>LOEQ01000673.1:149563-182910 GCA_001685075.1 Bramus lutescens | reverse complement strand
TGTGTGTGTGTGTGTGTGTGTGTGTGCGCACAGGTACATGAATGCCATAAGACATGAGTGGAGCTCAGAAGACAACTTTTGGGGATGGATTCTGTCCTTCTATCCTGGGTTCCAGAGACCACAACCAGGTTATCCGTCTTTCATGGATGGCAAGGACTTTTATTTGCTGGTCATCTCATGGACCACCTTCTTCCAAATTATAAAACCAATTCTTTCATTTTTGTCTAAATTTAATCAATTTCTATGAAAATGATATCATTTTCTCTCAGCACATATTTAGGGTATTTGCTTTATACATAACTTCCTTAAATTCACATATATTTTTAAACATGGACACCCTTTCTTTTATGTTGGACACTCAACAAACCCTCTCTATATTTACTAGTTTTTTGGGATTTCTGTTATTTTAACAGTCAGTCATGTGGTTTGCTTTTCATATATTTTGTGATTCCCTTTCCATCAAGGTTTCCTTGATTTACACTTTTTACTGACTTAAAAAATATTCTTTCAAATTATTAATTTCAAACGGTCTTCCCTGTCGCCTGATTTTCATAGTCTCCTATTCTGGGTCCTGGCTACCATATCTTCTCACATCTTTCTGAAGATGTTAATTAGGCTTTCTAAGTTCCTTCGGCTGCCAGCACAGTTGCCGCCTCTTGGGCCTCTCTTTCAGCTCATCTGTGTTATTCTTTGTCTTTTATGCAGGAAGGCTGCCTCAACTCTCTCGTGATCTTTGGCCTTCCGGTTATATTTCAAGAAAGGCAGTGAATGGCTGACTGGAACCTCTGTTCTTCCTTGGAGCCCATCTACTGCTGGGCCCTCGAAAGAGGAGCAGGCAAGGAGCTGTCCTTTGGCCCTTTTCCTGAATGACCAAGAGCTATTGCTAGAGGTCTTTTTTATCTTGAGCCAGGCAAGTTTCTCCAGGCAGGAGACCTTCCTTCTCTTGCCAGGAGGCTCCAGTCTTGGCTGCCACAATTCTGGAGAAGGCCCAGCGAACACGGTGTTTGGGATCCATATTTCTGTTTTCAGTCAGTGCTTGACCTCTCTCCTTTGGTGGATCCTGGAGGCCTCTTTTCGATTCCTTCAAACACGGAATCTCTCCTTCATGTTAAAGGGGCAGAATCGGAAGATTCTAGGGTCAGAAATGTCTAACAGACAACTTCCTTCAATCCATCACTTTCAGCACTCCTGATTTCTGTCCTCCAAGATACCCTGTATCTCTTTTCTAGGGCCTCCCTATGGTAAACGAGTGTTGTGGGGATAAATCTATTGAGCTCTGGCTGTCATGTCCTTCTGCAGACGCTTAAATCACAGCCACCTTTACTAAACTGTCACCTATCCTTGTTCCTTTCCCAAAGAAATTCCCTCCTCTTTTCCACTTTTATTTCCTCTTAATAGATTTCAAATCCTCGAAGCTTATGCCTTTCCAAACCTTTGCTATCATTTTTAATAGGTTTCTGAAGACACCAGAGGCCGGGCCTCCATGTTAACTGCACATATTAGTCACATTCCTAGCTGCCATTAATCAGAAGAGATGGCAAACCCAATTGTCTTGATACCTGGAACACCAGGCTTTCAGGTGTGCAATTCCAGTCCTGCAGACGGGTGTCAGCTGCACATGGGTTACAGCTGCTGAGGTGTGTGGCAAAGATGAGAATGGCAAGAGGCCTAGCTGTTTGCTTCCCCCACGTGAAGCAATGCAGAGCAAGGGTTAATGAGCCCTACTTCCCATAAGGCAAAGCAAAGAGAACATGAAAGGAAAATGTATACACCAAAAGCCAATAAATCAAAGATTCAAGTGAGGACTAAAGCCTGAATTCCAACACATTGGCCTCCTCTATTCACCCACCCCAACATAAATGCCCCCTTTGATTATAGCTACAGTGGTTACTGACCATATTAGCCTTATCCCAATTCATGGACAGCCCAGAAACTGAGTAGACTTACTGTACCAAACATTAAAACTAAGCTCACAACATCAGAGAACCTTTCACTCGATATGAATGCCTGATGCAAGTTTAGCAAAATGCAGCCTGTCCTCCAGATTCAGGGTGTCACTTTCTCAGAACAAAATTTTCCAGGGAGAAAAAGGCTATGACTAGATGAACACATGCAGATTGTTTTTCTTGTTCTTATTCCCCAAGCAGCATAGCATAACAACTATTTGCATAACATTTACATTATATTAAGTGGTTTAAGTAATCTGGAGATGATTTGAAGTCTATGGTAGGTAGATAGCACATGCCAGTGCTCTGCCATTCTATATAAGGGACCTGAGTACCTCAGATCTTAACATCCACTAGGGTCCTGGAACCAAGACCAGTAGATGTCAAGGGACAACTGAATTAAAGAAAATCACACCAAATTTTCATGTGAATCCTCACTGCCGACAGTTCTTATGAAAACCTAAACTATTTTATCTAGTAGGGATATGACCGCTCCCCATTTCTCGTGGTGAAGAGCGGGAGATGAAGGAACACATAGAGCTTGCAGTAAGGGCGCAGGCAAGGCCCAGCCCAAGCAGGTCCCTGCCCTAATGCTTTGGTAGCTTCCTGGTTGGCTTGCTCCGCCCACTCCTTCTCAGGCTCTTAAACTGCACTCATGTTTCCTGTCCTCCTCCCCTCTCTGTGTGGGCGCTGCCTCTCTGTCTCTGCTTCTCCCCCTTCTGGAATGAAAAGGCTACTCTTCTCTCCTGACTGGCTTGTTAGACAGTGAATACATGTCTTTTGATTTGCATCAGACAGGAGAAAAAGGAAAGGGAGGGGGAGGAGAGAAGAAAAAGAAGACTACACAGTCACTCTCTCCCTGACTTCATGATGCCCTGGGGGGCATGTTCAATCAGTAGCAGAAAATTCCAACTAAGTCCCTTCCTTTCTCCCTCCCAATCCCATTCCACCTCTGCAAGATACCAGCTGCTGCCAGGGCTTTATCAACCCAGGCCCAAGTCCTCCATAGAGCCAAAGCCCTTTGGCAACCACTCGCCTTTCCTTCTCTATCTTCACGGCTAGCACATTCTCACTGACACTGACCCTTTGTGCAAGGGACTGGTCCAGTATTACAGAAGAGAATGGCAGGAGATGCAGGAGTCCTTGCTAGTAGCAAACGCTAGCCCTAGAGGCTGAGTGACAATGACTTTAGTGTACTGGCTGCTTTTGCCAATTTTAAAAGAAAGCTTAAATGATTAAGGAAACCCGCAGTTACGACCACACACCTGTGTTTTTGTTCAAGTTCCGCTATTCCTTAGTCACATTGCCAAGGAGCAACAATTTATATGCAGGGAGTCACATGTTCCTTAAAGGATTATGTCAGACCCTGTCCCCAAGCTCCACAGAAGCAGGAGGGCCTCTACCTGGAGTAATTTTCAGTGTGATTGAAAGGGGCTGAATAATTTCAGGGGTCTTACTCCAACTCAATATGCATCTTTGTACATGGAGAATTAAGTCAGCTCCTAGCCTGGGGCCAATTCCCTTATTTTCAGTTAACGTTTGGTGAGTAGTATATCTGTGCCTGAGCACCCATTGTGCTCAGAATAACATTCCATGAGAACAGACAGAATGGAATCTGAAGAAGGTAGACAGTGGTCTTGATATCCCATCCAGGTTGTCAGAGAGAGAGGAGGGAGCAAGCCAAGGGAGCAAGCCAAAAGCCCTTGGGATAAGGCAAATGGCTGTGAAAATCCCCACCTTTCTGTTGTTAGAGCTGCAAAGAAAACCTCCAGCCCAATCACATGTGGGTATTTACGGAGAATGCACTGACTATTAGGCAAAGATAGTGGGGCCATTTAAATGAAATCAACCAGGACCGTCTTTTAAATAATCCATGCTCTGCTTCAGTCCACATGCACACCTTTTAAAATGGAAACACTGGATCGGGCAGTAATGATGGAGAAAAACAAACTCAAGCTGTATCTATTTGGCCTGAAATCACGGGAAGCAGAAGACTGACATGAATCTGATTTCCCTCCTCAGTGGAGGGTTGCGTTGCTACATAGGGGAGGCCGCACTTACATGATGATGCCCTCCTGCAAAATTAGATTCTTCAAGCTTCGCTAGGTACCTGTGTCTGACATACTCGTTTTGGCTTTTGATATTTCCTTGAAGGATGTAAGAGCCTCCAAGGCTTCCAAAGTTCAGTTCAGCTAAAGATGCACCAGTTGGGCTGTTAACCCAAACACTCCTGTGTCCAACTAGTGAACTGAAATCTCAGAAACAAAGTGACTATTTGCTTTTTCTCCAGAACTTAATTCTTCTTTCTTAAGCTTTGTTTTAAATTTGGGGGCATGCTAGGTGCCCGCAAGAGTGAATGGGTCTCCCCAAGAACACAGATACTAATGCAAAACGAGAAAGAATAATTCAAGGAGAGTGCCTGCACTTTGTGCTGACAGAGCTTGTAGAAGCTTTAAGTGGACTATTTTTTTAAATTTCTTTAAGTCTTCAACATGAAATATGAGGGTCTCCTTATTTCAACTACCAACAAAGGCTTCAAATTGGCCAAGAATGTTTGTCCTGAGGCCCTGGCAACTGTGGAGCAAGAAAGATTATTAAGCCAATCAGTTTATTGACCCTCGTATCCTTTCCAGATGAAGCTCTTGCTGCCTGGCATCAATAATTGCATATATTCTACTGAGATGTGTGGGTGGCGAGAGCAGCATGGTTAATACTGTGGCACAATACCAAAATAGGCAAATAGGCAGTCAGGGAGAGCTTGTAACTAAACACACACTCACACACACACGCACGCACACACACACACATACACACGTGCATGCACAAGCATACATACATGCACATGCACACACAACACACACGCATGCACTTAAACACATGCACAAATGGTTTCTGCAAGCATCCCTTGCCACCAACATACCCAGGACTCCTCAAGATGTCAATGCTGTATGTCCCTTGATAATTATTTGCTTTCACAGTTCAGTCTGAATCCACTAATAACACCAGTCCTGAATTAGGACTCGTGTGGCCTGCTTCTTCCCTACCCCCCCTTCTCAGCACCAACACGGCAGCATGTTAAGATGGATCTCAGGTAATGAAGTATTTTGTCAGGACCCATGGTGTCAGCAATAGGGAACTGAGGAATACAGAGACAGACAGAATAGAGCAGAAGACGTAGCAATGCCTCAGGCTTTCCCATGCCCCTCCATCACCCTGGCTGCAACTTTTGACTCATAATGTGGAGTATGAGTGTCAAATGGTACCTACACTCTGAGGTCTCACAGCAGGAGTGACATGTACTTTTGTAGCCACTGGGGCATCCACAGGCATCCTGAGCAACCTCTTCAGTCACCCTCCTTTTAAGAGGCCTTCAGTCAAGGTTTACAGCTTCCGAGTCTGCCTTTCTATAGTGTGTGCACCAGGGGCTGCCAATAGGTAGCCTGAGTGATGGATTTGTCCTGCGCCTTGTGGTTTTTGTCCACAAGCATTTTGTAGATGAAGTGTCCTGCCGGTATTTAAACATCTGCTCATCCAGATTTTTAGTTTCTCTTTTAAAAAAGAAAAAAGCAGAAGATAGAAGATGTTTCGGTTGGTTCTTCATTCTCTGTGAATAAAAACCATATTGATCTCTACTTGCAGCCCCATCAGGTCCACTTCATCCACATCCATTCATTCATTCACATAGTTGTCCTTCCCTGAGCCTGCCATTTATTCTGTCCTCTTGACTCAAGAAAACACTACTGGAGTAGTTGTGTTTGTTTTTGGTTGCTATACCAAAATACCTGAGACTAGGAACCTTGTAAGCAAAAGAGGTTTAGTTAGTTGACAGTTTGGTGGGGGACAGGGCTGAAAATACAAATCAGGTGGTTCCATATGTTGTACCACTAGAAAGAACTGGATCTATTAACTGGGTTGCAATATGGTATACGGCATTGTGGAAGGAAGATGTGGGAGATTGGGGGGTCGTTTGGTGAGTCAGGAAGCTAGATTGATTTGGGAGCCAGGCTTAAGTTTTTTTTGTTTTGTTTTGGGGATTTTTAGGTTTTAATATTTTATTCTAGTTTTATTTTGAATTATGTTAATTATAGCACTTAAAGCAGAGATCTAATCCCACACAAAATGGAAGGCTCTAACATGTACCCATTGAATTGCTATAAAACAATGGCAAGAAAATAACTGAAGTCCAATTGTGATCCCTAATTTTGCCACCACATGGATACAATCACACAAGCCTAGCCCAGGATGAAGCCACAGATCTTGGAAGCTGTCTTACACTCCATTGCAATGCCAAGAAGGAAAGCCCCACTGCATCATGAAGAGGAGCTAATTCCTAAACTGTTGGCATCGTCACCCAGCCCCCTCCACCACAGAATGGTGCAAAAGAACAAGCTACACCACACCCTCCAGACTATTTTTGGTGTAAGACAAGCGTTAATGAGGTCAGAGCATGGCAAGCTCTCTAAAACCTCCCTTTCAGATGGGTGGTACAAGCGACCAAGCTTGCTTCTCGGAAAGTAGGATTAGGACACCCATGCTTGATGCACACAGTTTCATTCCTGGACACAGGATGAATTTATAGAGAGTCTACATACACATCATCAGCTTCCTCTTGCAGCCATTTGTAGATTTTAAAAAACAGCCACAACAAAAAGAATGAAAGCTATCTGGCATCCCTTGAAGCACTCCCCTCCCCCACCAACTGTACATGGGAGAAGACCATTTGGGGATTGGAGTTTCTTCTGTACCTTTGAGAATACAGTGCCTTAAAACTAAGTCATCCCTAACCTGGAGGCCCACCACTGTTTAGCCATTCCTCCATCCCTGAAATGTAACATTAAAAGATACACTAAATTCTGAAAGTAGGTGTGAGGCAAAATAGCTTAAAATTAACCATTGTACTATGTTCATTTATGCTTGAAACTCTAGTTTAGAGCATGTTTGTGGTCCTCTGGAGTGCTGCTCTTGCTGTCCAACAGAGCTGATGGTGTGACTTTGGTATTTGCTTTAAAGTCTAGGTGTGACCTTAGTCAGTCAGGCTGGAGCCATTCATTTGAGCTGAAAGGCAGACACAAGGTCAGTTGGCTGCTCTTCCAAAGGAGTGCCATTTTTTTTTCTTTTCATGTTATCCAGGTGAGGCTGACAGCAGTGTCCAGCTTCTATTTTACTTCTAGTAAATGGAGCCACCAAACTCTGCCCTCCCATTTATCTCTCACCTGTGATATTGCTCTGGGTAACTCTGGTCTCAAAATCCACCTGGTAGCCAGCCAACCAGCTATCATAGTCTAGCACCAGATGGAAAGCTCAGAGACGCTAAAGTCCATGTTGCAACCAGGTATGTTCTCTCTTCTACTCTGTCTTGATTTTAACATCATTCCCACACCCCCACCTCCACTGCTAGGTGTTAGAGGAGATGAGTCAAAGGTCAGATTCAGTCTTTGCACAAGCAGGTCTTCCATATTGATCGTGGTGCCTAGGGCGTTGTAGGCTTACTTCTCCCTAGATTGTAGATGGCAGGCTGTACAGGCTGCCATTCACTTTTGTAGTGTTTGTGGTGGCTGAACCTGAGCTGGTAAGTTCCAATCTACTCTCAGATTTTGTTTTTACAAGTATGGTTAAGTCAAATCTGCATCCCTTGGTGATAATGATATCCAGGGTGGATTTGCCTAGATCAGCACACACGGGCAGCACCTACCTACTAGGGTTTGCTTTGAGAAGGAAGTATGTGTCCAGGCTTGGGATTTTATGTTATCTATCCTCAAGTGAGCTAACTGGGAGGTCCCATAAGAATCATATTATTCTTTCCCCAGGGCATTCATCAGTTGGGCTCATGTCATAAGGATTCTATGATGTTGGTTATACTAACATGGAACCAAGTTTACCATCTTCCTAGTAAGCTTGTTTGGCAAGAGCTTGAGGTTACCAATCTGATTATCAAAGTACGCTGACCATAAAGCTTTCATTGAAATTCTATACACACTTTTAGATAATACTTCCTCCCAGAGGCTAATTCATGTTCCCTATAATTTGTAAAAAGACACATGGATAGGTCAAGAATCCCGTGATCTATAAAGGCATCTGCCCATAGAGAGCCCAGCTGAAAGGCTGTGCCTCCTTCAGGGCAAGCCAATGGGTCTCAGGAGTAGCCAGGGCAAGGAAACAGTATGATCTGTGTGTAGATACCAACACTATGCTCTAGAATGCAGAAGAAAAGAAAGAATAAAATTCTCTAATGACTCTCCAGGCAGAGAGAACCCCTTTTACAAAGAGCTGAGCTGGTATACTCTACAAAACCCCTTCTGCGTATTTTCCATGCCAATTCATCAGCTGTCTCTTAAGTACAGATTTTGTGGGAGAGGATCTAAAATCTAAACAAGGGTTTGAAGGAAAGCCCCTCCTGCCCACAAGGACACAGAGAAATGAGAGAGGTTGAAAAGGCAGGGTAGTGAAACAGTTGATGCCACAGAAAGAAAGCCAGAAGGCCAGGGTAGAGACTTTAGCTTCAGAAGAACAAGGCACTGGGAGCAGACAGAAATGCTGCAAGTGCAGTTCTCTGCATTGGTCAACAGGACCCATCTTTGTGAAGGATCCTTGAGGTTCTATGGGATGCAGATAGAGAAACATCATCTCATACTTACGTGCCAGGCATCTGTTTTCTGAGCATCACGGCATTGAAAAGCAACATAGGAGGATCCGACTCTGCAGCCCCCAGCCTTGTGAAGATCCCTTACCATGCTCTACAGTTCCTTTACCCCATGTAGGACCCCTCCCCATGCATGGCCTTTGCTCTGTGAAGGTCCCCAGCTTTGGGCTTCTCACCTTGTGTAGAACCCTCATCCTGTCAGGTCTCCTGCCTTTTGCAGACCCTTCACCTTGAGTTTGCTTACTCCACACCACATCTTTGTGGAAAAGGGTCACAGCTTTTCATGTGGTGATGTTTCTACCCACTGGGAATATTAGGAACAGGAAATCTGTGTTTGCTCCATGGTCATTGATTGCATTTCTGTGTTCTGGGGTGAGGGTCTTCCTATTTCTGCTGTCTCTATGCCTCAGTTCCCAGGAATATTCAGCAACCACAGAACAGATGTGCACAAAGACTAAATGTGCACACAGATGTGTTCACAGACTAAATGTGCATGCAGAACACATGTGCACACAGAATAGATATGCACACAGACTAAATGTGCACACAGATTAGATGAGCAACATGCATAAGTGAACTAAAGAACCCTGTCTTCTGACAATCTGTGGTCACAAAAGATCCTCATGGTGGCCAAGTACAGGTGATAAGGTGACTTTCTAATCAGAAAAGCCAGAATGCAATATGCTATTATAGTCTTAGGTAGGCACCGTCTCTTCTCTAGATCTCTATTTTCCTTCCTGGAAAATTGTGTGGAGTATTCATTCCACTAAGCAGCCACAATGAGAGAAAATACAGGAATCATTTAACCAAGAGCTTGAGGGTGTCCAAAGAATGTCCAGTGAGAGACTAGTTCATTGTTTTTTAAAAAGTCACAGTCTTGAACTGACCACACAATTATCCACCATGGAACTTCTGGGTCCACATTTCAGATGGAAACAATACCTCTATGCAACCGTGGGAACCTCAAGGTTGCTTCTCTGGGTTTCACCTCCAACAACTATCACCTTCTTTATCCAGCCTGTGATGCCCAGGAGAAGCATCCCATCTACCTCATGGGCTTGGAGAAAGGAACAGGAAAGACTTCCCTTGCCCTCTCATCTATAACTTTGATGTATTTTTCCCTGAGTGCTAGATTCCTCTGCTTTCATCTGCATCTTGGTTGTTGCTGTTCAAACAGGGCTCTGAATTGCTGACCTCATGTTATCTGGATCATCTCTTTGTCCGCTCCCATGCATGAAAACAAAATAAAACATGTAAGTGTGTAAATATGCATCTACTGCAGTCAAAGATAAATGTTTGTCTTAATAAGTGAGAATTGCACTCAAAATGCTACCATAAAAGTGAGGTCATTTTGGACAAATGGGCCAGCAATTGGTGCTGCAGAAGTGGTAGAGTCTCATTGGAGACAGCCAAACAGGACTTAAAATCAAGCTCTGATTCCTAGCATCTCCTGGCATGGTTCTCGATTCTCTTATCTTCAGCTGCTTCACTGTGTGGTTGGGATAAGCAAGGTAACTATCTTCACAGTGGTTGTTAGAATGCAAAAACAATTCGTGCTTACTATTGAACAGTGTCTGCTACCTAGAAAAGCCCCAACTGGTGTGAGCCTCTACCATCACTGGAATAGTATCCAGGGCTGACAAGATGGCTCATTCAGTGGGTAAAGGCATGTTCCACCAAACCCAATGACCTTAGCTCAAGCGGTAAGGACTCACATGGTGAGAGGAGAAAACTAAGGCAAGCTGTCCCAAACCTCTGCCCTCATCCCATGGCATGAGTTCACACACACACATGCACACACACATGGGGGGGGAGGAAGGTAGGATGTCCAATTAGTATATACTGAACAACTCTAGCACTAAACATGGCCCTTGAGCTAAGACAGAGATTAGTACCAGATAAGGCTTCTGAACTCCTGTATTTATGGTTTGGGAGAGCTAAACAACTATTAAGTAACCCCTCATACAAAAAAAAAATCAAAAAGGTAACAGTTACCTGGATATAAAGATGCATTGTGGTAAGAGAAGAGAAATTGGAGGCTTGGCCTGGTTCGATAGGATAAAGAAGGCTTCCCTGGGAAGGAATGATTCCATCTGAGACTCCAAGAATGAGCCAGTGCTGAAGGTCCCCAGAATAAGAAATGGCACTGGTAGAAAATGATCATGATCCACTTCAGGAAGTGAAATAAGGTGGTCAGCTCCACAGACAACACAGGCCAGCCCATCAGACACAGTAGAGGAGTCAAAGGGTACCTGATCCTCAGACACTGCAGGTTCTGCTGATTAGCTCATCTCTTTTGGGGATGCTCTGTGGGTACACATGACCACTCGATATTGGATGCAATATAGCATTGTAGATAGCTGACCTGGATCTGGAAGAACACTGTAATAGTCCAGGTAAAAGAAAGGAGCTCAGTGTATAGATTTTGATGGTGGCTATGGTCTTGGAGAGGTTCAGTTAATATCATCCTTGGCAATCAGTGGCAATGAAGGGGTCAAAGAATTGACACCTTGAGTGCTTGTTATATTCCTGGATACTAATGATACCAATGACTGAGGAAGGATCCACTGAGTTCCAAGCAAGCTGGAGGGAGCAGCTGTGGTCTAGGTTGAGAAGTCAAGACAGCACTGCAGCTAATGGCTGTGGAGTCAGGCTGCTGGCTAGCCACATAGTCTCACTTTACAACTTGATTTCACATATGACCCTCATCATCTATTCAAAGAGCCAACAGGAAGGCCTGATGTTATAGCTAACTTTGGGCTGCATAGTCCCTGGCACCTAATACAATCTCATTGCTAGGCTATGCCTTCAGGACAGGCTGACTTGTGATTACATTTGAGACATCCACTCAAGAAGTCGAATCTATAAAACTCTAGCTCAGCGAAGGGTTTTAACTAAGGATACCTTTTTCAGTGTAGGTAGTAACTGGGAGAGTTGTCTTCATGTCTCTCCAGATTTCTCTAGCTTTGTGTAATAACATCTGTCCCGAGAAAGAAAATGTTTTGAAATAAAAACTTTGTCTTGCTTGCCTCACTACCTCAAGCACCACTGAAACACACAGATAAAGAGGGGATGGTGGAGAGAGAGAGAATATAGTCGATGCCATAAAAAGGCAGGGTGGTACCTATTCTCACCAGAGAGGAATAAGACAGTTTGTCTGGAAAAGTGACAAAAGCCTAGAATGCCTAAGCCCTTGTTTCTCTATTAGGCAGGATTCACACGGTATTTTGTTAGCTGTGGTCATGTGTATTTATTCATTTTCTCCTCCCTCCTTGTTCCCTCTTCTCTTCCCTCTCCCTCTTCTCTGTCATGTATCCTTATAAAGAGCTGCCAATAGTCCATGTGTGGTCGCTTCCCTGGAAGGCCTGTGGCTGAGTGAATATGTCCATTTGAGAAAAAGAAAGATATTAAATGAAACACTCTTGATGGACACATTGAACATGAATCAGTGTCACCCTTCATAAATTTCAGAGTTTTATATCCACTTGACTTAGTTTTTCTCAACTGGTTCAGGACTTGGTAGGGAGAGAAACTGCTGGTCCTACCCATGAAATCAAATAGAAATGGAAGCTATCGCTAATGGCAATGAAAGGAGTTCCTGAAAAGTAAACACAGAAATAAGAGAATGGAGAAGTGAGCCTGAAAGTCCTCCTATGGCCTAGCTGAAGAAACCAAGGAGGGAGAGGGGGTGGGGTGGGAGTGTGATAAAGAGACTGCTTTGTCACCAAAGCCACCTGAAAAGGGTCCAAAGAGGAAGAGTGACAAGAATGACAGCTACCAAAGCCTGAATTAAATGTGTATTCTTTCATTAGATGACTGTCAGTGGGTGATAATAACAGGCTATAGTAAGACTCAAGGTGCCAACGCCAGATTCCTGTGGGTTGGGACATAAATGTAAAGTGAAGAAGGAGAAAATACCGAAAGGTGATGTTCTCAGAGACTCACCTATGAAAACACAGACTGATGCCTATTATTTCCAGACACCAAGCCAGCTCTGTCTCCAGGAGCCTCTGTGCCGGCGTTGCAGCTGGCTTAGAAAAGCTGGGTCCTGAGAACACCATTTCCCTACCTCATGCACTATCTTCTAACCACTGATTCCTAGGAATGGTATTCATAGGCATATTCCCCCTAGAGCTGTTGAAAGACAACCTTTTACACAAATGAACATGCCAAGTCAATGGATGCATTTGACCACAGGGCCCACCCCAATGAACTTCTACCATACTGTGTGAATTGGGCTGTTGAGTTTTGCTGGCAAGAGTCATCTGCTTCTTTTCTGGGATGTTCCTTTTCTTGTTGTATTTCCTGTTAGAGCACATAGCACAAAAAGAAAAAAAATGTCATTTTTGTTGTTGTTGTTGTTTTGTTTTGTTTTATCTTTCTGTACCCACCGCAGTCAGTAAACTTCTCCAGAGCAGGAATTCAGTCATTTGAACTTATCTCCTGGTAGGAACTCAGTAAGTAACTGGCAATAGCAACAAACAGGCTGGCACCTCCACTCATGTTCATTGTGATGCTTGGTTATAGAACTGTATTTCTGCTTGAGTCACAGTCCAGGGGACACTAAGGAAGAGTGGCCATGAAATACACATGATGTCCCTGGTGGGAGCCTGTGACAGGAGAGACTCATGGAGAAAAGTGATGAGCACATTCAGGTGAGCCACCCCAAGGTGCTCCATTCTACTTGTGTGTGTCTGAGCTCCTGTGTTTTAGGAAGAGTCAAGATAGATAATCCTCTCTCTCCTTCAAGGCACTCCAGGATAACGGCATAAAAAGGGACAGCGAGGGGCTACCATCTCCCAGTGAAACAAGCCAGCCACTTGAAAACTAACACTTAGGATGAGTCCCCCTCATCTCTAGGTTTCCTACGTAGTTTTCCTTCATAGAAGATCATTTAAATGTGAGAAGGCTTGAGTTTGGTCTCCTGTTTAGCATTTTCTTCTCATTTCTCAGCATTGCCATGAAGACTTTATTCATCAGTATGGCAGGGAGGGTTGAGTGAAATACCTTCAGTGAAATCATCTTTGTTATAAGCACACGTATCTACCACGCCTGTGTACCAATGAGAGTCTCCCAGGAAACTATCTGCACGTATAAAAGGAGGGTGGAGAATCCTGCAGCAAGAGCGCACACACACGGCAGGGAGGAGGGCTGCAGCAGAAGGAAGCCTCAGGTGATGCTGGAAAGTAGTAAAAGATCTTGTGAGATTCTGATACTAAATATGTGCTGATGTCCAAAGGCAGGTTTCAGTGGCTTACAGAGCTTGTCATAGGAACACAACGGAGCAATCATAATGCGCGGTATTTGCTCATCATTTGATTTGCAGTAGATACTGAGCAAATCATACTGAGTTCGATCTTTGCAATCTAGCTATGGTCCTGTGGGTTCTTGCTGGTGTTAGCGTCATTTTTCAAGGTGAAGACAAAGAGGAATTAAAGAGATTGAGTAATTTGCTCAAGAATATTATTTGGCTGAGAAGAAACATGTTTGGATTTGAATACCATTCTGGCTAGAGTATACAACCTTGAGACACCTAAGCCTGTAAAGCCAGCCAGGTGCATAACCCAAGTTCTAGAGTCCACAAGGAGCAGCAATGCCGCAGGAGTCACCCTTTGTGGTGGTTTGAATTAAAATGACCCCCATAGGTTCATATATGTGAATACTTGGTCCCCAGTTGATTGAATTGTCTGGGAAGGTTGAGGGGATGTGGTCTTTTTGGAGGAGGTTTATTACTGGAAGTGGGCTTGGTGGTTTCAGAAGTTCATGCCATTCCCTGGTGGCTTCTCTGCCTTCCACTCGTAGATCAAGATGTAAGCTCTCAACTGCAGCACCATTCCTGCCTGCCTGCTGCGACATGCTCCCAGCCATAATGGTCATGCACTCGCCCTCTGAAACCCCCCAGTATACTTTCTTCTGTAAATTGCCTTGGTCAGAGGTGTAATCGAAACAACAGAACAGAAGCTAAGACACTCTCCAGATGGCTCCCTTAGTTCAGCATGTGCATGTTGTGGAAGAGGTGGGAGCCTATGGCAGTGTGAATACTCGATTTCCTACCACACTCTGCCTCCATTACTGACTAGACCTCCAGACTCCTCAAAAGTTGTTCTGGGCGGACTCCCTACCCACCTGTTTCTTGAATTATCCTGAGTTTGAGGCATTCTACCTCCATAAGAACTTATTTGAGGAGGCAATGTCACCCCAAATCATTATTTGCATATTTTATATATATTATAATAATATTTGTCAGACAACATGTTAAATAGTAGGGGATACAAAGATGATAAGCCCTGCTCTCTTATAGTAAATTGATGCACTAATTAACATTAATAGCTTAATTGCTAATAATGGCTTAAAGCTTTATCCCATTTAGTTAAGATGTTATCATTTTCATGGCGTCGTTCAATGGTAGAGTTCAAAAATAATGACTTGCAGTGTGGATCTCAGCACCCTTCCTAGATTACAGGAGAGTGGACAGCAGTAAGACAGGAAGGCAAACGCATTCCAATCCCACTGCTGTGAATACATCTAAACAGAAAAGTCTGCCGGGCTCTTCTGACCCTACTTGTGTGCAGTTTCTCTACTCAAGAGTTGAGAGAGCTGAGGGCCACCAGCCATCATGAGTTCTTGGTAACCTCAAACCACTCAGACAGACATGCCCATTAAAGGGAGTTCTGGAGAACAAGGATTCCCATATTCTAAAGTGTACACGCTATTTAGAGATCTTGTCAAAATTCATACTGATTCCTTAGATCTCAATGGAGCCTGGGATCACATTCCCAGAGCCTCCCGGTCCTTCTGCTGCAGCTGGTTGACTGCACTTGACAAAGCAAGCCACTAGTGTCCCTTCTACTGCCTCCACACTGCACACTTGGATATAGCTGCATGGGATTTCTCCAGTGCTGGGCATCTACTACTTCTTGAGGGAGCTTTATAGTCTGTGAACTATTGCTATTACTAGAATATCCTCACTGTATCAAGCAAAAGTATTATCTCTTCCCATTAAAACTGATCTACCCATAGATCAATGTTTTCCTTATAGTCAAATTCTCAAGTACCTGTGATGGGCAGGAGTTATAGAAATCATTTCCCATCAGAAGGTTAAGTATAGATAGTCACTTGTTATTTCCACCAACTGGGGCTACTTCTTCGGGCATTTGACCCAGTAAAGGCTGAATCATGAAAGATTTCACCTTCAGGCAAAGAGATTCTCCAACAGGCATGTGTAGCTCCTTCTGCCTAAGTTGTTCTACATAGGGGTCTGAAAACGTATTGCTTAATTTTATAGTTTCTTCAGTAATATGGAAAAGGCAATTGGGGTGAGAAAAATACAGCCACTTGTAGAACGTGGGTTATGTAAGCACTTCACCCAAATGTTGGGCTGTCCAAATTAGTGAATCCTTTTGCTGAGTGTGCGAGGATTTGAACACCGGAGTAGTATGTGTGTCGCCTGGTCTGATTTCACATTAAACTGTAGTTCCCAAGGAACTGCTGATGACCAGTGATATCACAAATTGTACCGGCTTTGGTTGAAGGAAAGAAAATAGTGGTCAAATACAGGGTCAAAACATAACCCACACCTGTCTAGAAATATCTACCATAACCGTTGTGCTCCTTCTGAAGGTTTAAAAACTTAGCTGAGATCTCAGTGGATAGATGATCATGTGGATAGAAATGCACCTGCAAGCAGGATTGATTGTGAACAGGCAGGCAGTATCTAAGCCATAGCTTGGGTTCACGGGTCACACCTCTGTTATCCAACTAATAGACACTAGGAAGCACAGAATCAGTGAATCAGCAAGGCTGGACTCGAGGCTACTAGGCATGGACAGCTCCTCGGCTCCATTTTCCCTCAAATATGTTTCAGAGGATAAAGAAACAGAGACTCCAACCCTATCCCTTAGCACTCTCATCAGCACCCTGCACCAAATGGGAGCATTTTCAGGCCCCAGTTATGATTTAAACGAAGCACACCGCACCAATATTGTGTGGTGCCATCTGTTATTTTATATTTCATGAAATTTGGCCAGTTTTGAAATATTATAATTATATCTCCTCTATTACGTATGCAACGCAGACATTTTCTGAAACATAAATACAGTATGTGGGAAATGTGACTCTATTTCTAGCCATTGGCTGGTGGGAAGCAAAGGGCAGCTGGCACCCTGAAGATCTGAAGAACACAGCCTGCCAAAGGAGCAGGGCTGGGACTGGCAAGTTCACCTCTCTAGATCACCTTCTCTAGGACTCGCTGATGCTCACGTGGCACAGGCCTACATGCACTTTTCAAGCAGAGTCAAACATGCCATGCTTCAAATGCTGCAAGGTCAAGTGTGTCTTCCTCCCTTAGGCTGTAGGCACTGGACACAGCTGTAGTCAGTGACGCCCAGAGTCCAGGAGCTGGCACAGAAGGCAGGCACACCTGCAGCGTGCGGAAGAGAAACACAGTAGAATGATGGCAAGAACTTCATACAGAAGGACCAGAAGGCTGGATGGATGCAATCCCTGTCCAAGAAACCATCATGCCCAAGTCCTTGGACTGTCTCCTTGTTTCTTTGAAGACAAATTTACAGCATAATGCCTCATTTAGTGTGTGTGTCAAGGGGTGTGGAGAAAATGGTCATATGTACTCAGAGCCTCAAAGGGTGTGTTCTGGGATTGATTTCATCTTCAAAGAAAATAGTGTTGTTTACTTGAGTGTTGTTTTCTTCAAAATGCTGCAAAGTGCTTTGCAATAGCAAAGAGAAGAAAGCAAATGACAAGCATTTGAGATTCCCTCTCTGTCTCTGGAAAACAAAGGCATTATTCAGTGATGGGAGCTGCTGGGTACTCCAGGCACTTCCGCTCCTGCCTTTGCACTGCTCCTTAGGACTCGCAAACCTGCCCCTTTGAGCATCCTTCTCCTGCCCCAGACAATCTGACCATGGGGAGTTTCGCTGGCACTGCATCTTTCTTTTTTTTTAACTATTTAAGTTAGTGGCAAGAATTTTAAAAAAAATCAGAGATTTCACATAAAACCCAGTTTCTCTTAAAAAAAAAAAACCATAAGAGCTGGCATCACTGGCTGTGTATTTATGCCCAGGAGCAATCTGCCTGCTCTGAGTAGCAGCTGCCCCCTTTGGAACACTGCGTCCCTCCATTTACCCACTCTCCACCCCTCCCACATGCCCCCCCACTCACTCATGTCATCCACTCAGCCCATGGGCTCTTGCACTGACGGTTTTCTAAAACAAGCAATTAGCTCTCATGGAGGAGCATAGGAAAAGAAACGAAGACAACTTTGTCTTGATGTAGGTTTGGTGAATGTTCCTCACAAAGGTCTAGCAGGAAATTGAAGTGAAATGACATGCATTTATTTTACCATCCTTTACTCATCTGTTTACTTATCACTCTTTACCAACAAGCTGCTGGCATTTTGTAGCAGGAGACCCACTCATTTCTCTCTGCACACCAGTGTAGACGGCAACGCTGGCATCCAGTAGATCACGCTCCATGGAAGGAAGGGAGAGATGAGTTATCAAAGCCAGTGATTCTAAGGGACACGTGTCATCTGAAGCTTCCATGCCCACAGGCTGGAGTTCTCCTGATTCTCTAAGCTCTCCAGCATAGGGCAGTATGTACTCTGTTGCCACACAATTGGGACAAGACTTTCTCTCCCACCAATAAGCTTGGCTGATCACTAATGACAACCAAGGAGGCAAACAAATACTTACCTGGAACCAAACCCCAGCTTATGGTTTGACGTGTTGACAACAGCTTCTCTACTAACCACCAACTGTCAGATTCCAACTTGGTCTCTGTGGGAAGGAAAGAGCGCTGAGTGAAATAACCCTGAGTGTAGAAACACCGAGGATCACGTAGGTCGAGCCAGGTAACTGGATACTCTATGCTACCACCCTGAAGGAGCCCCAGGAGGCAATAATAAAAATGTTCTAGGAAAGTCTCTGGACTCCCACTGATCTCCCATGAGATTCTAGCAAGCAGTGAGAGAGTAAACTGAGAGTCCTCACATCCTTGATCCTCATAGACAGGGGGAGACACTACATGCAACCTATTAATATGTATTTTAAAACATCCTGTCACTCGATGTCCTGATATAGTTGAGGCTTCACAAATGACATCAAGAATAGAAACAAGGACAGACAGGAGACATGGCTTGCTGGTGAAAAGCACCTGTTGCCCTTGTAGAGGACCTGGATTCGGGTCCCACACAGAGACTCCAAACCACTGCTAACTCCAGTTCCAGGGGATTCTGTGTCTTCCTGTGACTTCCAAAGGCTCTAGGCTTGCACGCATGGTTCGCATACATATGTGGAGGAAGGCAAACCTCTACTCATGCACATAAAATAGATAAACATATGATATTTTAAAGAATAAAAAGATTCTCCTGGAGGAGTTTTGATAAGTAGGGTAAACTTGGCCAACATCCTCAACATAATATTTTTGTGCACAGCCGAGAACAACACCGAGGAGAGAAGAGACTCCCCGCACCGTGCATCCTAACTGCTCCAGCCCTATCATTGTGGTTGGATTTCTGGAGCCTGCAGCCTGACTTCTCTTGTTTCCAGTACTGTGCCCCTGCAAACAAGGTCTTTATCCTAACATTTGATTAAACTTCTTATGACATAAGCTTGATGGTATGGCCATCCTCCATCTTAAAGTTATTCCCTGTTGCCTAGAGCCTGACATTCACAGAACCAACAAACATTTATGCTTAGCGCATGCTGGACATTAAAGGCAAATGCCCACATCCTTTAGTTTCAAATATTTGGCCCTTGCCTGTCTCTTCTATGTGACCTCCCCATTCTTGCCCACATTGCTTTATTCATCCCTGTCAAGCCAAACTACTTACAGTCCCACAAATCATTTGCTGCCCTTGAGCCTCTGCACACACTGTTACTTCACCTGAAATATGCCTGCCTGGCATCTTTCTCTACCATATTCCCACGTCTTAATCTTAGAGACTGGGTTTAAATATTTCATGAACACATAGAGTCACATGCTCAGAAAAAGATAAGTATGTCTCTTTTCTTAGGTTCTTCCAAACACGTAGTACTTTGTACTCATCCTGAATCGGGGACAAAAAAAATTACACTGGTCTTCAACCCAAATACATTTTTTTGTTTTCTTCATCCTGCCTATTATCTTTTGGTCTCATATGTGATAAATGGCTTTAACCAATCTTGGGCTTTTATTTTTCACCTGTTCTCATGTCAATACCTAACTTTCCTGTTGTGTTTGCTTAGCATGGGGATCACAGTTGCTTCCAAGACTTGGAGCAACCAGTTGTGATATTTTCCTTTTAAAAAGACTTAGGTACTTTTATTTTTATATGTATGGGTGTTTTGCCTGCATGTATGCCTGAGCGCCACATGCATGCAATGTCCACTGAGTCCAGAAGAGGGCATAAGATCCCCTGAAGCTCAAGTTACAGACAGTTGTGAGCCAACCATGAAGGTGCTGTGAACTGAACTCAGGAGCACTGCTAAATAAAATAGCAAGTGCTTCTAACCACAGAGCCATTTCTACAGCCCCTATAATGTTTCCTTTTAGAGACAGCTTTCCACTTTTTCAGAAACCTTGACCTAATCCCATCTTCATACCCATCCAAGGACCAGATCCTTCCTCCTGGCTCAGCTGAACTGTACTTTCTGAGCTTGGATGGTCATGGCCATGCTATTTAAAACAGTTGGCATTACAGTTTTATTACTCTCCAGACCTTCATTTGGCTTTACTTTTCTTCATGGTGTTTATTAGTTTCTTACATAATGCTTTCCTTCTAACTGTGTAGCTTCCCCACTATGACAATTTCCCTTATGCATGGAGCATCCTTAATCCATAGAAGATACCCAAGAAGAGTTGCTGAGTTAATCAGCTGACATGAGCGCAAGGTAAGGCACTGACAATTTGATGTAGATACTCTACAGAAATCATCTCTGCCAGCATGTATGGTGTTCTTACTATAAAACTTTTTTTCATTAAAAGTAATAAATCTTTCTTCTAACTAATTTAAAAGATATATGGTTGGGATGGTTGTTTGTACTTTCTGTAAATATTTAGGAGGAAAGTGTTGACAGAGGGGCCACTTGTTGGTTCCCTGCTGCTCGGCAGCTCAGACCCAAAATAACCACACAGAAACTATATTATTTAAAACACTGCTTGGCCAATTACTTAAGCGTATTTCTAGCTAGCTCTTATATCTAGAGTTAAACCATCTCCATTATTTTATATTTTACCCTGAGGCTCATGACCTACCAGCAAGGTTCTGGCATCTGTCTCCAGCAGGGCTATATGGCTTCTCTCTGTCTCTTCCTCCTTTCTCCCAGCATTCCATTTAGTTTTCCCTACCTAGTTCTGTTCCCCTATATCTATGCTATAGGCCCAAAGCAGTTTCTTTATGAACCAATGATATTTACAGCATACAGAGTGAAATCCCACATTAGAAAAGAGAAAAAGCTCATGATCTGCAGAGGAACGAGTCAGTCCACCAAACAAGGCATAATGGTATACACTCCTGATGTTTGAGAGGCTGAAGCAAGAGGATTGCATGAGTTTGAAGACAGCATAAACTACTCAATGAGTTTCAGGCCAGCCTGGGTTACAGAGTGGAGCCCTGTCTCAGGAAAAAAAAATCAAAATGACAATAAAAAGCTAAACTTTGATCCTCAGACAATACACAACTAGTATACACCCCCATTCAGAAGTCTCCCCTGAGTCCTGTTGGCCTGGAATTACAAAGTCCTCCTGGAAGCTTGCCCAGCCCCAGGGAGATAGCTCTATAGAACATAGTATTTTCACTCTGCTATTCCTTTACCATTCCCATACTGGCCAGAGACGCTGGGGTAGAGGATACAGCTCTTTCCTTTTCATTGCTAGCCAGGTGCTTGGTGAATAGGAAATGCATTGAACTGGAAAACTCTGAAGCTTGAGTTCAAGTTGATGCAACAGAAAGAATATCCGGCTTAGCAGAATTATGCTCATATCTTCCAGCTCGCTTCACTTGCTTCAGGGAATGGTGGGAGGTCTTCCCTCCGTGATAAGGTAAATTAGAGTGCATTTCCTATCCCTATACCTTTACTTCCAGGCATGGTGGCATGACTTCAGGTTGCCAAACTGGGGCCTAGGGAAAAAGCTAGTGGGTAAGAATGCTCGCTAAACAAGCATGAAAACCTGAATTTGGATCCCTGGCATTGTTTTAAAAAGCTGTGTATAGCCACGGACCTATTATCCCAAAGCTGGATGAAGGATGTGGGAGCAGGGAGACAGGAGGGTAGCAGGGGTTTGATGGCTATGACCATAGTTTAAAAACAACAAACTCCAGGTTCAGTGAAGATTTTCCAAAAAGAATAAGAGTGAGAGCAATAGAGGACACTCAGTGTCTTTCTCTAGTCTCCGTGCATGCCATGTGTACACCACACACACACACACACACACGCGCGCGCGCACACACATGGCTGGATAATTGGATGCATATGCTTGGAACATTAGTCATAAAAGGAGAGAAACAGGGCTGAGGTTGCAACTCCATGGGGAAATGGCTGCCTAGCACAGTCAAAGCACAAAGCCCTGGGTTTGAACCTCATACTTTACAAAGTGAAATAATATACAGTAACAGAGATTAGCAACACAGAAACAGAATAATAGCTCAGTTAAGACTAGACCCCAATGCACACAGTTGCCCTGTGGGAGTAGTGGGGTATCCTAGTACTAGAACCGAAAGTGGTCACAGCACCCTTATTCATTCGCTTAGTCTCTACCCTGGTGTTCACCTTCCTGTTGACACTGTGTGCTGCATGTGTCCCTGATGGGAGGTCCCAGAGCTGGTTTCTGTGACATGCAGTCTTTCTGGATCTCAACGTTTCAGTACAGTCACAATCAACAATTCTAACTTCCCGAGTTGGTGGGGAGTTAAGTGACATGAAGTATTCAGATGAGGCTTCAGCAATGGGGGAGACACATGGCAAACTGCTCTATGTTTGAATTTCTGAACTGTTACAAAAAAAAAAATGTTCGGGAGCCAACCAGCCAGAGGAAATGGGTTGAATCAGTTGCAGTTTAAAAAGATTGCTTGAATGTTTGTGAACGGTAAAACAATGTTTACCCCTCTGCTGGCAGCACAGGCTTAATTAGTGTTTGCAAACTACTTGACATCCTTGAAAGAAAGGTGCTACCCAAGCACAGGCCATTATCATAATCAGCTGGTACCACACAGGCCTGCAACAAGGCAGACAGACAGAGACACTCAAGATGGAATGGATTGTGAAGAGGCCCAAGGGACAGATTTATTGAGACAGAATTCAATGACCATCAATACACTCATTTAAATGTACAAGTCCAATGAGGCTTAGTATATACACAAGTGTGTGTGGCCATTGCTACAGTCAATTTTAGAGCGTTTTCATCACCTTGAAAAGAAAGCAATGCCTTTCTACTATCATCCTTTCTGTCCCCTGCCTTCCCCAGCTTAAACAACCACTTTTTACTCCCCATCTTTGTAGATTAGGAGCAATTCTAGGATGTTCATATAAATGGAATTGTACGTTTGCTGGTTATTCTTGATTATTTTTTGTCAATTTGATATAAACTGGGGTTATTTGTAATAGAGAACCTCAATTGAAGAAGAGCCTCAATTGCACTGACCCATGGGCAGGTCTGTGGGGCATTTTCATGATTGATTGATGTACGAGGGCCCAGCCTGAGAGATTTAAGGAAGGTAGCTGAACACAAGCCTAAAGCTGAAAGCAGTCAGCCTCTCTCTGTTGGTCCCCACCTCTCTCCTGCTTGAGTTCCTTACCCTGACTTCCACCAACGATGGACTAATTAACTAGTCATGTGAGCCAAATAAACTCTGTCCTCCCCAAGTCGCTTTTGACTACAGTGTTACTGCAGCAACAGGAAACTATAGGACAGTATGCTGTCTTGCCTTCTGTGCTTTGTTCACTTAACCAACACTTGCCAGGTTGGGCCTTAATGCAGGGAGCACGGGTATGCATAGCCCTTTCCTAACTTTTTGTCATTAATGTTTTGAGACAGGGTCTCACTATATAAGGGAGGCCAGCTTGGACTCGTGAACCACCTGATGCAGTATTACAGGTGTATGCCAACATATCTTTGGGGAGGGCAAATTATGTCCCTTTCCATGATGCCCACTGTATGAGTACACGTGTGGTGGACATGCCGGTCTGTACCATTTTGATATTATAAACAATGCTGTTATGAACGTTTGTGTACAAGTTTCTGTTTGAGACTTTACTTCTTTTAAGGGCAAACCTAATAGTGGAATTTCCAGGTTTGTAGAATTTCCAGGTTTCCTGGGCACGGCACTCTACATATGTCTTTTGGGCAAACCTTAGACTGTTTTCCATAGTGATGGCACAGGTTACAATTCCACAAGGCTAATATCTCTTTGATCCTGTAAAAATGTGGGCATTTCCTTCCACTTGTAAGTATTTGAGTCTATTTTGATTTTTTTCCATTTTCCAGGAAACTGCATGCATTACTTTACTAATGTACCTCGTCTTGTGTGAATATTTTGCTGCTCATGCAGCTGGCAGCTATACACTTAGACAGTTATTCTGATTCTGGTTGTATGTATACTGGGAGCTACTTTGGCCAACTGTACTCTTTCCTCTCTGAACTCCGCTGCATATTTCATCAATATGCACCCTGCTGTAATGCGCCTCT
This sequence comes from Bramus lutescens, assembly GCA_001685075.1. Lineage (NCBI taxonomy): Eukaryota > Metazoa > Chordata > Mammalia > Rodentia > Cricetidae > Bramus > Bramus lutescens. The sequence goes on along the minus strand of LOEQ01000673.1, from coordinate 158,643 downwards.
TCTTTAAGCTGGCCAACACCAGACTGGGATGCTCGCAGCCCATTTCTATCCTACCTAATGAGTGTCACTGTGTGGGGCTACAGTAAAAGGAGAAATGGTTCTCAACTGGTTCACCCACATCTAAGACTCTGGTTTGTGGTTTAACTTTTACCATGTATGCTGGATAAGATGCCTATGGCAGTTTCAAACATTCATCGCTGGGAAAGCTAGGGTGTTTAATGGTAAGAGAATACTGCAGACAGACATGTTTCAAAGGACCATGAAGTGGCATTAGAGGCATTGATTCTGTGGTGTTTAGCAGGACAGGTTGCTCCAGTTCTTCTAGGCCTATAGCCTTCCACTGTTGTTCCCTCTGCTCAGTTCAGACCCTTAAGGTTCCTGTTTTCCATTACTTTGATAAAGACCATGACCTAAAGCAGCTTGGGAGAAAAGGATCTGTTTGCCTTTATGTCATAACCACTATACATCACTGGACAAAGTCAAGGCAGGAACTCAGGCAGGGCAGGAACTGAAATGGATCATAGAAGAATGCTACATACTGTCTTCCTTCCTGTGACTCACCCAGTTTGCCTTCTTAGACATCACTTGCCCAGAGATAGGCCACTGCCAGTGGACTGGGCCCTCCTACATGGATGATTAATCAAGGAACTGGTCCACAGATTGACCCAAAGACCAATCTGATGGAAGCAATTCTTCACCTGAGGCTCCCTCTTCCCAGATGACTCCAGTTGGAAAAACAAAACCCCAAAAAACTTTCCCAATGGGGGCAGGAGAGGTGGCTCAGAGGTTAAGAGCGCTGGCTGCTCTTCCAGAGGTCCTGAGTTCAATTCCCAGCAACCACATGATGGCTCACAACCACCTGTAATGAGACCTGTCACCCTCTTCTGGCGAGCAGGCATATGTGGAGGCAGAATATTGTATATATAATAAATAAATAAATCTTTAAAAAAAAACTTTCCCAGTGCGGGATATTGTGAAATGGGAATCTGCAATCCCTCATATAAGGGGTCACCTAGACAGTGTTTCACTTCTTAGAAAAATGTAGCACATCCATGCCTCACCAGGCCCTTTAGAAGCATTAGGTTCAGAGCATTTTACATGTTAATTACAAATTCTTCCTTAGGGATACGATCAATGAGCAGGCAGCCACATTCATCCAGTCAGATATGCATTTTAAATCTTCTTTTCATCCCCATAGCAGCATGAGCTCAAAAACTTACTTAGCATCTTTGAGAATTCGTTCCTTCGTGGGGGATACTGGGAAATAATACTAGGAACTGCAGTGGGGGCGTATGATTAACTAAAACAGAAGATATTTAAATTAAAGTATTTTAGTACCTTTGGTCTCCTAAAAATTCTTACACGTAGAGATGTAGCCATACATACATGAAAACAAGTAAAATGGAGCAAGGGAAAAGAGACATGAGTGTGGATTTCTGGCTGAATGATGAAACACTGATGGCCTCTGTTAGGATATTCCAACACTTATGCCTATTTCCCCTTTATTATAACATCTAACACAACTTCACATCACATACCGTATCAGTTATTAGATAAATGAAACTGTTGAGGGAGAAGGAAAGTGAGACGGCCCCAGCGGTCTACCTGACATTGCTCAATGACAACGTGTCCAGGGCAGTTAGTCCACCCACTGGAATGGCCATAGCTGGCCCTGCCAAAGGCAGTGATGAAAATTGGAAATGCTGCTTGCTTGGTAACAGCAGGCAGTATTCCCCTTCCCAAATATTGTTTCAAATTTGAAATGCCATTTCTGGATTTTTTTTTAGTTTACCGTTTTATGTGTATGGATATTTCCCTTGCATGTATGCATGTGCATCATATATATGCCTAGTCCCTATAGGTCAGAAGAGAGCAATGGGTTCCTGGAACTGGATGATAGGTAGTTGTTAGTCAAGATATAGGTCTGAGAATCAAACCCAGGTCTTCTGTAAAAGGAACAAGTATTCTTAACCACTGAGCCATCTCTCCAGCTCTGACACTTTTTTTTATGTACCATAGACTTTACATGTTCCATTAATTCACACTGGAATTCAGAATGTCTTTACCAGAGTTGCCAGATATTCTATTACAGGGAATTATTATAAGGAATGCTATTATTTATTTAGAAGCACATGGAAAATAGAAAAAAAACTGTAAAATTGAATAAGTGCTTTTTTAAAAAGAATGATACTATACTTTTTGCATAAAATCTATGACAGGCTTTTGTTAGAGAACTTGCATTGTCTGTGTTGAAGGCTGAAAGCAGGCAGCAACTGTCCTCAATTCCAAGGGGGCCTCTTCATTGGAGAGCACAGGATCCTGCCACCTGGTGAGAGGTGGGCCTTAATGTGGCCACTGAGAATGGACATCCCAAAAGACTTATCTCCTGTCAGGGAAAATACCAAACCTCCACTTCCCGAAGAAAGAGATGTTCATGAAGTGGACATACTGGACGTCAGTGGAAAATGGCTCCTGGGACATGCAAACAAAAGGCTCATCTAAGTGGACTACAATTCGCATCACAGAACATCGGATTCCTGGAAAATCTGGGAGAAACTGAGGCTCTACAATGCCTCTGCTCCATTAAGCCTCTTGTAAGCAACAGCCTTCCAAGACAGTCAATAAAATCAAATGGCAAATGGGTACAGCATCATGTGAGCTTTCTGTTTGGGTCTGCTTTCTGATATCTTTCTTTGCAGTGTTCTGTCATCTGAATTAAATTTCCTGCAACCCAATGTATGTCCTTTTCCTTGCTCACACCCCTCAGGTGGCCCATGGAGTTTTCAGCCTTACTTTAAAAACACACAGCATTGGACCCAACAGATGTCCCTGACTTATTATGGCCCCACACAAATCTTCAACTTCTAGGTCTTATCATCTCCATCCTTTATTTATAGCTCCTAGCTCTTCAGCTTTGGTGGTACCTACTCCAGCTACCTATCTTCATCATTTCCAAGGAGCCTGTAATACATTGCCTGTTGTCACCCAGTGATCTCTTGAGGATCAAGTGATCTAATCTCTGGTGTCTGAATGAGACAATAAGAACTTTAAAGACAAAAATCTGCCTTTTTTAAAGTTTTATTTCAACTAAAAAATAAATACATATAGTATGGCTAACTGTCCCTAGTGGGAGGAAAAGCAGGAGTGTTTGTTGAGAAGAAAGGGCAGGAAATCCCCTCACACAGCCCTAGCATCTTTCCCTTGTAACAGTCAAATAATTCTTCCCCTGTCCCTTATGCTTTTTTTGGTGACCATCCCCAAGAGACTCTGGCCTTCTCTGCCTTCCTCACAGAACATCTGTGGGTAGGAGATGAATGTCACACAAAGGAACTAGGAGCTGTCATGTAGCTGATGCTCCCAGGAGGTGGGACCTTGCCAAATCCACTTTTCCTTTTCAATACATCTGGCTTGAGCCACAAATCTGGTGGTCAAAGCAGATCTGAGAAGCAACCATTCCAAGCAAAGGTCCAGATCTCTGAGAGAGGAGTTTGGCAAACCCTAGTTGTCACGGTAACCAGGCTCTCGGCTTCAACATTTCCTGCTTATGTTTTTTAGTGTGGGGTTTATGTTTTGGAAAGATTTTTTCCCCTTTCTTTTTAACCTCCAAATTTGTGAGAAAATGTCTGCCATGGGAATTAAGAGAACACACTGCTTATAACTGAGTAGGAACCATGGGGATTTAAAGGTCTCTCTAACTGAAAAATATCACACACAGGACTTGGAATCTAAGCAACAGAATATTAGGCCTGGGTTGCAGTCAGTCTCTCAGGCCTCCTGTGTGGCCTCCTTCTTTATTCAACCAATCCTTCTTATACCACAAAGATCACATAGCATTTTCAACAGAGCATCATGCATCTTCCATTTGGGGAGTGGCAGCACATTTAAGAGAAACGAGCTTAAGTCACATTCAGTATGGTTATTTACCACATATTTAGTCCTCAGTCCCTTCAGCCCTTACACACCAACCTGAAAATGCTGCCAGTCATCAACCAGCTCCCTGAACACACAGTTATGGCTATAATTCTTGAAGACAAAGAAGAGGTGATGCCCAGGGGACATGAGGACCCAGGAATGTCTGTGGGAAAGATGAGCCCTCCTGCCAGACCTTTCGCTTTCCAGATGAGAGCTCCTTCCCTGACTCTGAATGGCTAGTGAGGATTCCCTCCCAAAGAGACAAGGACAATGCCAACAACTCAGATGAAATCCTACCAGATAAGGCTTTGTCCTGCATTTCTGAGCCAGCAGGGCAGTTGGGCAGATTTAAACTTGTAATAAAAACGGAGTGCCCAACTTTGCCAATTACGTGGAGAATACCGCTAATCTCTACAGTTAGCTGCTAAGATGCCTTAAGGGTTTAGATCAGAAGACACAGACAGAACGAGACAGGAGTTTTTAAATCTTGAAGCTGACACAGAAAAAAATTAGAGATAAACAGATGAGAAATAGAACATCTTAAATCACAGCTAAGAGAACAAGTTGATAAAATCATCGGCAACTATAGGCATCATAAAATAGCAAGCTCAAGTGTATATATACATATATATATAAGCACGTGTTACAAATATATATATGACAAGCTCAATATAAATATATGTGTTACAAATAATTATACATACATGTATGACCACTACATGTAATGTGAATACATGCTGCCATGTATTGAAGTGGCTACAGACCATTGAAGACTTCAATGTTCTTCTCACAGCACAAGGCTGCACACATATAACATGCATCATTTCCAGAGGATATGGTAGTAGCCTATCCATTCTAGAAGATGTACTGAGCTCACAGAGGTAGTCATCTCAGACATACAGCAATAAACATGTTGAGAAAGAATAAGAGAAACATTTCTTCCCTTCAAGAAGAATGGCAAAATGATGGAAATTGCTCTTCTGGGGTGGATGAACCTTACACCCATGATCAATCTTCCATAATAAATTGTTTCTTGATTTGAGTTCAGTCACATTGGCCTAGGAGATGACTATGATAGACTCATGAATTTGTAAGTGGAATTCTAAATTTTAATACAAGTGTTTGATTCTTCAGGCCTCAAGGGACCGTAGGTGAGTTCTTGGAGTCTCAGTAAAGATGTCCCTTACCCGACCACTACATGTTAGCATCATCTTTATCATCGTGTTTCATCCTACACTTGATGAGGTTTAGAAAAGATCACCTCAGGCTTTAAATAGAGATGAATTTTAGCATTTCAGAGTGAGTTTGACATCAAGCTATTTCTCCTGATGGTTTCCTTTATGCCATTACTACTACCAAAGGTTAAAAAATTCAACTTCCTATTGTTTTGCCTTCTGTGGATAAATGGAGCAATTTATAATGACATTACTGAGGAAACTATATGAAAACAGAAGAAAAGAAACTGGTGGCAAATACCTGTACTCTCAGTATTCTGGAGTTGAAGCAGTAGAATTGCAAGATTGAGGCTAGCTTGAGATATACCAAAGCGATATGTGTGTGTGTGTGTGCATGTGTGCGAGTGCATGTGTCTGTGTGTCTGTGTGTGTGTGTGCGAGTGCACGTGTGCGAGTGCATGTGTCTGTGTGTCTCTCTGTGTGTGTGTGCATGTGTGCGAGTGCACGTGTGTGTGTGTCTATGTGTGTGTGTGAGAGAGAGAGAGACAGAGACAGACAGACAGAGACAGTGAGAGAAGGAAGTTATTAGATGCTTGCAATATTCTTGATGATAAATCCTATTGGATTTAAAACAAGTTATCAATACTATATTGAGTTTATATTACAACAAGTTTTTATGGAAGCAGATGAGTATTTAAGCTGCTGTTTAGACACATTTGCATCTCATGACTCTTAAAATGGGAAGATGATAGCAGGAGCCTGAGAATAAGTGGATTAATTTGGAGGCTCTAGAGATGAGAAGACCTGAACACATATTTTGAAATGCTCCTGAATTTATGATCTTATCATCAGGTAACTCCTGAACTAACTCAGATTAGCTCAAGAAAAAGGCAGCTTATTGTGGAAGGCTGGGAGCACCTTTTCCACCCTCTCCTGTGGTTAGTTGTAACTGTCAACTTGACATGATTCCTAGGAAGAGAGTCTCAATGAGAGATGATCTATAATGGATTAGCCTGCTGGAATAGCCATTGGAGGCTGTCGTGAGTGGGAAGACTCAGCCCTGGAATGGGCAGCACCATTTCCTGACTTTGGATTCTAAGCTTTGGAAAGGTAGAGGATGTGAGCTAAGCAATAAGAATGGTACATCCATTCTCTCTCTGTCTTCAACTGTGATGTGGCTAACTGCATCAGATACCCAGCTTGCCTTTCCCACAGTGATAGACCACAACCTGGAACTGTAAGCTGAATAGACTCTTTTCTCCCTTGCTTTTGCTGGGGTATTTAATCACAGCAACAGAAAACAAAACTAGGACACTGATCACGGAATCAAGAAAATATGGCTTTATTTTTGCTTACTTCATTGTCTTGTCAAACTAATAGTGTCATGAAAGCATTTGTGCCATGATCATATAGCCTGCTATAGCTATTCTAATACTTTATAAAGTAGACTTCAAGACAAAATTAGTCCAAAGAGAAGGAAAGCACTACACTAAAGGAAACAATCACCTAGAAAATAAAATGATGGTAATATGCAAGTAATAAAGCCGAGGTCCTAATGTTATAAAAATATAACATTAATGAACATAAATATCTTATCAGTCTTGATAAAACAAAAATGGATGATTTCAATACATGTTTAGATAGGTCATAAAAACTAAAAGTCAACAAAGAAAGCTCAGACTTAAAGTATAAGCTACATCCAAAGCACTTCACAGATACACCCAGAGCATGCCTCCCAACAGACGCTGACGTATATATCATCTCTGCAGCCTATGGACCCATATCTAAAATAATTCATGTTCTACACTACAAATCAAGTTCTACACAAAGCAAAAGAATTCAGATAACCTCTTTCATCTTATCAGATTATTATGTAATCAAATCAGTAACTGCACAAAAACATGAAGTGAAGAGCACAGTCTTGAATGACAGTGCGTCATTGAAAAAAGAAAACTAGAAATAAATTTAACAGTTTTTAGAATAAAAATAAAATAAAAACTTCCCAGAACCCTTAGGATATAGTTAAAGTAATTCTAAGTGCTTCCATTAAAAATTTAGAAATACTTCCAATAAATAACATAATGATGAACTAACCTCAGCATCCTAGACAAACAAGAATAACCCAAACCTGAAATTGTAGACAGTGATAAATACCAAAGGAGGAGAGATTAATAAAATGAAGATTAAGATAGAAATGCTTAGAATTGATTAGAGAGTTGGTTCTTCAGAAAAATGAGGTTGACAATCCCCTATGAAAACCAAACAAAAGGAAAAGAAAACCAAAATCAAGAAAACTCAAAATGGATAAAGGTTACTACAGATTTCAATGCAATATAGAGAATCATTATGGGGATTCTTTAGAAACTTACATTCTATAAAGCTGGACAATCTAGAGACAACAAATAAGTCTTATACCATGTGACCTGCCAAAATCAAACCAGGGAAGTGTGAATAACTTGTCTGTAACATTCCAGCAACCGGGCAGGTTCTTAGCTGTGTCATCACAGTCAGGATTCAGACGACTTCCAGCTTTCTAAACAGTATCTCATGTCACCATTTTACATTATTTTCTGAGCTTCTCCCTTTCCTCGAGCGTGTTCCTAGACGTTGGCAATGGCCAAATTCCTAAACTCATTCCTAAAGTGTTATAATCTCAAAATGTTACAGAAATGGAAGCATGCTTTTAAAACAGAGCGATAATGAAGGAAAAAAGATAAGAACACCCTTAGGGATCCTTGGAAGAACACCAAACAATTTAACATGTATGGAACAGGTATTAGACAGGAAGGGGGGGCGGGAGCAGGAAGAACAGTTGAAGAACTGCAGTAGCTGAGGACTTGCAGAATTTGATTAAAAAAAATGCTTTCAGATGTAAAGTTTCATAAGCCCAAGCAAGACAAATACAACAAAGACCTCAACGAGCAGTTGCACAGAAACGGCTGGAAACTGAAGACAAAAGCAATATCCTGACATAGCTCTGGGCAGTAGAGGAGGGAAGGGACATATTACATACACAGCAAGGAGGATTATTGAAATTTTTTCTGATTTGTCAGGAATAAGGGAAGCCAGAAAACAATGCAGCCTCTTTAAAGATACTAGAAGAAAATGGTTCTCAGTCTAGAGTGTTGTGTCCAGTATATATAGATAGATATAGATGATACAGATATATATCCTTCAGAAACAAGGCTGGGACCCAGGCACATTTGAATGGACTAAGCGGTAATGAAGTTTTCACCAGTAGACATTCAGTCCATGGTGCTGATGACTGACAGCACATTGTAGAGTGGCAAACTGTAGAGGAACGCTCTCTGCTCATGTGATATAACACCATGACTAAGGGGGTCGAGGCCATCACCAACATACTGGGGAGTATGGCATCAGACACTAGGCATGGCAGCAGGAACAACTGAATGCACACATCTGGAACTGAGAACAGAAAGCAGAGAGAGTGAACGGGAAATGACATAAAACACTGTCCTCCAGCTAGGCCACACCTCCAAAGCAAAACCAAAGAGCCTTCAACTGAGGTCCAAGTACTCAACTATGAGAGAGTGCAGGGGACATAGCTCAGTCAAATGATCACAGAAGTATATTACTCTAATTACTTAGTAAAAAATCAAATCTTTCAGACTATTAGTAGTCCTCACTGCAACAGGAATGTGAGATCAGGAAACCTGATCCATGAAGCCAGAGAGGGAATTGAATATTGAGTGTCAAAAGGTAGTTGTTTTGTTCGCTAACATGTTTTCTCAAAATGTCGACTCTTCCTATTGATTACATGAATATATAAAAAAATATGTTGGGCATTTAGGTTGTTTCCTAGTTCTGGCTATGACAATCAAAGCTGCTATGAACATAGCTGAGTACATTTCCTTGTGGCATAATTGAGCATCCTTTGGATATATACCCAAAAGTGGTATTACTGGGTCTTGAGAAAGATTGTTTCCTAATTTTCTGAGAAATTGTCACACTGACATCCAAAGGGGTTGTACC
>LOEQ01000673.1:137584-147827 GCA_001685075.1 Bramus lutescens | reverse complement strand
GCCCATTAGCTCTAGCTTCTTATTGGCTAACTCTTATATTAATTTAACCCATCTTTATTAATCTGTGTATCGCCATGTGGCAGTGGCTTACCAGGTAATGTTCTCAGGCAAGGACCTATGACTTCTCCCTGACTCTGTCCTTCTTTCTCCCAGCATACAGCCAACCTTTCTGCCACCTAGTTCTGTTCTTCCCTGCCCATAGGCTCAAAGCAGTTTTTTATTCACTAACCAATAAAAGCAACACATAGACAGAAGGACCTCCCACACCAAAAATGAATGGTAAAATTAAAATTTATTTGATTTACTTTCATTTAAAGTGTTAGAAACATTGAGAATGCAAGTTCCTCTATTATGAAAGTCAAACTATCAGGAGTAACTTTACAAATGTTCACCTTCTTTTCATGGCTTTTGACATACATTCTAAGGCATATTGTCTATCCTTTAAAAAATGTGTTTTCTCTTTCCCAAACACTGGCTTGTTTTTGTTATTTGAACCTCTGTGTATTCAATGTCAAGAACTATTTGAGAATTCTCTTGCCATGTGGGATGGTATCTAAGATGGTAGTGTCAACATTCCCATGTTCCAGGCTTTCTTATGAGCCATTAACCAGCTCCTAAATCATGACATGGAGACTTACTAGTTATAAATGCTTGATCTTAACTTATGTTTGTCCCACTAACTCTTATAACTCAATTTAACCTATTTCTTTTTATTTACATTTTGCTTTCCTAGCTATTGGACATTCAGCTTTTTATTAGACCAATCAGGTACCTTAGGCAGGCAAGGTGCAACTATCTTTACATAATTCAACAAGCGCAGCAGAAATGAATGTAACACATCTTTACATCATTAACAAAAGCAGCAGAAACAAATGTTAAGAGCACACCTTTACACAGTTAAAGCAATGTTCTGCGGCATAAACAAATGTAACACATCTTTGTCTACTTAAAATAACATGCCCCAACATTTCCGTAGTCCAGTGCTCCTTCCGTAACTCTACTGAAGTTCGCTCAAGTCTTACTTCCATTGTGACATCTTTTCTTCTCTTCCTTCCTTATGTGATGAACTATTTTTGTAAAGTGGGAAATGTGAATTTGTTGATGGGAAACAAGGAGGCAACAAGCTTTGCTGTCTATACATTAACTAAATAAGACCTGCAAAGCCTAGGACTATGAACCTTGAAGGAAGGTGTCATGATGGGTTGTGATGTGCTGCATGTGTCACTGATGTTGTGATCTGTGGACAAACTACCAGAAGGTCTGCATCTTGTACAGTTACTAACCACAGATAAATACTCTGTGCTAATGAGTCAGATGAGCAGGTCCAGTTCTCCCTGGGGCCCTGGACATGTGCTAAACACCGTTAAAAACACTCTTCAAATCTGTTTAGTAATCACTATTTAGTGTTAGTGATGAGTTATTTCCGTTTGTATTGTAAGCACTCCTGCTGTAAATTTTGCTGTGAATAAGAACAGATATTGGGGGTGGGGCAGTTTGGCTCCCTAAACAGCAGCTATTTTATGTGTCTTTGCTGCCCTGACTGTCTTGAGCTAAAGGATTTGTCTAATGTCCACCAGGAAGCCCTTCTGAAATATTCCACAGATGTGAGGAGAAAGCTAGGCCGAGCCTGGCCTGAATTGCCTGAGTTCCTGAAGTACAGCCTCAGGCAGGGCTGTTTGAACCAGTTTGTAGTAGTCTTTTCGCTGTTGCAAGCCTTAATGAACTCTAAATGACCCTGCAACTCTTTCCACCTTGGCCAGAAGGACAGCTCTGGCCCTGGCAGAGAGACCACTGATACTGTCTCTACGAGACAGGGCCATCATCTTCCATACCACGTCTCAGTGACAGTGATTGGTGATCAGAGTCAGTCTGTGGTTGATCCAGACAAATGGCTGTGATGTGTCTAAACATCCCTTCTTGGGCTACACAATCAGGCTGCAGGCCCTAGGAGGCACCCTCCTGTGCCACCTCCCCAGAACCACATCTGTAAGTTGTGAAAACAAAATGTTTTCCTGGAGTGGGTTCTTTCCTTGCTTCCTGTCAGTAATGAGGGGTGAGCTGGCCCTAGGAAGAGAGAGGCCTTGCAGAGGGCAGTAATGGGGAAGTGTCAAAGAGATGATGGCTCCTATCCATGTTCTCTGCCATGTTCTCTTTGTACCTCTCACTCAGTTACCAAGCTGAAGGCCCAGAGTGGGCCCTGGTAGTGTTAGCAACAGCCATGGCTGTTTACTACAGAAGCAAGGCTGAGGCTAATCCTCTAACAATCCCATCTGCTCCCTGCTCACACCTAAGTGGCCCCAGCTGTACCTGCTGCCCAGTTCCTGAGTGACCCACTATGTCACCCACGATGTCCTCTGGCTCCACAGCAGCAGAGGGTGCTTAGGTTCACAATGCCGACTTCCAGATGCTGTCTCGGCTGAAGCAGGAATTCCAGAGTTGGTCTGACAGCAGTCACAGGGTCAAGAGAGCCAGCTGTTGTTCCTTGGCTCAAGAAGCAGCCCATGATTGGCCAGGGCAAGAAGAACAAAAAAACATGAGTAGCTGAGACGCTTGAGGAAGTGAAGACGAGAAAGTGAAGAGCAGATCAAGGCTGTAAGGAGCAGAGACAAAAGCCTGCAGTTCCAGATGAGTTCCAGACAGCCTTCTTCGAGTCTTCAAGCCAAGGTTCCTCATAATGGAAACTGCCGCAGAATTGCAACACTAGAAGGCGCCTCTTGTGTTTCCACTCCTGCCGCCCCTGGCGCTGCCCAACAAACACTAAGGGAAATGAAAGCTCTGAAGAGCTTCTTGGCTACCCAGATGTCTACCCAGGTAGAGGAAGACACTGTTCCGCCAGCTGCTTGCCGACAGTAACAGACATACTGAATCACACTGCCGAAGGACGGGTGCTGCCGCTTAGATCCAAATGTCCTCCCAGGGCCCCAGGGCCCAAAAGCTTGGTACCAACTCAATGGTCTTGGGAGGTGACAGAAACTTGAGAAGGTGGTGCTGGCTGGGATGTCTTAGGTTCACTGCCAGTGTGTCCTTAAAGGTGATTATGGGAAAGTGGCCTCTTTCCTCTTTCTCTCAACACCCAGCCACGAGGTGTTTTTCCTACCTCAGCTTGCAAATGTCCCCACAAGCCTTAATGCAAAATAGCAATCAAGCACAGACCAAAAGATCTTGAAACCTTGAGCTAAAACGTGGCTCTACAAAATGTGAGGACCGATACAGAGAGATCTCATAGACCTCCTTACTCATCAGTTTCCCAAGTAATGGATTATAAAACTTTAGTATAATATCAGAAGCAGGATATTGACATTCTTTGTTGTTGTTGATTTGGTTTTGGTTTTTCAAGACCAGGTTTTCTGTAGCTTTGGAGTCTGCCCTGGAACTAGCTCTTGTAGAGTAGGCTGGCTCTGAACTCACAGAGGTCCACCTGCTTCTACTTCTAGAATGCTGGGATTATAGTCGTGTGCCACCACCGCCTGGTTAGGATATTGACATTCTTATAATTGGTATTTTTAGTCAGAGTCCTTTACTTGTGTGTGTAGGTTCTATATAATGTATCATAGATGTAAGTGTGTGTGTCTATCACCACCATCAAGATATAGAACCATTATACAACCCCTAGGATGGTGTGTGCTGCCTGCTTAAAGTTACACCTAAATCTCTCTTCCTGTTCTCTAATCTTCAGCAATCATCTATTAGGTCTCTACTTCTAAAATGCCTCCATTAAATGTTTATGTAAATACAAATAGATAGTATGCAACCTCTTGAGGTTGGCTTTTCTGCTCAGAATATCCACTGAAGAATCACATAATTGCATATGTCATATGTCAATAATCTGCTCCCTTTTCAATGCTGATCAGTATTCCATGGCATGGATTAAACCACAATTTAAGAATTTATCCATAGAAACATACTGGCTGTTTTCAGTTTGAGAATATAACAAGCAAACCTACCATGAAAGTTTGTGCACAGATTTTTATGTGAGCATACATGGTAATATTTTGTTTGTGATCTAACAAATAAAGCTTGTCTGACGATCAGAATGCAGAACTAAGCCACTAGTTAGCCATAGAGTTCAGGCAGTGGTGGCACACACCTTTAATCCCAGCACTCAGGAGGCAGAGGAAGATGGATCTCTGTAAGTTCAAGGTCACCCTGGGCTGCATGAGATTGATCCAGTCTAAGAGAGAAACAGACCAAGCAGCGGTGGCTCACACCTTTAACCCCAGTACTTGGGAGTCACACACTTTTAATTTCAACACTAGGAAGGTGGAAACAGAAATATGGCTCGGTGCTGAGGAATATGAGATGGGAGGAGACAGGAGCTCATGGCATTCAGTCTGAGAACTCGTAGAGAAGTGATACCTAATTCAGTCTGAGGACTAAAAAGAATAAAAAAAATACTATTTTTAATGAGTTTGTTAAGAAAATAAATTAGGATAACACTCAATATTTGAGTTACCCAAAAGAAGACAGAATAGCAGGATCAAAAAATAGAATGGACAAATAAAAACAGAAACAGCAAAACAATCAATTTAAACAAAATCATATAAATTATTCCATTAAATGTAAACTAGATTTGAGATAGTACCAAGAGATATACTGTATAATACAAGCAATGTGTGGTGGCTAATAGGGTTTCCAGTGGCACCTTGGGCCCTTCCTTCCACATAAAGATGTCTGTGTTGTCCCAGCATTTGTGTGGATGCATTCAGGGAGATGCAGGGTACACCAGGCATCGGTTGCACAAGGGGAGGCATTCCAATCAGGAGCTATCTGCATTCTATGTTCCAGTTTCCCCTAGAAGTTTCCTAGGTACACAGACACTCTCAAGCCAGAACACAGACTCCAGAGCTGCTTATCAGGAACCATCGCAGACAGCCAAGGCAGGTCTATCTCCCCCCACTCTCTGCACAGACAAGGCCTCATGCAGAAGCAGGAACTGTCAGGAGCCCCAGTTACAATGTTTACATAGCACATGATTTGAGCTGCATGTTCCTCCCTCAGGCATTCTAACTCAGCCACACCATTTGTTTTGAAACCTTCCCTCTCCCCCGACAAATGACAGTGAGGACTTCATTAAGTGACTCTACCATATGTGTGTAGATCTATTGGGGGGAGCTTTTTTTCCTTTAGTGTCTAAACTTTATGACCACTTGTAAACCACTTAACCTTTCCCAGCCCCAGAGCCCTAATCCCTAAAATAGCCATAACAATATGTTATTAATTAGCTTACTGCGATAATGAAATGTGGGGTACCTGGTACATGAAAGCAATGTTTAATTCCTGAAGCAATGCTATTAGGGTGAGCATATTATCTGTATTCAAATTAAGCTGTGTAGACTGACAAAAGATTGTTCTTTTTCTCTAATTAACATTATAAACATGTAAAGTCATAGAAAAATATAATAAAAATCACTTTACTTAATCACTTTATAAGAATACAATTTCAAAAATGAGATTACCCACACTACCACAATGAGTTTTGAAAATATCATGGCTATAAAAGTGCAGCATCTGAAACACATATGTATATGTACGCAGTTAAGAAATATCATGTATGCTGAAGGTAAATCGTGTGTTCCAAAGCTGTGTAGCATGTCCCCCACCAAACCAATCTTCAACCTTTGACAGACAAGCTTCTACTCATCCTCCAAGGCCCATAAGCCTCTGGCTCCAACTGCCTCCCCTGTCTTCCCTCCCCACGGAAGCTTTCCACCTTATAAATATCTGCACTACTTTGCTCGCTAGACACTGTGAGCCTGGAGTGTAAAGAAAGAACCGTGATCTTCTTTATTAACTCCATCCATGTGCTCTCCAAACACATATAACTAACTCGGTGCTCTGCATGAAGTAGGTATTTTTGATAGGGCTTAATAGCCTAAGGTAGCCTCCTCTGGGTGATGTCTTGTCCTTAAGATGTATCTATAAGTGGCTCTGTGTAGGGGCTACATTATTCAAGTGTAAACATTTCAATCCCATCCAGATGTCGCCATGCCCCTGATTCCTCTGATTTGGTTCCTCCTGGGAATATGGCATTGAGATGGCGAAGCATGTCCTATTAATGAGGCGTGGAGGAAGCACCTGGAACCCATTAGCAATGGAGAAGCTGCCATGACTGTATTCTGACTGGCGACGTCTGTCCTGTGTAACTCATGATTGGATGGGAGATGAAGTATGTACTTGCTATGACTTTACCTTCTCATCTGTCTCTGTCACTGTAGATGGTTTCTTGTCATTATTCAGGGATCCAGGACAAATCCAAGTTTCACTGCCAAAGAATTGACTTCTGCTGGGTAATCACCGTGGCTGGTCCAATTTGGATCCAGGCAAAGCCCACATTCAAGGCCTTTACAGTCAACTCAACTAAGTACCCGCTTGGGGTAGGATCCCAAGATATGACTGAAAACAACATAGACTAACAAATGAAGGGAAAGAAATGGCTTCAGTCACAATGAGCTAAGTTCAGGAGAACCCTGAGTCTAGTTTACAAGCAGAACTCAGTTACCCAAGATATTAGAGTCATGTCACCAACTAAGGTCATACGACATCAAAGGAGATGAGAGTCCCATGAGAATAAAGCCCACATCAATCCATCATTCTCTTCCTTCAACTCTCAACACTTTCTCTGTAGGAACGGAAAAACAAAGAAATGAAAACCTTCTGAGTAATCAACTTTGAAAGTTCTAATAATTGAGCCATTAGGCCTAAAGCGCTCAGAGAGCAATTTCATTTAATTTGCCCTGCAGTAGCAGGGAGAGACCTCTCCCCATAGTGTGGCACCATTATACCCCAGATCCATGCTGATAGCACCAGCTTCCCACTGCAAGCCCCAGTCTCACACAGAGTTTTTCTCACCAACTTGAAGCAGCAAGTACCTGATCCAGGTCAAGAAGATTGTTCCTGAAGTGCTCAGGCAGGGGCCCACATTCTCATTGGCATGGCTTCCTCCCATCTGTGACTCCTAAGTCGCCATCCTCATCTGGTTCAAGACAGAGAACAAATGCACGGGCCTAAAAGTGGAAATTTATGAATGAAGCTGACCTGAAAGTAGCAGAAACTCTCCACACTCCATTCCCTGGAACAGAGCTACCCATCTGACCCCAGCTGAAAGGAAAGGAAAAAATGGCCTGACCTGGGAAGAAATATATATCCCCAGAGCCCATCCACACATCTGCCTTGCCTTATTTCTCAGATGGCTAAGGAGGTAGCGAGGACACTTCTACCTCAAAATGATGAAATCTGAATTGAATTCAGCTCTTCCAGCTTGTCATCTAAAAATGTTACACTACCTTGAAAATAACCCTCTAGGGGTTTAATAATTTCCCAGTTGAGCAAACTGGGGAGGCAAAATGAGAATTGCTCCCAGTACCTATCTTTGATATGCCAACAACAAAGGTTCCCCTATGGTTTTATTCATTTGTGCATTCATCAAAACATTAAATATTTATTCAACCACTGTAGGGGAGATAGCTGTGTTCTGGGGAGAAAGAAAGAGACAAACGTTCCCTTTTCCTGGGAAAGGGGACGATCTGTCAAGTGGACTGCGATCAAGTAATACCTTGTCATAGCTGGCGTGCCAAGTCTGACTCACCTCTGGTTGAGAGCGAGGGCTCAACCAAGGGAAAAGGGCTCCCTAAGCAGTGGTGCCCACTCCCAACCTCAGAGTCCTCACTGTTGAGGTCACAGGTTTTCTCCCATCTGTATAGTACTTTCTGTGGTAAAGGAATCAACCCATTTACATTTCGGTTACCTAATTGTCCTAGGGTAAAATTCTAGTCAATGTGAATAAACTTGCTGTGACTATAAGCCACTGAAACACAAAACCCTGTGCATGTCACACACATACCAAAGGATAACAGAGAGTTTGGGAACATGAACCTGTGCGACTAAGAGTTTCTCTTCTAAGAAAGGACAACAGAGCAGGACAGAGACCCTTCTGATCCAGAGCCCGCCTCTGCTCCACAGTTCTAGGGTGGGCCTGGCTTTAGGAATCCACATTTGCATCCCATGCAGAACCTTCCCATCAACGGCTCTGTCACCAGCCATTCCTCAACTACTGATCCTTTCTCCTTCCCCTCCAGAATGACTGGTTTTCCATATCTGGGCTCAGGAAGTCCTAGTGACCATCTGTAGAACATCCAGGATGGAAGAGGAGAGATCTTTGAAAGAACAAAGCCATTACCCTTACAGTGAGTACATACTGTATTTCCTCGAGGTCTGGGGAGTTGGTGGGTTTCTTTGAAACCCAAGAATAGACAGAGGCATAAAATGGAGGCAATTCCCTCAGTATCTTATTTGTTAGATACCGACAGATCCCCATTTCTGCATTTGAAAGGCTGCAAAAATACGTACCTATTTGGATGGAGTGCAAAAAGTGAAGTAATAAATGATATTCTTGTTTGAATTCACACCCTAGACATTTTGGGCTTAGATTCTAGAATAATGCTGGTCCATGAGGAATAAATGGCAGGAACAATCTTGAAGGGGTAGCAGCATGTGTATAAGTATATGTGGTCGAAGACAGATCATAGGTATGATGTTGGGCCCCTGTGTAATACTGGAATAAAGTCCCAAGACTTCATGAAGGCAAAAGCAGGTGGATCTCTGCAAGTCCAAGGCCAGCTGATTCTACAAGATAAGTTTCATAGTCAAAGGGTTGCATAGTGAGAAAGCTAGCAAACAATGACTTTACACAGCAGGTCTTTTCTGTGTCCCTTGAAAACTCAAGAGGTCCAGTTGTGTGGTTGACACCCAGACCACATGTTTGTATAGCTCTGTGACATTCACACAAGAGGAACTCATCTAACAATTAAGCTCTCGGAACTCGCCACCATCAGAACAAGTCACAGATGACCATATTCAAAAAAGATCTCGTTTGTCTGTGTAAAAAACACATAAAAGGGGCTGAACCCAGAAGGTGGACAGAAGAACATTCAGGAAGGAAACTGTAACACTGGGGTGTGGCATACAGCCTAGGCCTAGCAGGATGAAGAGTTCCTGTCAATTCTAGACGGACCCTTTAGCCATTGGATGGGAAAGGTCGAAGCATCACAAACCATTTAGAAAGGCAGGAATTCAAAACTTTCAGATACATGGGTTATAGTTTGGTGGTAGGATAATTAGCATGTGCAATTCCCCTGGGTTCAAAATACTAGAATTAAAAAAAAAGTAAAAGCCATCTATAAGGTTTACTTTGGGAGTCAAGAAAGGGGCAGAGATTTAGGTGTGTGTTTGTTTGTTCTCTTTTTTCTGTATGGAGAAAGTGAAGAGGCATTGTCCTTGCCGGAGCCACACTCGCTGGCCTATTCTACAGATGTTAATAAAGGACTGATAGGGGCTGGCCTTTGTTTTAGTTAACTACTAAAATACACTACACTTTCATTCTGTAGTATAAGATAGCTCTTACTTCATCAAGCTTTCTCAGCTTCTCTTCCACTCTTCTCTCTTGGTATCTCGGACATGGCTTCATTCAATAACTGGAAAAAGATCTGGTTTTTGGAGAGTGAGCATCAGAACAATCCTATTAAGGCAGATGGAAATGCTGCCTTTCATTTCCCTTAGCAAAGTAGCTTGAGAACACAATGCTAAACCCTATACTTTCAAAAGGAGGAGTAGATATGTCCACCCACACATGGAAACCACCAAAATAGAGTTGAGAGTAGAGAACAGTTTGTTGGAGAGGAGATGGACCACTTTCTCTCTGAGCAAAAAGTGCCTGGGTGCTTGCCTTCGCTCACACAGAAGCTACTAACATTGTGTGTGTGTGTGTGTGTGTGTGTGTGTGCCGTTCTCTGCAAGGGGTTCTGGATGGTACCCAGAAAATGCAAACTGTGGCCCCTTTCCTACAGGACCTGACAATAGAGCTTAATGAAACCACTGGGTAACATTCAAGGCAGCATCTGATTAAGTGCTGTATGAGTGGTCCCCACAATACATGCAGGAGAATAGCACAGTTGTAGAAAATGGCACAAAACTCCTCAGAGGGGGAATGGTGAGGTAGCTGGAAGCTGAAGCTGAAGAGGAGACAAAGAAAGCTAAGCAGAGACTGCAGCACCCTGAGATCAAGCTTGGAGGAAACTGCAAACAGCTCCCTCTGTCAGGGAGATGCTGATCTGACTGACAGGAGCAAAGGTGAATTTTGTTTTGGAACACATTTAAAGGCAAGGTGGTGGTGGAACCCTGTCAGAGCGAGGGAGAGTAGATAGATAGATGATAGATAGATAGATAGATAGATAGATAGATAGATAGA
>LOEQ01000673.1:101944-114839 GCA_001685075.1 Bramus lutescens | reverse complement strand
GAGGTTGGGGGAGATGGTGGTGGGAATGAAGGTAGTTAAGGGGGCCATGGTGGTGAAGGATGGAGATGGTTGGGGGTGGAAGAGGTCATGGTGATATACATAGTACATCTAGGATCTTCACAAGAGCAGCAATGTTGGGGGGGAGGTCTTTTTCTTTTCTGAGATCATATCACCTTGCTTAATATTATACATTCCAAGGCCATCCATTTTCCTGCAAAGTTTGCAATTTTATTTTTCTTTAC
Organism: Bramus lutescens; assembly: GCA_001685075.1. NCBI lineage: Eukaryota > Metazoa > Chordata > Mammalia > Rodentia > Cricetidae > Bramus > Bramus lutescens. The sequence continues at coordinate 114,597 of LOEQ01000673.1, read as the reverse complement.
AGCAAAATAGTATTCACATATGTATATAAGCATGTACCAGATTTTCATTATCCATTCATCTGTTGATGGGAAACTATTTTGGTTCTGTTTCCTTTCAATAGTAAATAACGCAACAATAATCAAGTATTGCTTTCTTATTATTTTGGTTGAAAAATGATCCATCTCTCTAACACAGACAGCATTGTCTTTCCTAGGATGGAGGATCATCAGGTCTCCATTAATATGCAGACCTGGAAAGAAATGGCAACAACTAAGATTGGTGGGTTGTTATCCAAGTTGCGTATGAGTGGTGGCAGCAAATGCAGCATTCCTCTTCCGAGCATCGGCGGCATTCCACTAAGACCTAAGGATTCTTTTGTATGAGTTGAAATCCCAAAAACAATAATCAGAAATATCCAACTCTCTCTTGGTCATATAAAGTGTCATTCAAGGAAAGGGTAAAGGATTACAGAGGAAAGACTCAAAGAAAAGAGAAAAACGTCCAAAGAAAGAAAACACTCCACCTGGCCCCAACTCTAAAAAGAAGTAGGATCAAGAGGAAGTTAGTTAATTTGGTAAGCTACACAGTTAATGATGCCGCAGGCGGTTTCTATTCTAGCTGAAGATGTCGGATGCTGGCATCCAGCCGTTTGGAGGAACTCCACTGATGTCTTGTGCCTTGTTACCACTCCATAAACAATGCCAAATGCTGAAGCTAGACATCGTGCTGCTGAACTATAGAGGTAGGAGAAGCCGTTTTTAGAATGGAACCTTTGGAGCACAGCCCACCTTGAGGAGGGGTGTGTAAGGAGGGTTGATGCTGTGATAGGTTTCTTCACGTCCTCCTTCCTGACCAGCCTGCTGTTTTTATCCTGGGCTTTTAGTCCAACTTCTTAAGCTATTGGAGGGGAGAGTGGGAAGGAGATATAATGACAATGTCACCTTGACGGTTTGTTAGTAGTAGGTCAGAAACTGTGCTATACACGTATTTCATTTCATTCTCCAAAGAGCACAGAATCATTATAATCTCCACTTCAGAAGCAGGGTGCAAAAGCCAAGGGTTAGATTAACAAATAATGTGTCTAAGGTATACTTAATGTGTGTAGTCTGTATGAAAGCATCCTAGTCTCTCTGGCTGCAAAATCACTATGTGGATCAGCCTCTGGAGGTTCATTCCAGCATCCTGGCCTCCCAGACTCATTCCCTCGGGCCATGGAGACCCAACATTCATTACCATGCCACTTTGGTGTCAGGTTCTAAGCTCTTGCAACCACCAAGGAAGGAGAGGGATGGAAACAGACTCCCTTGAATCTCAATTGTTCAGACAAAGGAGCAGCCCCAGCAGACAGGAGGCTTGACAGCCTATCTGCATGGGGACACAATTGTTCCTGACAGGTTTATCAGCAGCTGGGTGTCTGCAATGAGATGTAAAACACAGAGTTTTGTTTCCAGGGGAAAAGTGGCTGCAAAAAGGATGTTAGATACTTTATCTGAAAGCCCTTGAGGGGGGATTTCTGGGAGACATCCCTCTAGGCCAATCATATTCTCATGCTCTCCTCTCCTTACCTACACTTTTAACCTGCCATTGCTGTCAACACTCTTCAGAGACTGTTACTTCCAGGCTGCTAGGAAATACATAGATAGTCCTTTGTCATAAGCCTTCACAACGGGTAGACAGGAAATCCGGGCAGGAGATGTACGTGTCGGAAAACACAAGCTGCTCTGATTGCTGAGATTCAGCTTACAGATCTGAGAGGTGGGGTACAGGACTGGGGAGGATTCATAGTCCATGCAGATGCTGAACTCAGAGGGAAGAACAAGTTCTTTTCCAGTTCAAGTGCAGAATCAAGGGGCACTAGACCTAAGAAAGCCCCCGGAGGTGAAATCAACCCATCAGTTTACACTGGGTTTTAGAGCTTGAGTGACTTTGACCCAGAGTCACTCACCTCCAAGTGTGGATCCAGCTGTCATCCTCCTGTACCCTCTTGCAGAATGCCCAGCCACTGCTTAATTGCCAGTTTTCATCACGAACTTAGCCTTCTTTTGATCAGAAATCAGGGATCTTTTCTCTCTGGTTTCTCATTTCTCTAAGTTGAGGACAAATATGAAGTGAGGATTTAATAAGAAAGATGCCAACAAACTTCTAAACTAGGTCTCTTTTCCTTATATCCCCGTTATTCTGAGTGACTTATCTTCCATAGAGATGTAAATGCCAAAGGGGGAAAGATGGACTTGAGGGTGTGGTATATACTTCACTGGATAACAGTGAACGAAAGAGCCTCCAAAGGCTGGACACTCTAGTGCGAATGGACTTTCCTATTGGTATCTGTACTCTCCCCATCCTCTGGGGTTTGGAGAGTGTAATATAGGGACAGGATGATGTCCCCTTGGAGGGGCCATGGGGAGGGAGTGTTAGGGCATCCCACCACCTCTGCCCCATACTAAAATATGCACAACTCACTTCATCTAGTAGAACGAAGTCAAATGGATCAGGATTCTGAGCTGCTGGATAAAGACCGAGGAGGAAGCCCAGTAGATATCGTCAGAGTCGCTGAGCAGAAAAGACATTGGAAGATGAGAGGAAGGCTGGTACCTGCTATGCACTGACTGCTGTCCAAGTATTTGCACAAATACCTGATTGGATGCTACCAACCAGACTGAGAATAGACAATATGTCCACTATGTGGATAAGGGGACCGAAGTAAGTAGTCTGCCTACCACCCCACAGCTGCTGTGTACTTACGTCTCAATTAGACTTGGGCAATCTGGTACCACTGCCTCAGCATTTCCCACCAGTCTGTTCTGAAAACTGAAAGCCACTGTCCGCACTTGTAGTTTTCATGGCTTCCCCAAATCAGCTTTCCACTCCCACTGGCTTTATTTGTTCCTTTTTCACTGTTTCAAGCCTGTCATCTACAAAGGGGATTGCAGAGGTGTATACTTTCTATCATCTTTGTTACAGCAATCAGCAAGACATTATCCAAAACTTCTCAAAAAGAGGCTTTGTTTGCTTGAGTACACAGAGAAGACATTAGCATGATCACCGGCTGCCATATACTAGGTAGACGAACAAGCCCATTTTTCATGACTGTAGTGAAACACCTGAGACAGACTCCTTCTAAAGAAACAAGGTTTGTTTGGCCTTGCAGTTTTGGAGATGCAAGGTTGCATGGCCCCACATCTGGTGACAGCCTCCTTGACTGCAGAGTCTCAGAGTGACAGAGGTTATCACATGGCATGAACTGAGGAACCGCTGTCTGTAAATGCTGTGACTCTTTTGTGGGAGCTCCATTCTAATAACCTTTCTCTTTCTAATCACCTCCCCCAAGCCCTACCTCCAGCCACTATAGCTGGATTAAGTTTCTACCTCTTAATGCCATTAACATAAGACACTGGGGGGTCTAAACACGTGCAGGAATTTAGCACCAGCCAATTTCCACCCGCACTATCTTCATTGCTTTGATTTCCCATGAAATGTCACAGGACGCTGCAAGGATCAGCGACATGGAAACTGCTCCTTCAGGGGGGTGGTAGTGGAGAGGGGGAACCAAAAACAAATGAACAAACAAACAAACCACACACCATGATGTTTTTATTCAGAACCATCCCGTGAGTTCAACGTTTAGTCTTTGCATAACACGGTCATTCTACAGATTTGGCTCTGTAAAATAACTTGGAGGCAGCATCTTGCCAAGGCACACAGAGGCAGAAACAACCTCATTCTGTATTGTATGGGGGTGGCGCTGAATCTCCTGCAAGAAGAAGGCAGACACAGTCTGCTGGTGGTGTAACTATTCTGGTGGCATAGGCACCAAAACTTGGGATCTACAGAGTGAGTGGGTATCTTCACACGCCATGGGAAACAGATGGCCTGGGGAAGAATGATTCTTTGGAAACAAGCCTGTTGTAGGAAAAGCCATGAGCCAATGGTGGTTTCAGTGTTGGCNTTGGAAACAAGCCTGTTATAGGAAAAGCCATGAGCCAATGGTGGTTTCAGTGTTGGCAGGCGTGAGGCTCCCAGCCCCTTGCTTGGATGGACTCTAGTTTAACCACTCTCTAGGAAGCAGGTATGGTGGGTCTCTGATAAAGTGAGAACAGCTTCGCTTGAATAACTTCTACCATTATCCTTGAGTCTCTCTCAAACTTATGGTAGATTCTTACCATTGCACGAAGTAGCAGCCAGGGTTACCACAGAACTAACTGAATTGAATCCCACAAGCTGCTGTAAGAGGCAGCACCAGTAACTTATGTTCTTGCAGCACTCAGATTACCCCAGTGCAATGCACTACAGCATTTGTTTAAAAAGACATGGCATGCTGTATTTACACACACTTCAAAAAAATTTCACTAATAGGCCTCACAAAATGAATTCCTATATGGGTCATTGTGGAAGTGCCACGTGGCTTGGGTGTGTTTCCTTCCTGAATAAAGTATTGTGAATGCCCTCCAGTCTTGGAAAACCCCATACTGAGCCATACCCCACCCCTACACAAAAGCCTGACTCTTTCCAATCTGAATTATTGTCCTTCAGAAGCCAAGAGCCTCTTTTGAGTTTATAGTTGCTATTTTCTCAATTTCTTAAATATATATATGTGGATTTCCTTTTTATACTTTTTCAGTGGGAAATAATTTCACTGAGGAAGTGGATTTTGCTGAGGGGATATGGCTTCTGTGATTTAGAAAATGACTGTTAGCTTAAACTGGGAAGATCAACTATTATTTGTAATTAACCCATAGGCACCAAAGAAGAATAAATCAGTTTGTGCAGGTGTGAATTTCGTGGTCCCTCCTTTGACTGTTTTTAGTCCTTCAAGGGAGACACACAGTGCCCAGAGAAGTATCAGCAAAGGGATGCTAAAAGAGCAGAAACTAAAGCTAAGCTTTTTATTTTTGTTTTCTTAAAATTTGGTCGATTTGTTATAGTGTAAGACATAAACTTCACATACTTAATATGCGTAATTTAATACATTTTAATCTAGCTATAAAGCCATAAAAACATCAACACACTGAAAATTGTGGGCATCCATGTAACCCTGTTTCTTGGGTCCCTGTGTGAGCACTCCTTCGCCCCCTTCCTCACATCCCGGGCAAACTATATTCCTATTATACTTTGCCTTGATCGTGTATTTAATTTAAACGGAATTACATGGCTCATAGTTTTGTCTGCTGATTCCCTGGCATAATTCTTTGGAGATCCCCATGTAGCCCAGTATCAATGGCTCATTCTTTTTCATACTCGGCTGTATGAATCTGTTTGTTTATTTGTTTGTCAGCAGACAGACATTGACGCTGCTTTCAGTTCTTGACTGCTACCAGGAACAGTGTATATGAATATTAATGTATAATCTTTACATAAATACATGCTTTCATTTCTCTTGAATAAAAGCCTAGGAATGGAATGGCTAGATCATAGGGTATGCATGATTTTCTTAAGAAACCTGTAAGCTTCATTGTACCACTTTATATCCCCGGTCAGCACCAAGAGTTCTGTCCACCCTTTAGCCTTGCCAATGCTCAAGATCATAAACCTTTGTTCTTAATAGCAACTACAGCAACTGAAGTGTTATATCATAGTGGCTTTAATTTATATTTTCCTGTTTGCTGATGATGTGGGACATATTTTTAATGTGTTAACGTAGCTATTCTCAGGAGAAATATCCATTCAAATCATGTGTCCATTTTTCCGCTGTATATTTTATTTTTATTTGAGAGTTCTTAAATCATTTGTAGACAAATCCTGAACTGAGACCAGAGGAATCATGATCTGAAAGTGGTCGGGGTAAGGGGTGGGGAATGGAGGAGAATCCTGAGCTGGAAGGGCATAATCGGAATGATATTTTAGAAAAATGCCAACATGAAAAGAGTATGTGGAATTAATACATGGAAAGAGTAGAAGACCACAAAATGGAGATATGATGTTAGAAATATTGTATTGACCTGCAGCACACTGAAATGACTGTCCCTTGATAAAGAAAGAGGACCTCTACCAAGATACTATAGGAACTACAACCAATAGAGGGAAGACCAGAGAGTTACCCACATGCAGGGCAACACGGTTGGACATCATGTCAGCAGACTATATGGCTTATAAGATCATTTCCTTATTTAGAGTTATGTTCAAATTGATCGATCACAATTAGATTAAATTGTAAGAGAGGACAGAGTTCTCCAGAGAAACAGACCCAATAATAAGGAGGGTGATGGGTGGGTACAAGGGCAGATGAACAAATGGATACATAAATGAGCCAATAGTAGACAGACAGATTCAAAGATAATATATTAGAGTGTTGCACAGTTAATAAAAACTAGGCGTCAGAAATTGGGGTTCAACCTGAAGATCCGAAAAGCAAATCAGCCAGCCACTGGCTCTTATTTCAGCTTCAGTCCAAAAAGAGTGATCCTGCCTCCAGGAACCTCAGATGGAGACAATGCGTTGAGAGTTGCCTCCTCCTGTATTATGAAATCCTCTCTAAGGCTGGGATTAAAGGAATGCACCACCCATTTCTATGGCAACTAGTGTGGCTTCTGGAATCAAAGGTGTGTGTCATTATGGCTACTTGGACTAAAGGTGTGTGTTACCATAACCTGGTCTCTAAGGCTGATCAGTGGGACTGTTTTACTCTCAGATCTTCAGGCAGGCTTTATTTATTAAAATACAATTGAAAAGCCACTCCATTAGAGGACTGGCTCAAACAGCTGTGAAAGGTAGAAATCCCACAATGCGTTCTCTGCAAGCTAGAGAACCAGGAAACCTGCTGTGATTTAGCCTGAGTGCAAGAGTCTAAGGAAGCCTGAGTGGGACATTATGCCAGGAGTACTGGCATAAGTCTGGGAAACAAAATTCAGAGCTTCCAAGTTCCAAGTCAGGAGAAGATGGATGCCCCAGTTCTAAACTCACCCTTCCTACTCTTTGGGGGTACGGTCTGGGGCCTTAATAGACTGGAGATGGCTGGCCCCAACTGGCAAGGGCAGAGTGTCACTCAGTCTACTGTTTCCAGTGCTAATCTGTTCTGGAAACACCCATGAAGACACACCCAGCTATCTGGACACTGTTTAGCCCAGCATGGCTATAAAACACCCCACCACACTGCTTACCTGAAGAGCTGTTTCTCAGGCTCTGTTCTCAGCCTTTATAAACATGTTACTTTCTTTAATCTCCAGGACAATCCACAGAGAAAAGGATTGGTCCTAAGATGTTGATTTTATAAATGAGAAAAGTGGGAGTCAGAAAAATTAAGTGACTTTCTCGGAGTTCCAGCGCTGGAAGTTGCAGGGCTGAGATTCTTGACCTAAGTACATACTTCTTTATGGAAATCTTCCCTATCTGCCTGAAATTGGCCAGAGTAAGATGACCTGCAGCTTAGGGGGAAGGCCAACTGATCTCTTCCATGACAAACTGCAAGCTCTTGACCTCGTTAACCTCTGTCCCCAAAGGCACCATCTGGAGGATGGTGACCATCTGTTCCCCATACTCACCTGAAACACAACGAGAAAAATTGGCTTACAGTAGAGCCATAAGGAAGCAAACTCATGCATTATTAATAAGACAAGTCTCTGCAAAAAGGGTAGTGGGGCACTGGGACAAATTTCTAATAAAATATCTAATATTTATGGAATTTTCCTCCTGAGTACATAGAATATTTCATTGTATTCTTGGGATAACCTTATAGGGTAGGTATTATTTTTGTGCCCAATTTGCAAATGAGTTTCCAAGTCCTGGAAGATAATAAAACTCTCCCAAGGTCACACAGCCTGTGAGTGACAGCAGTAGAACTTAATGTGTGCCTAACTGCAGCTGTGTGGCACTTCCTGCCTCTGGGCAGGCCCTGGTTTTCCTAAGGAAGGGCAGATACACGTCCATGCCATCGAGAGGGAAAAGGTAATCTAGAAAAAGATTATTCTTAGACCCTAACTCCCTTACCACAGCAAAGATGGCTCTGAAACCAACCCACCATTCTGAGAAGGTCAGCCTCTATCACCAGTGACAGCCCCAGCACAGAATCTGAAGGCGATACAGATGGTACTTTCCACAGAAGAGAACGTGGCCAAGGGCATCGTCTCCCTGGAGCTGATGATGGCATCCTCCTGATCTCACAGTTCAGAAGGCATGTTACCAGTGACAAGGCCATCCCATTCCTGGGCCCTGTCTGTCTCTTGATTCCTCCACAACATTTTCTCTCCCTGTGCCCTGCTATGCTACACCAGACACTTCAGGCTCTGGCAACTCCGGTACCTTCCAGAATCAATACTTTCCAACTCCTCTCAGCTTTCTCTGGATGGCGTGGCTTCACCTTGGTCAGCCTTGGTTCAGAGGAGTCCCTCCTTCAGCAGAGGAGACACTCAGCACACTCAACATTCTGCCATGCTTTGACCCTTATCCTTTTTTCTGGCCTTCGTCCCTTTGGCTAGCACTTCTGTCTTGCCTTGTGTTCCTAGCAGAGATTGAGCATAAACTATTCGGTTCTGCCTGGGTCAGGCACAGGACACATTTGGGAATCATCCCAATGCAGCCCCACTTTCCCAGAAGCTTATCGTTCAGTTATGGGGGCAGGCACTTAATGAATAATTAATTACAAATGGAACAGTGTTCCAAAGCTATACGGGGGGTGTTCTGGGAGAGGGGAAGACTATATGATGAGATGCTGACAGGGACCACAGAGGCTTTGCTCAGCAAAAAGTTACCTGCAAGTTGAAGCCTGGACAAGTTAAGTTCAATAGCAGAAGGAGAGGGAGGGAGAGAACATGGCAGGACCTTTTTTTTTTTTCACAAAGCCTGCGAGGAACCCTGTACATAGGTGATTTCATGGTCTAGAGCAGATCAGCATGTCTGCAGAGCACTGACGATGGATGGCAGCTAAGCGGCAAGAGTACATCTGACGACGTAAGAGCGTCTGTGTAATAGAAGTTCAAGGTCGGAGTCATGGTTTTCAGATGTGGATTTGCACATTGGAAAACAGACAAACAGAAGTGGAAGCGGCAGCAGCAGAGGAAGAGGAAGAACTGGATGATGCAGGAGGATAGTTCAGGAAGGTTCTGTGGTAATCCAGAAAAAGACAAGTGAAGCTGTCCCTGGTGATCAAAGCCCATAGCTCAGGCTTAGGGGGAAAAAAGAGATTGTCAAGTGATAGACACAGAACTGGGCAACTGATTGGACTCAGGAGAGGAAGAGAGAAGGGAGTATCGAGTTTAATTCCCAGGTTTCTTGCAGGAGCTGTTTGTCCTCCTCCACGTTTCCCCAATATGTTGTCCCATCTCTTCCTAGCTTATCAGAGAATCAGAGCACAGGCAACCCAGAGGACAGAACACTGCAGTGTTTCTGCTATTTCTGCACCATGAAACCTCGAGATAAAAATCCCTCTGCTTCTTATGTAAGAAGTGGTAAATGTCACAAGGTAGGTTTGCTCCAGCTCCAGCGTTTCCAATTTGTTTCTGGTTGAGCCTTGACACCTGGGCTTACTCTAACACACTGCTGGCATGGGAGGAACTTCTCTTCCTGCTAACTGACTGGACTTTGCCCTGAGGAGACCAGTCCTTGTGTGGGGGCTGCCCAGAGACTTTATCTTGGAGTTTAAATAGGAAAATAAATTTGTACTGGCTTCTTGTTAAATATCTCTTTCCTCTTATTTTTTTCCCTAAACTGAGCTACAGCCCACATACCATATAGTCTCCCTTTTAAAACATACAACATAATAGTTTTTAGGGCAACTACAGAGTAGCTCAACTATCACCAACCAATTTCAGGGCATTTATCATTCCTAAAACGACACCCAGCACTCGTTAAGTTACTTGCTAGGTGCACCCAATCCCTCCCTTCTCCAACTATGGGAATTAGCTAAAGCTTCCTGGCCCTTCTGGATATTGTAAATAAATGAGCTATAGATTACGCAGTCTTTTGTACCTGGTCTCTTTTACTTACCCTAATGCTTACCAAGTTTGTTCTCTCTTGCTGCATGCATCAGGGCATCATTTGTTTTGATGACTAGATAATACTCCATGAAGTTGATCTGTTGACTTTACTTATGCATCAGTTGCTGGCGATCTGGGCTGCTTCCACTTTGGGGCAATGGATAATGTTACAATGAACATTCTTGCACACTTTTTGTTTGAATGTATGTTTGCATTTTGTGCAGGTCTATATCTTGAAATGGAATATCTGGGCGTTTAGAAGTTTCTTAAAGGCAAAGATCATACCTGCTTTGATTCATCTGTCTTTGAACAAAATGTGCTAGACATGTCTTCGCTAAGAGTATAAAACAGTACTGTCTGAGAGTCTGCAGGTTCAAAGACTGAAGGAGTGCACCTGCAAATACGCTTTCTTATTTATCCATATGTTAGGCTCAGCCAGAACAGAGAAGGAAGGCAAGAGGGGATGCTTTCAAAAGCTAATTAGTGTAATGTGACCTGTGAGTAAATGTGAAAAGCCCCATGGAACCAAGGAGTCCTTTGGGTTGCAATGGACCAGGGTCTGGAAGGTTCCATTGAGCTCAGCCCTGTGAAGACTTGCAGACGCAGTGTCGTGATGAAATGCGTGTTCTTCAACCTCCCCCAGTCTGTGCAGGTCAGAGAAGAGGTCTGGGGACAGCTGATCTGGTTACATAGCTATTGTAGAGTTCTGACGGTCACCACATACATTCTGAGAACACTTAGCACACTGCAGATCAGCAGATCAGCAGTGGCCATGGGTGTGTCAGGCCACCAGAGTCACCTGCGCTCCGAAGGGAACAAAGGAGGGAACACCAAAGAGTCAGGTCGGAGACAGAGCTCCACATGAACAAGACAGCCTACCCTCTCCTCTCTGACAACTGAGAGATTTCAGAGGCCCAGAAAAACCCCAGACCACTGTGTCAATAAAATAAAGTAGAACAGAAAGATGATGAAAATGCCTGAACAGTGAGTGGCCTGTGACTTAGTTAAGGTGATTATTGACATGTTGAAACCAAATGACCTTGAGCAATCTGGAGAGGAAAGGGTTTGTTTGGCTTTCCTATCCCAAATCACAGTCTACTGAGGGCAGCCAAGGCAGGAACTCAAATTGGATAGGAACCTGGAGACAGGCGCTGATACAGAGAACATGTAATAGTGCTGCCTACTGGCATACTCTCCATAGCTTGCTCAACCTCAGCCTGCTTTCTTATAGAACTCAGGACCACCAGCCCAGGGACACCATCATCCACAATGGACTGGACCCGCCCTTAGTCACTAAGAAAATGCTCTGCCAACTAGGAAAATGGTGATAGCTAGACCCACCCAGCTGCTGCCGAGGATCATGTCTGGGTCCATGGTCTTACCACAACTGGGGTCTGTGACGAAGTCCAAGTCCCATATTGTCACCAAAGGTCACAAAGAACCCTGCAGTTGGGGCTGTAACCTGAGGCCTTGGAGGTGTCTGGGGCCATGCCATCCCCAGACCATCCCGATCTTACTGGCTAATGATTCCACCAGGAGCCAGGATCTTGTCAGGGCCCAACTGCTACAGAGGGCTGTGTCTGATTCCGTGGTCCAGCTGCAGTGGGGTTTGTGTTGATGTCTGTGGCCCTTGTCACCTTAAAGGGCCAGAGGAATCATGCCCGATGAAATCAAAGAGCCATCCTGAACCAGTCCCACCCTTTGCTGGCCCAGGGTAAGCTGACCCTGCCTCTCACTGGACATCGCAGCAAGAGAGATGGGCTTACCCTCATGGGAAAGCTGATGCCTGCTCTCTGGAGAGATGGCCCCACCCTCACCACAGGCAAGGGAAAACAGACCTGAATGGCATGGGCATAGGTGGGTGTCCCAGTGGCCCAGAATGCCAGCTCAGCTACAACCCAGGTGCACAGCTGGCCTTGTGTGGTCCACCCTAACATCTACCCCATCTGTGACCTGCTAGACCTTGTGAAGGGACTGGTTCTGTGTTAGAATTACCAGTAGGATCTCTATGACCTGGGGAAAGCTGTAGTAATATTTTATTTGTGTTTTAACAAATAAAGCTTGCCTGAAGATCAGAGTGCAGAGCTAAGCCACTAGAGGCCAGGCAGTGGTGGCACACGCCTTTAATCCCAGCACTAGGAAGGTGAAGACAGGAGTGATATGGCTGGGCAGAGAGAGGAATAGGAGGCAGGAGGAGGCAGGAACTCAGTCCAGTCTGAGGTTTGTTGGTGGCAGTTGTAGTCTGAGGATTGGCTTTGAGGACAAGGTCTGAGGAAGCAGTCTGAGGACAGGATCACCCCTTTGACCTGAGCATTAGCAGTGGGAAAAAGTCTAGTGGCTGGGTACGCTGCTTCTTTGATCCTTCTGATTTCACTCCCCAATATCTGACTCTGGGTCTTATTAATACCAATTAAAATCTGTGCTACATAAGCCACGGGATAGCCCAAAGAAATTCTCGTGAAGATCCAGTGATGAGAGGGAACCAGGCCAGTGACTCATTGCAATGAATATCTGCTAGTAAAGCTGATTGAATGAAAGGGTGTACTATGTGACACACCACTCCCAATGCCACCAGGATGAATAAAGAGATGTTGGAGAGGCAGAAAAGAAAGAGAAACAAAGAGGTGTTGGTTTCTGTTTGTTTGGTTTTTGTTTGCTTGCTTCCTTTGTTCTGTTTGGGTTTGGTTTTTGATTTTTTAAAATTTTTCTTTTGGGAGCATTTGTTCAACTATGTTCATAGCAGCACTATTTGTAATAGCCAGAACCTG
>LOEQ01000673.1:84863-101361 GCA_001685075.1 Bramus lutescens | reverse complement strand
GACTGAGAAGCCAAGGACAATGGCACTGGGTTTTGATTCTACTGCATGTACTGGCTTTTTGGGAGCCCAGTCTATTTGGATGCTCACCTTCCTAGACCTGGATGTAGGGGTTCGGGCCTTGGACTTCCCACAGCACATGGCACCCTGACTTCTCTTAGGACTGGGGGCGGGGGAAGTGGGAGAAGTGGGAGGGATATGGGAGGAGGGGAGGAGGTGGAAATTTTTAATAAATAAATAAATTAAAATTTTCTCTTGGGGAGCACTTCTGGGGTAAGGGGAGGAAATGTGAGGATTAGGGGTGAGTGGAATTGGGGTGAATAGTGAAATCTCCAAAGAACCAATATAAAATTATGTTTTTTTTTAAAAAGTGGGCTCTTGTAAAATCAAAAATAAATGCTTTCTTACTTCAAAACAGAAGAACCAGGACACAATCCAAAGAAAGCGAAACCAAACTCCAACCGTTTAAATAACTCATGGGTCCAGTGTCTAGGGTCCACTCGTGATCTTCTAAGCTCTTCCAAAGGGCTTGGGCAGCATCTGTAGCACACATAGCTTATCTTCTAGGTTTAGGATGACGCAACTCCACGGCTGCTACTGTCCTTGGTGGCCATCCCACGATACTGACATCTCCAAAAACGCCAGTGTCTCCTGCTGCAAGCGGGCTGCACTTCCAGCATAGCCTCTCTTCGGCTCTCTTCATGGTGCCAAGTCCCAACTCCTCTGCATGATACCTTTTATCCTGGGCCTCCAACTGCTACTGAGGGGGCACCTTCACCAATGGCCTCTCTGGCCTCTCCTGGTGCCAAGACTCAGCTGCTCTCCAGGACCACATCATGCCTTCAGAATACCACCCAGGTGATTCTTAAACATGACCAAGTTTGACTGACAGCAGGGGGTATAACCTAGGCCACCTGCCAAAAACAACTTCAGTGTGTTGACCCCAAGGAAACACTTCCCAAAAGATGCCGCCTCATGCCGGTCTCTTCCTAATCACTGCCAGTTCCTCAGCTCTAGCTCACCAGCATCGATTGTCCCAACTAAGCCAAGTTTGCACTTCAGTGACGCTGCTCTCTCATTAACCACAGCTGGTTCTCCGGCCTTAGCTGTCTAGAATCACAGATTCTTAATTCAAAACATAAACAACCACTAACAGAGTCTTTAAACTTCACAAGCCAGACCTCCATTACCTGCGCTTCTCTTAACATTCCTATAATTCCAATTGGGCTCTCATGGAACAGCTCACCAAACTTTGAAAATTCAATGGTTCTTCTAGCCCAAAGTTCCAAAGTCCTTCTACAACCAAAGCCAGTATGGTCAGGTCTATCACAGGAATATTCCACTATCCCAGTACCAGTTTTTTTTTTTCTTAGTTGGGGTTACTATTGCTGTGATGAAATACCATGACCAAGTTTGGGGGGTAAAGGAGTTATTGGTTTACATATCCTCAATCACAGTCCACTGATAGGAACCTGGAGGCAGGAGCTGAGGCAGAGGCCATGGAGGAGTACTGCTTACTGGCTTGCTCCTCATGGCTTACTCAGCCTGCTTTCTTCTGGAACTGAGGATCACTAGCCCAGGAGTGCCCCTATCCACAATGGGTTGGGCCCTCCCCTAATTGATCACTAATTATGAAAATACCCTTCAGGCATAACTAATTCCAGCCAGATCTTCTGCAGGCATTTTCTCAAGTGTGTCTCCAATCTCTTGTCCTGGCAGAACTCAACCTCTGCATCTTGTGGTGATAGTGGAGTCAAGACTAACAAATTGCCTCAAAAAATTGAAGCCAAAATAAAAACAACAACAACAAAAAAATAATCTAGAGATTTGCAGAGCACCATAACTCCCGTTTCTTCATGATGATGGGCATCTCTGTCCCTGACAAATTCAGGATGTCTTAGGGGAGGAAAGATGAACCACAGTTGATTCTGCCATGTTGCTTCTCTATGCAGAAATCAGGAGTTTAAAGGGTTTGTCTGCAGTTGCTTCCTTGCTCCCATGTCATTCTCTCTTGCTTCCTATCTATAAGACTCATTGAAATGAAAAGTATGCAGTTGTTTCAGAGCTGAAGGTTAAGCCTCTCTTTCCCGTATACACTTTAAGCCCTGCAGAGGCCAAAAGTCAGCCTGAAAAAGTAGATAAGTCTTCAAGTATCAAGACCTGCTGTGCCTAGAATCCAGACACCAGGAATCATGAGAAATGTGTCCAGACATGAGCAAAGAAAATAACCTGTGTCCATTTAGTGTTCAAGTTCTTGAACCCAATTAGAAATAAGGACCTACTAGCTACCTTATATCAGGATGAACAAGAAAGCTGTCCCAAGTTCCTTAAGCCTGTCGGAAAAGTAAGAGAAGGTTGGATGCTTGGAGGGGAAAGACCAAAGGTACCTCCAGTTCCCCAGCTCCCATATCACACCCTGGATGTAGAAAGAGCATTATAGCGGGCATATGGGGACACTGAACTTTGCTGATTGCCAAGCATCTCCTGGGAAAAAAAAGAGGGGGGAAGAAACCTTTAACTCCATAAATGTTTTTGATATGTTTCTCCCATTTAGCCACCAGTTTGTCACTTTCCTCTGAGGTATTATCTCTCAGCAAAGCCATTAGCTTCTTTCCAAAGTTTGAATCACCATAGGTTGTTTTGCAGCAGGAGGGTGGATGGAGGAGGGGGGAAAAATCTGTCACCAGCCAAAGTACATTTTGCTCTCTTAATCAGCATTTTAAAAAATTATCATTCCCATCCCTTAGAAAAGTTGGCAGAGGCTCCCAACTGTTTTGAGAAAATGCAACCACCAGACCATCTGGGGCTGACATTTTAAACACGGCAGTCAGAAGATCTCAGCTCAAGTGTTCCATGATACCCAGGAGGAGGCTGTGTCTGCTGACACACACACCTGGGCAGCAGGGATGGTCAGCCTCTCACTTGCAGGGAAGTTGGAATGGTGCCCTCTGCCCTCCGGCTCCACAGCTCCTCCCGCCTCCCAGAGATGTGTGCCCTTGGTGGTTGTATCTTGTAATATTAGTAATGGATGTTGACTCTGAGCATATCAAAATGCCCTCCAAGTTTAAAAATCTGATCTTGTTAAATAAAACTTAGGACCACGAGAGACAAGGATGAAAGCACATACGGATGTTTACATGAGGAGTGAGGGCAATTGTTTCACTAACCAGACTGGGGAATTAAGAGTTCTTAATAACTAGGTCAGCCAAGGGCAGTAAAGGGAATTACAAAGCACAGCTTAGAATCACTGGTGAGTCCCTCCAGACCTTCCAAACATTCACAGAGCCAAAGTCCACCTAATAGTTATTACTGCTGTTGAAACTGCATGTCCCAGGGCTACATACCTCCTCCTTGTTAACCACAGAACAGTTCTTCTGGCTGCCAGCCGGCCCAGTCGGGACACAGATGACTGCCCGACTCCCTTAATTACTTCCTAGGCAAACCATCCACCTGTTACTCATTTAGGTTCATGCCACATATTCTGCAACAAGTGAAGCATGCTTTTCCAGCCCCAGTTTCCAAACAGCAAGTGATTTCCTTGTTTATCTTTCAAACTGGCACTCATCTTTCCTGCCCAAAATGAATGCAACTGGGACCAGAACTAAATGATGCCTTAGAGAACTGTGTGAGTTCAGTATTCTTTAGTCAACTGTCCAGCCTAAACCCTAATCCTTCTTCCTAAGTCACCAGACACAAGTATATAAGACAAATGAAAGGCCTTAGAAGAGGCTCGTCACTTCTGTGTTTCTCTCTGCTGAGGTAAGAGAAGTTTCACTCTAAGGTAATAATTCCAGTTTATATAATGTCTTTTCCACACCCTGGGTTCTAGTGAAGAAAGCCAAGGTCTTTATTTACAGGCTGGGCAAGTGCTGTACCTCTGAGCACACCTTCAATCCTCTACGCTTTATAATTAGGTATCATTTAAAAAAAATTGGGTGAATGCCATGCATATATGACTGTGCCAGGTGTAGAGAAACTGAGACAGAAACTGTCCTGGGTAAGTCACCTGCTTGACAGGGAGCCATGATCACCAACAACCAATCAGTGTGGTGGGCATCTTCAAAGAAGGAAGTAGGGGCAGCGGAGATCAGTGATTTCGCTGCATAGAGGAGTCTCTGGCCCCTGGCTGGCTGCTGGCGTTTAAAAGGAGAGGGAGGAGTTTCGTAATTCAGGAGTAAGAGATGAAAACTAGTGAAAGACAATGTGTTATCTCAGAAGTGCTAAATAGAGCAAATGTCATGCGAGACTGAAGAAAATGATATATATGGGAGAGGGGCAGAAAAGGAAGGTGGAGATTCTGGGGTACAATCAGGGTGGTCCTTGTTCCCCACAAGGTATCTAGGAAGGTCCTGGATGCTGCAAGTAGGAGCAAACTCGGAAAGAGTCTTCAACAACAGGGTCCTATGGTCAGGTTTTTATTCGGAAGGAAGGAGTCCGGATGGGAGGGAAGCAGAATCCAGGCTCTCTCCATGCAGCTCCAAGAAGACTTAATTCTCCAAGCTCCTTTGCACCAACTCCTCCCCACCTCAAGTCTGCTTATCTGCTTCCTGTCCCAAGTCTTGCCTTTTTCAGAGCATCCTATAAATGGAAATATACAGCACAGGTGTTTCTCCTCTCTCTGACTCTGTCTCTGGCTCCTCTCTCTCTCTCTCTCTCTCTCTCTCTCTCTCCTGCCTTCTTTCATTTAGGATAAGGCATTTGGTTCATCCATATTGTTGCAGTTCCTTTTATTGTTACATCCATAGTCTTGATGCAACACGGTTTATTTATTCATTGCCTGGCTCCTGGCTGAAGGACATTTGGGTTGTTTCCAGTTTAGGGGAGATGATGAATAAAGCTGGTATAAATATTCACATACAGGTTTTATGAGAACATAACTTTCTTTTAACTTGGGCACATACCTATGAGTGGGATTGCTGAGTTGCACCGTAAATGTGTATTTAATCTTATAGAAACTGCCAAACTCATTTCTGCAGTGATTCTACTGTTTTACATTCTCACCAAAAATGTATAAGAATACCATTTGCTCCGTGTCTTTGCCAGCACTTGGAGATATGGGTTTATTGTTCAAGTTTATTCTAGGCAAAGTAATCAAATAGAGTTGTACCTCATTGTGGTTTTAATTTCAATTTTCCTAATGACTAATGGTCTTAACCATACGTTTTCCAGGTTGGGTTTTGATATATAGCCCAGGCTGGCTTCAAACCCATTATCATCCTGTCTCTGTCTCCTAAACATTGGAATTAGACCACACCCTGCTTCCCAGCTTTTGTTGGTTTATCTTTTGACTATAATCCTTGGTTGGCATCTAATGGATGTTCAATAAACATTTGTAGTAAAAATAAATCAATGTCACCATTATCATCCTCTTTATCATCATCATGAGATGAGAAACTGCCAAGGCAGTGACAATCATATAGAATAAATATTAAGGGGGAAAAGTGATGTGTACTGATGATTAATGTGGGGATAAATGAGACTCTTGGGCTCCTGAATTGTGTGATCTGGTGGATACAGGGCCAGTCACTGAGACAGGAAATACAAAAGGGTACGGAGGAAGAAGCTATTCAGTTTTAGATAGAGAGAGCCTGAGATGACCACAGGGTCACCGAGGAGATAAGTCCTGAGATCCATAAGACAGATTTTTGTCTTCTTCCATGCCTCACTCACAGCTCATGCGTAATTGAGAATCCATAGCACATGATGTTTGGCATATATCTTTGGTCACTCTCACATGTCTGAAATAAAAGCTACACATAAGAAAGGGTCTTCGATAAGTCTCATTTTCCCAAGCTCACAATGTTTATTGGTAATTTGTCAAGGCCTGAACTCATTATGAGGGCCATTTTTTAAAACCCATTGGAAAAGTGTCCTCGTGCAAGGCACAAATGTTAGAGGCTCTTCCTCCACATCAACTGCTGGGCATCTTTAACTGCATCATGATATTTCTAACTTCACTGGTCAACAAAACTGATCCCTATTGTTTAGAGCAATGCTACACATACACATTAAAATACGCTGTGAACGCACACAGAGGATGCCTCAACTTAGAAATGTCCCTAATATAAACGAACCAACTTTAAATTATGTTTGTCTGTGTTCCACAATCATTTTCACAATCCACATACAACAACCGTAAGCTTGCTAAAGAGAGTACTGAAAAGAGGAACATGGGTTTCGGAGGGTGGGGTGACCAGTACTTAGAATCCTTGCTAATCAAGCGTGAGGACCACAGTGTGCATCCCCAGAACCCTCATGAAACTAGGAAAGTTTGCTCATGTCTGTAACCCTGGAGGTGATGTGAGGTAAGAGACAGGACCATCATTGGAAACCCACGGCCTAACTTACCTGATACATGACCTGTCTCAAATAAGGTGAAAAGTGAAAACTGACACCTGAGGTTGTCCTCTGACTTCTACACACACACACACACACACACAGGCATAAACACACACAGAGAAGCACTCCATGCACACATGTGTGCACACACACACAAGGACACACAATGCACACACACACACAGAACTACACACAAGCACACATGCATGCACACAAAAAGATAAAAAAGAGGCATGGGTACAGAGAAATATATTTTTGGATTGACACTAAGATACATACATACATATATAATAAATGTCACACTGTATTTACATTATGGCATTCAAGGGGCTCTTCGCAATTCATATATAAATTAATGAGATTATATTCTACCTCCAGTAAACAAATATATGGTAGGCCCCCCTTTATTTGCATTTTTTCTGATCACTGTTTCAATTACCTGAGGCCAATTGCAATCTGAAAATATTAAATAGAAAATTCCAGAAATAAACAATTCACTGGTTTAAAACTACATGCCACCTGAGTAGTATGATGAGACCCCATGCTGTCCCACCTGGGGTGGGAACATTTTCTCATCTACCATATCCATGCCACCCTCCTATTTGTCACTCAGTAGTTGTCCTTGGTTATTAGATTGACAGGATACCAAAGGACTTGGATTCAGTAGCCCCTGTTTTCTGGTTGATGACCTCACATGCCACAAGAGTAGTGATGCTGGCTGAAAAGATGGAAGCTTTTTATGTAATCAGGTGAAAACTTTCAGCATAACCAAGAAAAGAAACAAATGTATGTCAAAGTTGCTGTGATAAGATATTTTGAGCAAGGTCATATTCATATAACATTAACTGTAGTATAATGTTATAATTATTGTTTTTAGCTACTATTTTATCTTATTGTATCTAATTTATAAATTAAATGTTTTCGTAGGTATGAGCATGGGAAAAGACATCACACACAGAATTGAGTACTCGCCACAGTTTCTGACATCCCCTTAGGGTTTTGTAGTGAACACCCTCACCACCATGGATAAGGAGAAGGAATAACATGAACTCAAACTTTTTAGTAGTGAAAAAAAATCCAATCAATCCATCGTTTCCATATTCAAGTTCCTTCTCGCCCCATCATAGCAGAGGGAGAGACAGTTAACACAGGATCTTAGCCTTACTGTTTCCTTCTGTAAAGTGAGAAACAGATTATGGAATATGGCTGAAGACATCAGCAACTTCTACCCTCAAGTAAGGGCTTATCTCTTCAGAGTAGGGAACCCTGGCCTATGACATCAATGGGTCAAAGCATACACTCCCAACTCCTGGGAAATTCTGATGTCCTGACAACAGCCTCTATATTAAAGCTCATTTGTATGGGTTGTCTCTAGAGGTAACTCAGAAGAACATCACTTAGCCTGCATGTTCAAGGCCCTAGATTGGATCTCTAGTGCCAAAAATAAGCAAAAAGCCCAAAGCCCATGTGCCTGATGCAAAGAAATAAGTAACCATAAAATGGTCCTAGCTAACATATAGTGGCTTTTGTGTTCTGTAGTATTCTAAAACTTTACATATATTGACTCTGTTAATCCTCACAGTGAGGTTTGTTTACTGGCAACCCCAATTCACAGATAATCAAGAAAAGGCACAGAGAGAGAAAGATCTCATAGTATGTGACAGGCCCCATGCAATCTGTCACTGTGCTGTCTGTGCTGTCCTGCATTAGAGAGAAGGTGTGTGTCTGCATGTGTGTGTGTGTATATATATACATACATACACATTTGGACCTTGATGAGTTTATATAAAATCATACCTGAGGAAGTGGGAAAGATCTAAGAAGAACAAATCCTGCCCCTCACTGTGCCTTGAAGAAAAGGAAAGAAATCTCTATTTCATCAGCCACATGGTAGAGAAGCCTGTGATGTTGGATATCAAAGTTGGCCCTTTCACAAGGCAGAATACTTCAAGGAATAGAACGGGCCACCCTCCAGTCAGACAGAACAGCCACAAGTGTGCATTCCAATGGCCTCACTGACAAAGCGGAGATTAACTCCCCCACTGCCAGCCTGCAACTCCTTACCAAAAGTCATGGCTTCCAGGGAAGGCATGTCCTAAGGTGTTTGCCTCTGACACTCGAGTCACAGTTTCAGCTGCAGTCAGGGCAGCCGTTTGTGTGTTCTTCTTTTTCTCTCTGTCATCAGATGTCTGACCACTGTAGCCTCTGCAACACAAGAAGGATGCCCTAGGCTTTTGGAATACAGCTTAGCAGATGGATTTCATTCTGGGGATTCAGGAGCAAAAGATCTCATCAGAAAGAAGCCCTTCTCTGGAGCAACACGGAGCCTGTAACTAGCTAGCTGCCTTTCCAGTAAGCCTCTTCTCTCTCATGGGTCTTCCCTGAGAGACCTGGCTGAAGGCACTAAGGATGTTATCCAGGAACTACAGAAGTTGGCCAGAGTCTTCAAGTCCACTACAAGCCCCAGACAGCACCGGAGAAAGCAGGAATCAGGTCCTCAAGATCATCCTGAGTCTCACTTGCAGGACCAGAAGAGGCACTCAGATGTGGCCATGGGCAAGGATTTCCCCTACCTCCTTTCCCCTGAACCAATCCACAGACGGTTGAGCTTGGTGAAATAGCTCCTTAGCTGGAATTCCTCTGTGGCTGGAAAGGACAGAATCACAGAATCAGGGATGGACCAGTGCCGTGGTACTGGAAACCAACTCTTTCCTCAAGAGTCCTTCCAACAGACTTCCTGGATCCAATTAAAACTCTATGAAAGTTGGCCTGCTGTTAGGACACATTTAAAAAACTCAACAGCCCTCAAGTGCCAAAGGAATTCCTATTTCTGTCAAAATGCCAGACAAGTGGGTCAAGAAGTGAGCTGTCTGATTTTGACACAGCCACTGCACTGTAATGACTCACAAGCACAGGAAAAGAGGCACAGAGAAAGGGAGGGTGCAGGAAGAAAAAGGGTTTCCTGAAGTAGGCCACTTACTGACTCTAGCTCTAATCAGAACCCACCAATCCAGTCTTCTTTCTTTGAACAGAACCTTAAGCACAAATGCTACTGCATGCAAAGGGGACATGTAATGAAGGCCAGGACACTGGGAAATGGTGAAGCCTTTGGGAATTAGAGCTTTAAGATTGTGCTTTAGTCATTAGGGATAGTCCTAAAAGGAACTATGGGGTCTGGATTCCTCCTCTTCCACTCTTTGCTTCCTAGTTCATGAGATGAGAGTTTATCTCAATCCCACGTTCCTGCCATGAGAGCTGCCACATTGGAGGTCCAAAACCAAAACCACTTCATCTTAGATTAGACCTTACAAAACTGTAACCTCCAATAAGCCTCTCCTCTTCCTACATTATATGTCCTGAAAATTTTATCATAGCATTAAGAAGCTGGCAAATACACAATGTCACAAAATAGTTAAGGGATCTGCATGATTCTCAAATTCTCTCCAGATATGAAGGGTACTTGACAATCTAAGGGATGGTTTCTCATGTATTGAATTTCACTAGGGGTTGTTGCTACCCTAACATTCTGCTTCTCAACATTTCTCAACCTTAATTGCTTTTGTAGCCCATTTCAACACCGGGGTATGGTCTATTGAAAGAGAAACATGCCAACTTGTGCATCCCGGAGGGTTAGAATTTTGGGGAAATGCCAGCTGGACTATATATAAGATAGACAGGTTTCCTTTATTTCTGCTGTTTCTCACCTCTAAGGCACCCCATGGGATGGTTTATGACATGCCAACTCAGTTAAGGCCACTATAAAGAAACCCATCAAATGTTGATGCCCCAATAAAGCTCTTACAACAACTTGCAGCTGCAGCCCCTCTATTTCTTCCAGATACCACTTCAAACAGGTAATCAGCCAGTGTCTCAGGAGAACAAGATCCACACTGCTTTTCAGAAGGTGATGTTTGGAGCCTGCTACACAATGGAAATGCAGGGACTTCCAGGATGCAGGAGTCCAAGAAACTAAGACAAATCAACCATAAACAATTCATATGCAACTCTGTGCATGCTTCGTGTCTGTGTCTATCTATCTGTCTAACTGGGTATCCATCCATTCATGCATGTGTGTGTGTGTGTGTGTGTGTGTGTGTGTGTGTGTGTTAAATCCAGAACTTTGGGTAGGAAAACAAAGAAAGAAAGCGGAGAAGAAGAGAAAAATCCGTGTGTGCTGAGCCATGATCCCCACAGTTTCAGTAGCTGCAAAACACGTTCCCACCCTGCTTCTTCCCTCCAGCTTCACATGTCAAGAAGCAAATTAGCAATGCTACTCACGGAGCCTACTGTTTTCAAGTTAGCAGTTGTTAAAAATGTGTGTCACCTGGATGCCTTCCCATCTGAAGTCCTTTTCCCTGTGGAAAGGGAGTTTAGAGTCACCTTTGTCACACAGCTCTTACTTAGGTCAGATGAAGAAGGGTCTCTACATCCA
Organism: Bramus lutescens; assembly: GCA_001685075.1. Taxonomy (NCBI): domain Eukaryota; kingdom Metazoa; phylum Chordata; class Mammalia; order Rodentia; family Cricetidae; genus Bramus; species Bramus lutescens. Next base: position 90,593 of record LOEQ01000673.1, on the reverse strand, counting down.
CAGCTTCCCGCAGAGGGTCTTTAGCACCCTGACTCAGCTGCAGCATCTTTCAATCCTTGTCTCTCGGGGGGCTTTATGGGGATAAATGACCCTGTTAACAGAGACAAATAACATGAGAGGGAGAAACAGATGAAGAAGCATGAGGCTAAGATATGAAAGAAGATGGCAAGGCAATGAGGTAGAAATATACGAGAAGGGACCACAGGCAGCAAAAATGGCCAAGAGGATGTCATCTTAACACCGGATGGGGAGAATTCCAACACCTGAGCATGAACATGTAAACCCAGACAGGAGGAAGAAACTAAAACTTGAAATCTTTCTCCCTGCAGCCCTGGAACACGAGGTGATAATGTGGTAGAATGAACAAGGCTTTGGCATCAGACAAATCCAGGTCTAGATCCAAGTCCCGTCACTCGTCAGCTATGTGTATGAGTCCCTTTGCCACTCTTTCTTGTTCTGTGTCTAGAGCCCCTATGGCAGTGAGAAGATGCTGAAGAGAAAATTGGTTCACAGCAGGTGAGGCCAGTTCCCAAATTTATGTCTTTCTACTGAGTATGATTCACCAGAAGAGAGGCTAAAGGGGAAAGTAGTTCTGAAAGACAGAAGACTCTCCAAGAAATGGAAAATGGCCCTGGTTCCCCCTCTTAGTTTCATGCTCAGCGTCCTGATGTCTCTCATTCTGCTATAGCTCATCACATCACACTTCTACCGCATGCCCTGTCCCATCCCCACCCCCTTGAAATCTCTCTCCATGTTTTGCACATGTTACACTTTCGTGGTGGCCTGCCTCCATACTGGCCCCTGCCTTGTACACACAACTCGGGATGCTCTCTCTCCCTGAGCAAGAAGTAGGGCTGACTAGTCAACCAAAAAGTTGCTACAGGCATTATGGTAAGTGACTTTTGCGATGAGGTCACAAAATCTGGGGGACTGCTTTGCTCTCCCTTCTCTGGGAGAATTTAGCAAACATGCCATAAGGACATTCATGATGCAGCATTAAAGTGAAGCCTACATGATAAGAAACTACTGCTTCCTGTTCTTAGCGTATGTGAGAAAGTCATCTTGGAAATGGCCCTCTGCCCCCCATCAGGCCTTTAGAACATGAGGGCCGCCCAAGCAAGTGTACAGCTTGACTGTCACATTCCCACGTGACACCACACAGATAAGTCACTCCCAGATTTCCAACTTAGGAAATCTTAGTGTGAGACAATAAAGAAATTACTGTTGGAAAGCATTCATCTTGGAAGAATCTGCAACCCAAGAATAGAGAGTCTCCTGCCATATATTCCAATATTCCAACCTGCTACTGCCCTACTCTGTTGTTCTTCTGCCACCTAACCCGATACATCCAACGTGGTACCTTTGTCTCTGAGACAGAGTTCTAAGAGTGGGCACAGTGGCTACTGTGGACTCAACATACACTATCCCTTCCTTCCTGTACCATGTGGGCTCATCAAAGCTGGATCTCATTCCTACGGACTCCACCCTAACAGCTTCTTGGATTCAACTGATGCTATGCTGTTTTCTTGAATATCTTCCTATTTAGTGATTTAGTGTCTGCTTCATTTTTTACCTTTTTTTTTTTAAGACAGGGTCTCTCTGCATAGCCCCAGCTGTCCTGGAACTCACTCGGTACACTAGGCTGGCGTAGAACTCAGAGATCATCCTGCATCTGCCTCGTGAGTGCTGGGATTAAAGGCCTGCACCACCCTGCCCTTCATTCTCAACTGTGACTGTGTGGGGGTTGGAAATACAAGCCGTCTGTCCCACGTTACAAATGAGGAAACCGAGGCGTCAAGCACTTAACTGATTTCACACAAAAGCGGCTTCTTAGGGGGAAAGCTGGGGATGAGAACCTTGTCTTTACTCAATGTTCTCTCTGCACAAGCAATTGAATATCTGTTGGATTTAGCTTCATGGCACTGAAAACAATGTCTACATTTGGTAAAGGTGGGGAAAGCGAAGTGCTACCAAGTGCTGTTGTGTAGCAGAGTGCTCCAGCATTTAGTGCTACAGAACAACAATACATTATTGCATCCAGTATCTAAGGGTAGGCAGGCTCAGCTTGGGGGGTCCCTCACTTGGGATTCTTCATAACATTGCTGCTATATGGTGCTGTCGTGGGCTAGAGATAATTGAAGAAGTTTTGATTTGTATGTCTGTTATCAGGGCTGGGATGGCTGCAAATGTTGTAGTAGAGGGGACATCTCTCTCTTCAAGCAGTCTCTCTACCTGGTTAGCTTCCCCTTGTTTGTGGCCTGCCAGCCTCGAGGCAAGCAAGCTTTGTTATGCAATAGCTACATTCCCCTGTGCTCGCTAATTCTTCTGAGAGCATCTCCTAGATCTGCCTGTCTTCCTAGGATCTAAGCTCAGAATGTTATTTCAACCACTCTGTCTGTTCAGCAAGTTACAAAGTTTCCTTGTTAGCACAGGTGACAGTGCCATCAACATTCACCCCACACAGCCCCAAGCCTCTTTTTTCCCTCTCACCTCCAGCAACATTTTCTTCTCCATCTTTCAAGCCCTCACTAAAATCTCTTTGAAGTCTCTCTAGATTTTGCTAAAAGACTCCCCGTGGATATTCTCTCACTTATTACTCTGTCTGAAAACAAATACCACATGCTTTTTATGTTATAGCTGCACCTTACTTGGAGGCACCAGAATTCTGTTCCAGTTATCAATGTCTTCTCTGAAACTCTTGTAAAATTTACTAGCTTAATGTAGCTGAGCTGGGTGGCACATAGAGATAATCCCAGGCTAGGGACACTGAGGTAGTGGGGAAGAAGGGGGTTCATGAATTCCAGATCAGCCTGGATTATGTAGTAAAACCTTGTCTCAGAATAAAACAAATTAAACAAGAAACCCTGGTGGCTTACAATAGCTATGCATTCTCTGAATTCTGGAAACTGGCAGGTTCATATGGACAGTGTCGCCTCTCACTTTGCTTTCAGATGGCACCAGAGGCAGCAGAAGCTGGAAATTCCTCCACTTACTTGTGGCACCGATGGCTGGAATAGCTAAAGGTTGGGCAGGCATGGGTCTTTCTTCAGGCACCTTTTCTACCTAGCTTTGTTTGCCTTCCTCATAGAGACTCGGGATGGTTGGACCTGTCGTGTGATGTTTTCTTCCTCCAGAGAGATCATTCCAAGAGACACATACAAACCACCAGCCCAGACCTTCTTACTTCATAGGTCCTTAGTGTGCCAGTATCTTCTTCATAATATCTCTAAGCCAAAACGACAATCCTGAAAAAGAAATTAAATACCTCATTCATTGAGTAGGTAGTGGAGCATATAATTTTTTTTCTAAAAACATCATAGTTGTGTTTTAAAAAAACAAGTTGAATTTTGTTTTTCATTTAGTCTTAAATGAATGTAATCACTAATGGTACACATACATCCAAGCACTGTGCAGCTTTGAGAAGCTTGGAAACAAACTAAATGCCTTTGTGGGTTTTCTGTTATCCATGTTTTATATCACGAAGGCCACCAAACACCAGGCCATGAAAAGTGGTGAAATCATCAAGAGGAGTGTAGCAAGAGATTAAAATTGTGCATTATCTTGAAGTAGCAGTGTCCATCCGGAGAGCACGTGTGTTCCTTCAGGTTATCAAATAACTTACGCTCCTGTGAGATTTCCAAAACAGCCACGCACAGCACTCAATCACCATTCTGCTTCACCGACCTGACAGTAGCCATGTAAAACAGGAAAAGCTTTCCACTAGGTCCCGTCTTCAACTCCCCATCATTACCTAACCAGCAACGGCCACACAAACACGACAGACTACATTTTACTTTAACCCAAATCAGGAAGATGTAGAAGCAGAATGAGATAAGATCTGGCTCTCTCTCTTGTCCCTAGGTACAAATCCACAGAACATTAAGGAAGTTCCTACCTATTTACATCTACTTAAGTGGTCATGCTCAGTTTTCCTGTCTTTAAACGGTGTATGTAGGTTTTCCAATGAATATATAGTCAGTAGTAGATATGTGAACTGTTTGTTCAACAAAGAAATACCTAGGACACAGACATTAGTCTGAGAAAACAAGAAGACTTTTTCATCATGGGAAAGTCTGTGTTAGTTTGCTAGAACCTCTGTAGCAAACGCTTTAGATGGAGTGACTTAACGGCAAGAATTTGTTCCCCAAAGCTCTGGAATTTGGAAGTCTACAATGAAAGTATCAGCAGGACTGCTTTCTCCCTAGGCTGGCTTGCAGGTGGCTGCCTTCTTGCTTCTTACATAGCCCTTTCTCTGTGTACAATACATCTGTTATTTTTCTTCTTTTTACAAGGACACTAGTCAGACAACCTCACTTAACTTTAATTATCTCTCTAAATTCCTCAGCCTCAAATAGAGTCACTCTGGAATTAGAACCTCAGTCTGCAGTTATTAATTGTTAGTCTTTAAGATGACTAAATTAAGGGGTTTACCTTGCAGCATTTTCTTAAAAGATCTTTTATTTGAAGCAAAAGGTTTTAATTTTGTATGGATTTGATCATGGAAATCCTCAGACTCCAGAAATGACAGGCAAAAATACTGTGTATTTGGGAGGGGGCATCAGTATATCCTGTTGTAGACTGTTCATGTTCCCTGGAAGGATTGTTGGAAGATGCCATACTGAGAAGCTATGATTAAGTCCTCTTGATAGACATTAGGTATGGGTGCTTCTGCAACATTCCCTATGCAACCAGGGTTAGGGATCACTGGTGTAAATGCTTTTCATTTAAACTGTGGCCAGACAACCAGCATTTTCCTTTTCCTACAAACTGGCTGGAAACATTGAATATCAACCCACTCTTGGGTATGGAAGAACATCAGGTCATGATCTTGGTGAGAGGCACAGGTTATATGATGTGTCCAATATAGTTTAAGAGGTATTTGGCCATAGAAGTCCTCAAATCGTGAAAGAAAAGAGAGACAGCAAAATTTCCAAAACCACTGAGAAATATTTCTAATTTGTAATTCAGGGGTAGTTTACATAGCCATCTTGTTCTTTGCTGTGTGACGAAATTATGCCATTTTAACGGTAAGGCTGCGCCTAAAGATAAGAGCCCATCATAGGTATCTAATCCATAAAGAGACACACAATGAGATCAGCCCACAGATGACCTCTCATTCATCTCTAACCATTATGGATAATAGCTCAACAATCAACCTCAATTGTGCTCACAGCATTCACCTTAAAAGGATACAGGTGGCTCTTAGCAAAACAGATCCTAACTGAGCTGTGGAAACACTGAAAAAATAAAAAGGATAAAGTCAGAAGTAGGGGATTCTGGGAGAAAAGGGAAAGTGGAAGGTAATTCACTTCACCGGACATTCAACCCTCATTCCTAATCCCTAAAGCTTTCAGATCATAATCCTTGGCCTCTGTCAAAGATGGCCCCCACCAATTCTGTGCCTATTTTTTAGCAAAANAAAAAAAAAGATGTAGAGACACACAGGAAGGAGTAGGGAGGGCCTTGGAGTTTCATTGTCCTTTTGATTTGGGACAGCTAAACAGATGCTCTCTTACTGGGTCTACAGCCTACAAGGAAGGTCAACTGGTTGTTTGTTGTCTCTCTGTGATAGGAGGGTTTTTTTAATTGATTTTATTGACTTATACATTTTTCTCTGTTCCCCTCCTCTTCAACCCTCTCCCATGGTCTCCAGGCTCCCAATTTACTCAGGAGATCTTGTCTTGTTCTACTTCCCATGTAGATTAGATCCATGTATGTCTCTCTTAGGGT
>LOEQ01000673.1:39770-81585 GCA_001685075.1 Bramus lutescens | reverse complement strand
GAGAGAGAGAGAGAGAGAGAGAGAGAGAGAGATTCTCATTTCAGATACTGTATGTTTCAGTCCTGGAATTTGCGTTCAAGATAGGAATGTTAGCATACCCCAGACATAAGCAAAAAGAATGTGAGTTTTAAGTTCAACTTGGCTACGTAACAAGTTCCAAGCCTTATACCTGATGAAATCTTACATTATCATTAAAATACCAAAACCAGGTAATAATATTGATACAATATTATTAACTATTAACTAAGGGAATAGCTTACTCAGATTAGGTGTATGTTACATGTGTTTGTATATGTGTGGTTATTTGAAACTTTGTCTCATATGCAGATTTAATAATCACTACTTGTTTTTTTTTTTAATTCCTTTCTCTGCTGGAATTATATTTTGTCCCTCTTTCCTGTTTTTTTTTTCCTTGAATTGTATGCATCTCATGAAGAAGACCCAGGAGAAGTGTATACATTGGAAGGATTGGCTGATCTCTAGATTGTCTTGGTTTAGTCCTATTTGTAATGTCTGGCAATATTTTTTCTACTGACTTTCTAAGACTAAAAAAATAAACCACAGCAGTATGTTCTTTTCAAGAGGCTCTTCCCTTTCTGTGTGAGGCAGTGAGCTGAGAGCCTACCAGAATACCTCTGAGAAAGGATTATAGCATTGACAAATCTCTGTCTACTTCTGGTTATCCTTCAGTGAACCTAGCTGAGGGCATGGGGATGAGATTTTTTTTTAACTAGATGCCAGTTACACCAGGAGGTTCTTAACTCTAAGTCTTGTCTCTTCTTTATTATTGAACTATCAAAGTCTATTTTTGTTTGTCAAGGACTTTCTGCTAAGTTCCTCAGTGTCCCATCTCGGCAAGCTCAGACTGACAAGCATCTTGAGCAAGAAATGGCCCCATTTCAGGCTATGTTCTTTAGCCTTTGACTCGGATCCTAGACTCCCCAGTGTCTAATTTTGCACCTTTATCTCCAAAAGATGGGCAGTACGTCTGCCGTCCTCTCTGCATCTTAGCAACAGCCTTCATCTGAGTTCTCAGCTTCTTGTTTTGAGCCCAAGAATTAGCAACTATCCAGGAGCAAAAAGGCAGCAATGGAGTGCTGGGTCTTATCCCTGGGATTTCCCCTTTTATGGTGGTTTAGACCTTCAGGCCTCAATACTCTGTGTGTTTCTGATTTTTTTTTCAAATGGATATTTTCTCTCCATACTTTTAGTTGCCTTGAGAAAAGCACTGGTCTTTAATTTGTCCCAATCAGAATCTGAATAGAACCCCCCCACCCCCACGCTGGATCTTGCATTTCTACAGGTGTTACAGTGAGAAGAGCAGACAATGTTCTACCAACAAATACTAAACAAAGCAAGCCCAGATAATGATGCATGTTCTTGTTACCAGGAAACCGGGCTTCCCTTTTGTTGGAACTTGGTTTTATCAATAAAAGAATTTAAAAGTAGAATCTGAAGAAAACTCAAGGGTCATTTTATTAGAGTTTGGGAGAAAAGTACCAACAGGGCAGACAAAGTTGCAAAATAGGCAACTACTAAAAAGAGAGGGACAGAAAAAAAAGGCAAAGTCAGGGCTTTGATTTAGGGTCAGCAATAGGGGTCTTGTAAAGGGAGCTGGTGTAATGGTTTAGATAAAACTCTGTGGTTCCCCAAGTGGCCCATTGGCCATGAGGGCCAGTGGGTCCCAGGCAGGGCAGGTTGGGAGCCAGGAGGGTAAGAGACAGAGACGGACAGGCATGCCATGCAGAGAAAGTGGGTATTTACTTAGTGGGTTATGGAGAGGAAAGGGAATGGGGGAAGGGGAGAAGGGGGGAGAGCAGAGAGAGGCAGAGAGAGGGGGGGAGAAGAGGGGGAGACGAGGAAAGGAGAAGAGAAGCTACCTCTTCTAGAGAGACAGGGAAAAGGAAAGTGGCTCCGGCTGGTAGTAGAAGGAAGATCCCCTTGCATAGGCAGACAGGGGAGGGGCCTGTCTCTTGAAGGGACAGGACAGACCATTACAGCTGGGACTCTTAATACAAAACTGTGAGAAAGCCTGGAGTATCGGGAAAGTTTGCTTAGGATTTTAGATAATATTCAAAAAGATAAAAGGGAAAAAGAAAAAGTTAGATTGTTTTTGTTATACTTTTTGAGACAGGGTCTTTCTATGTAGCCCTGTCTGTCCTGTAACTCCTATGTAAACCATGAGCTTAAACTCACAGAGATCCACCTGTGTCTAGCTCCTGAGTGCTGATTTTAAAGGCACGTGTCACTGCACCTGGCCCCTGAATTTTCAGTTTTCAAGGCAGAACTCAGAAAAGCAGGCAGGCTTACCAATAACGATCTGCAAAGAATCGCACCAAGGGAGGGCCTTCAGGAGATTACATGAACATTGTCTCCCAAAGGGCTGATTGTTCCTTCTGTCTCCTCAGTGTGTCTTTCAGACAGTGGTTCTCAACTTACCTAACACTGCAACCCTGTGATACAGTTTCTCATGTTGTGGTGACCCCCCCCACTATCTTTTTAAACCATTATTTTCATTGCTACTTCATAGCAGACATTTTGCTACTATTATGAATCATAAATGTAAATATCTAATATGCCATCCCCCCAAGGGGGTCGTGACCCACAGGTTGAGAACTACCACTTGATGAGCATTAGCTTTCCTGGGTCCTCTCATCCAGAGGACTCAGGCCTGGCTGGATTGATCTCTTAAGTGAGGAGACAATAGTATGTGATGTTTCAGAAGCTCAGAATGTCACATCTCCAACCGGGGCCAGAGCTAGAACTCTGTTCCCTTGACCAGAAGCTTTCCTTTTAACGGAGCTCAACAAAACCCCGTTTGTTACCTCCACTTTTCACGTGAGACTTTCAATCTTAGAAGCAATTGTGATATTTCCCTTTCTATTATTACCAAGAAATGGGAAGTGGGATCCAAAGCCAATTATAAGACAGGAGTCCATCTTCAGTGTCCCCGAAGCCCAGTAACGCCTCTCTAGCTGCTGGGCACACAATGTAATAAACAGGATGATGTGAAAATTATAACGTGGCCAACTACCGCCGACCTAACCTGTAGATATACAAAGTACCTTTATTGATGAAAAACTCTCCACAGAAGGAGTTCTTGTTATCCCCTTGTTAAGTAATACCTTGGGTGGGAGCATGGAAGAAAGTTGACTTATTACAAAAAGCCCTGAGGAGGACAGAGGACAACCATGCCTCAAATCTCTATTAAAGGCTTCACCAGACCAAAGGCTTCTGGGGGCTGAGAAGAGCTTCAATCAGACAATGAGCCGGAAATTCCCATGCTGGCTAGGGTCTTTCTGAAGCTCCTCCCCCTCCACTGAGGTGGTCTGAACCTTGACCTCCTGGGCAGCATTTGACTTTTCTTTTCCGGCAATACTGTTGAGTAAATCAACTGTAAGCAAAGGAGGAGATGGAGCAATCATAAAGGATGCTGTATAAAGGGATGTTTAAAAAAGAAAGTCAGGGATGACGATGGAAAGTACAGGCAAAGACTAATGTTCCCACTCCATCCCCTGACATCCTAATTCTCCTCCTCCCAAAGAACCAACTTAAGAAACTTGTTCTGGCCCATGAGTAAAGATGTCTAGCCTTAGGGCGCAATTGCTTCCAGCTGGGGAAACCTCCCTCAGGCATTCTAACAGGGGAGTAGCATTTAATCCAGCCCTTGACCATTATGAACCACGCACCTCCCACAGAGTTGTTTGGTTTTTTTTTTTTTAACCCAAGTCAGAAAAGAGAGAAAATTACCCAAGAGCTCCTCTTTCCATATATTTAGTGCCTGCTAAGAAAGAAGCCATTGGAGGGCACTTTGGTAAATGGGACTTCCCAGGTCTTTCGTTAGCAATTGAAGGAATTAAAGCCTGTCCTGCTGCCATAACTCACAGGTCTCCCTAATTCAGATGGGTTGGGGATGTTGAAATCTGGAAATAAGCTTTCCCCACCGCTGCACCTCACTCAGCTCTCGGCCTTACATCATTTCCAAAGCATTAAGCACCCTGCAACTGGAGAATTCCGCCACTGGGCTCCATCTGTAACACCTGACATCATTTAGAAGACACTGCAAGGGCATGCGAGCTCTCTTTGACCAGAGACATAAATAATGCTGAAGAAAAAAATTAAGTTAAAAGGCTTTTCTTTCCCTAAATGGATTTGCAGAATGTGGCTTCCTAGTCAGGCTATGAAACACTGTGAGGAAGTGTTTCAGACAGCCAACGAGGTAACGTTGAGCAATCGGCATTCAGATATGAGATGCTACCGAGAATAGAAGACTTGGTAAGCTCCAGGAGGCATGATGACTTGTTGACCTGAGAAGGTGGGATGAACGGTGTAGCACTATTACGCCTCTAGGTGCGCACAGTATCAACAGAAAGTGGAAGCAGGACAAACACTGGGATCTGTCCAAGAAGGAAAGGCCCTGGTTTCCAGAGTTACCCACTAGGATCTGGGGAAAACCACACAGGACTAACTTCTGCCAAGAGGCTCCCCACAAGCTTCTCCATCTCACCGCTACTTGGCAGGCTTGAAAAGACAGTGCAAACAGCCTGCTTTGTCTCCCATACTCAGCATCCACACTGGGAAAGGGAATGGGAAACCAAGAGTCTCAGCTTCTTCTGATGCACTAGAAGTGTTGGCAGTCCCTTGACACCAATAGGATTCCCATCTCATGTCATTTCTGGCCTTACGCGCGGTGTAGGCAAAGGCTGCTTGTTCGTTCCCGGCCATCCAGATCCGAAATAACCAAACAGAAACTGTACTAATTGCAACACTGCTTGGCCAATGACTCTAGTGTATTCTTAGCTAGCTCTTACATTTTAAATTAACCCATTTCTATTCATTTGTGTATCACCACGTGGTAGTGGTTTACCGGAAAGGTTCCCTTGGGCCTCTGGTGTCTGTCTCCTATGGCGGCTACATCAGGCTTCTCCCTGACTCAGTCTACTCTCTATATATCTTTTCCAGCCTGGCTATATTATGTTACGTCATTGGCCAAAAGTAGCTTCTTTACTAACCAATGGCAATAAAACATATTTACAGCAAACAGAGGGGACTCCCACATCAAAGCAGGGTAACACTGACAATGTCCATGCCATGGAAGCTCCCCAAGGATTCCCAGGCCTACCACATGAAGCTGCTTAACCTAGGCATTCTAGAGGGACTGTATTACAATCTAGGACCACATGCAAGCAGTAGATCTCAGCTTCCCAAAGCAGCCTCAGCTGTAGGCAGTGAGTGGAAAAAGCTATACTACAGAGCATTAATGAAGAAAGACCAAGGATCATGTGCTGCAATATCTTCCATTCCAAAGTATCTCAAGAATTTCCATGCAAGTGGAATAACTGGAGGCTGGAAAGCTGGCTCTGGTGGGGCCCTGTGCCTTACAGATCCTCTAGGAGCCATTTATTTGATATAAAAGAAGGTTATTTCCTTAGAACATAGCTAATCAATGACAGGGACATGTACTATGTAAACACTGAGAGGGTATGGATGTGTTCACTGTCTAACAAGAGCCAGCATACAGTATATGCTACTATGGCCCAGAAACTTGCTGAGTTCTATGCAGAGAGAGGAATACACGACTGTCTCAGCCACTGGGGGAATATAAGCACAGAAAGGAATAGATAAGGCAGAATTGTATAGCTTCATATACATAAAAACGAGGTGGCCAACAAAGAACCCATGGGAAACAATAAAGAGTGCTTCTTGTGGTCCTCTAATAGCTAACTACCTGGTACCCCTGCCTAGGCACTGAGAGGGAAACAGAATTGAGTATGATGCAGTCCCTGTTCTAAAAACCCAGGCTCTCTGATGTAGATGCATTGCTTGATGAGACCATCCTACGCTGCAGTAAATGGCAAGATGGGAGCTTTGAGAACATGGAGAGGGCACATGGCCCAGGCTAAAAGCTACTGGACAAAGATATCTGGCATGTCATGTAAACTGAATGAGAGCATAGCAGTTTGAATATCATTGGCTTGGCCCCCATAATGTCATAGGAAGTGGCACTATTAGGAGGTGTGGCTTTGTTGAAGCAGTATGGCCTTGTTGAAGGACATGTGTTGCTGCGGAGGCAGGCTTTGAGTTTTCCTATGCTTGGGATACCACCCAGTGTCTCAGTTGCCTACAAGATGTAGCCTGTACTGTATCTGCCTGCATGCCGCCGCGCTCCACGCCATGATGAGCATGGACTGAATCTTTGAAATTTTAAGTGATTCACCCCAGTTAAACATTTCCTTTATAAGAATTGCTATGGTCATGCTGTCTCTTCACAGCTACAGAAACCTTCCCTAAAACAGAGAGTAAAATTAATTCATGCAAACGAACAGAAGGAAGAAGTAAGAGTCCAAAGACATTCTAGGAATGACATACTTAACGTGCAGTGCAAATGTTACAGTTGAAACATCCAGTTGGACTTTCATCATGGATTCTTGGCAATGAGGCCAGTCTTGAGAACAGTAGGAATCCAGTGAAAAATTTCAAATGGGCAACAAATGGTCAGACTATTTTTTTTCCTTTTTTCAGATCTTCTAAACACAAGCTAGGAAAGTGCAAATGGTACCAAAATGGAGGCAGAGCTTCACATTAGCATATTGTTAGAAAAATTCAGATGAAAGATAACAATGCCTAGAACTTCACAGCTACCTATAAATTTTGACATATACTTAAAAACTGATTGAAAATGAAAGAACAACAAGAGAGTATATGTATGCGCTAAAGCAATAAGGGACATATAGCAGAAACACTGTCGAGTCTGGTCACTCATTAAATAGGGAAGGTAAAAAGTCAAGGAAAGTGAACATCCATGGTTATGGCTAGAACCATGAATGCTGGTAGAATAAAAAGTCGGGGAGTGTGGTTAGAAGATGGCACTGGGGTGACTGCTAGTTAAACAGGAGAACTCCTGGGATGCAGGACAAAGCAGACAAATAGGTACGAGATAGTGTTCGCTATGAATCTCACATGAGACCGGCTAAAATCACTAACATTTGCTTTCATCACTCACTTGAAAACCACAGACAGCAAAAGCAAGGGAAAGTGAATAACCATTTAAGCTCATTACTGAAAAAAATCATCCTGGGAAACATCTAAAAGGCAATTCTCCACAGTTGGCTAGAGATATAGTAGATGAAGGTAGAGGCTGGAGGGTGGGCAACTGTCACTAGAAAAGGCACAGACACACAGAGGACATCCCACTATCGTTACTGTCCCAGACATTCTTGCAGTTCCAAGCCCAGCCATCCTCAGTAAGAAATAAGAAAAGAGTGAAGGAGGGAGACTGGCAAATCCGATAAAGATGGATGGAGGGGATTGAGAAAAAGACACCTTCAGGCACAACGTTAGCTCCAACTCACCAACTCAAAAACAAACTCATTAATTATCCACCAGCCAGGGCTGAAGTAGCCCCAGTATAAATAGTCCACACACCAGCTCTCAGTGAGACAAACAGCCCTGAGGTACACACAACGGGGCTCCTTACTACTAACTGAATATGTAACCAGCTCTGCTGTGGCCAAGAACAATTTCTCCCTGAAGGATGTAAACTCCAAATCGCAAAACTTCACCCAGGATTCTCATTATTTCTCATTTTTGGTCAGAGCAAGCCGATTGCAAGCTTTCTTCTCAAGCATGCCACTTATACTAGGTTCTTTCCAACCTAATTCTCAATAGCATGAAGAAATTGGTTTTCCTCATCCATAAGTATACACACTTTGTCCCATTCATAATTCCTAATATGTTTAGAATATGAGGTCATAAAGGGCACAAGTGACTTTGAAGGAGTACACTCACTATCTCACCCCAGATCTATCAACCTTCCCTGGCCATTCAAAGTGCACAGGTTGTCTTCATCCTCTTCCCTCTGCTTTCTGTGCCCCTACACTCCGACCCCAATAGACACTATGCTCTCTGGGAGCCAAGTCCTACTGCCTTGACAACTTCTCTCCATCCTTGGTGATCCAAGTCAGGCTTCAACCACTGTCATTTCTGTCCTCAGTTTCTGTTACCAGTTTCCTTAAGGCCAACTTGTATGTTTTCGAGACCTTCTCTACACCATAGTCAGAAATGTCACTCTAAACCACAAAGCTAAAATTGTCACTTCATTTGACAAAGCTCCTTATTGACTTTCAGCACCAATGAAATAAAATAAAAACTCTAACAGGATCTACAAGACATTACATAATCGCCCCATATCAATTCTTGCATATATTCAACCCTATTTTGCCCCACCTTCATCTGAATTCTGTGTTCTATGTGCTAGGCAAGTCAAGATGCATTTGCTTTCCTGACAACATATTCTCTCTCTTCCGAACTTCTGGACTCTGTAGATCCTTTCATTCTGTTTCCCTCATCTACACTGGATAAATCTTTGAGAGTAGAGATAGTGTGTGACTTGGCCACCATTGTATTGCTAATTTCTACCAAGTACATGTAACATACTCAATCTTCAATAACCATTCCCTTAGTAAATTATCAGAAGTAAACAAACCAACAAACGAAAATGATCAGTTAAGGTTATTTGGTTGCAAATAGGAATCTGCTTCTAGATTATTTAAACAAAAAATGAATCCTGGGATAGGACACTGAGTATTCTGGCAGGAAATGTGCAAAGGCCAAGGCAGTGCATATGATCAGCGTATCTGAGAAGAAAGAGCAGGTGTGGCTGGGTCAGATGAATAAAGACAACATTTTGGACCTGTTTTACTTTATTCAGTGCCCTAACTTTCATATGTCTCAACTAAGAGCTTGGCAGAGCCGCAGTAGGTCATGTGATGTGAAGAAGGCAAAGAGCAATCTATATAGCAAAGAGTCAAATATTAGTGCCCAATGGTGTACAATTCTGAGTTCTTAATAGCAGGATTCTAAAGGTTGAATTTATTGACTCTTGGTCATAAGTCTTAGGGTTCAATGGCCAAAGACAGAGAAAGAGACTAAGATGATACTAATTTGGTCTAAAAGAAAGGTGATTCTCTATGTACAAGCCATCCGAAATTACACCATATAAGAGACACCAACAGAAGCTTAGAAACATAGAGAAAAATACTAATAATTGACAATCCAGGAAAGATGAAGAATAATTCTTTAACCACCAAAACCGTTTCACAAGCTCACTTGGTAACTGTTTTTCTTTAAGATCACAATTACATAATGCTTTTTTTTCTTCCTTTCACCACTCAGCAGACTGAAAACGAAGCATGAATATCTCAGGATCCACGATGGAATGTGTGCCTTGAAGACCAGACTACTGCTCCATTCTTAAAGATATCCAGTGAAGAATGGACAGCAGTGACCAGAAACTCCTAATTTAGAATCCAAGCAGCCAGAGCTTTGCCAGGTGATGACCAGAAGCCCTTGGTGTAGTGAGTTCTTCATGTCTTGGTTTCTCATCTTCCAGTGAACCTAGGCATACCCAGTACTGTTTGCCAAGCACAGAGAATAATCCCTGGAACACCAGAGGTACTTAGTGAATGGCAGCGGATATTTTTTAATTATGCTATTCTTTTCTGTTTATTAAGTGCTGGGGACTGGACCCAGGTCCTCATGCCTGCTAATACCACTGAACTACACTCCCAGCACCAATAATAGCATGATAGAAAATTTGCTAGGCAATAAACTGTTTTTTCACAGTGTATCTTTATCTGGCGTTTAAAGGAGTAGGGAACCTGGCCTGGCCATTCCTGGTTTTGCTTTAAAAGCAGAGGCATAAAGTCAATAGCATCTCCCTTGCTCCTTGCCTTTGGGAAACCAGCTTCTACGTCCCGCACACAGCATCACCTACCCTTTCAAAGGGGAATGAGGCATCTCAATAACATTTAACAGCATTGCCAGTTTGCTCCACATCTTCTGTCTGGTTTACTGTGGTCCCCAACCGTAGGTTGGCTACACTCGCAGGCTAAAGCAGAACATAGATGCCTTGTGAAAATGGAAGAAAGGTGAAGAAATGGAAAGATGCAGTGGCTAGAGACCCACACTCTCAGAGTCCCCTTTTGTTTGACCAACCTCATCGTTTGCTGACTTGCCAGAACCCCTTTATCCTAAACCCCAATTTTCTTGAAACCAAGCATTTTCCAGAGATGCAACTACAGCAATATTTTTCTAAGCCCGCTACTTAGCATACTTACTTTCACACAGTGGCACATAGTTTTTGAAATGCTCCTCAAATCTCATTGCTTGGTAGTGTCATTATCTGGAATTTCACTCTGGAATTTCACCCTGTCAGTCAAGACTCCCTATTAGTCCCATGCCTTCAACAACCTCCACATCACTTTCCTCAGAAGCTGACCTTCTGAAAAAGCTTAACAATTTTAAGCTGAGAAAATAACACATCTATATCTGAGGCGACTTAGCTATTTTTGCTGAGCTAGAAGAGACTGGGAGAAGAGTAACAGAAAGGCCGATGCTGTCTACAGTGGTCAAATATAGTAAATAGAAGGTGGAGACAAAGATGGTGGATAGCAGGGACCGAAAGGAAAGGAGCGACTGGAGACTTAGTCTACAAAAGAACGATGATCCACAAGAGCCAGCAGCCACCGAGGCCTGAAGAAAGAGCTAGAGAAGCAAGTAACTGATTACCAAGGCTTCATGAGTTTGAAAGACAGAGAAGGCAGGCAACTTAAGAAATAAGAGTTCAGGATTCTTAAAGGACCCACTAAATCTAGTAACATTTCTTCTGTTAGGAGTGTGTGACAAGCTGTCCCATCTCTCACAAGACTCTTTCCCTTCAGAAACTCCTGCTTAGTCTCAGGCTTTAATTTCAGCCTTCTCTGTGTCTCCCAAGGAGCACTCGTGGCCACTGTAATTCTGTACCTCCCTCTAGGATTTTTGGTTTTGGCTTATTTCTTTTCATCTCTGTCTCTGCCTCTTTAAAATGCTTACTCCACTCTCCTCCCAATGCCACTAAGCTGATTTATGGATTGGGGATGTAGATCAGCAGTAGAATTCTTGCCTAGAATATATATAAGGTGCTGAATTCCATCTCCAGCATTGAAACATACACACACACAAATGCACACACACACATACAAACACACACACAAATATACACACACACATACAAACACACACACACAAATATACACACATCCAAACACACACACAAATATATACACACACACACACTCTGATTCCCTTAAATAATAGTTTAGGTTTTTGTTAGTCATCATGTTCTTGTTGTATGTTATAATGCCTCCCTTAGTAAGTGTTTATTGAACAGAACAGTCATTAGGCTGACCAGATACACTAGAACAATCCTTAAGCAAAGCTACTTTTTCTGTCCATCTGAAAGAGGCTGAAAGAGAGGAAACCTCTCTTCTTCATCCAGCAGAAGCCACCTCCCTTTAGTTCATCTGTCTGTAGTCAGCTGCTTTCCAGATTCCCAAGGAAAACTAGTAAATCTCAAGTGTGAAGCCCATTCTAGTCATCAGGATTGGGTTCTCCTGGGCCCGGAAAATCCAAAAATTCCACCGTGTGTTTTGTAAATGCTTTTTCTTTGTATAAAAATATTCCCATTCAGCAATTTGATTCTTTCTGTGGATTGAACCTAATCACCCAAGCATGTTTATTTCCAAGGGAAGGCTGCCCAGTGAAAGAATCAATGGTGCTATTTATTTTTAAAAATGTTCCGTCTTGTTCTTTTACTATAGCTAATTAATCATAATCTAAAGCCCGGGACTCTCCCGTTTAACCTGGTTCTCAAGAGAGTCGGATGAATACTAAGTTTGAGAATTACTGTTTAAGGAAATGAGATCAAGGAACCAAGAAAGGAGGGGATTGAGAGTAAGGCTCCCTGGTTGAGCTCTTGTTTAGCATATACTTCTACCTGGGTTTGATCCCAGACACTGAAACTACAAAACCAAGACAGACAAGAAAAGATGAGAAGAAAATAGAGGCCAGTTCTTAAGAGCATGAGGATTTGAGTTCACTTCCTAAAGCCCACACAGGGCAGCTCACAGCCACCAGGAGCTTCAGTTCTAACACCCTTTTCTGGACACCACAGATACCTGCACTCACAGGTACACACGGAGATTTACACACACAGACACACGCACATACACACACAGACATGTAGCCACAATATAAGAATAAAATCTTTAATAAAGAAAAGGAATGATGAGAGAAGGAGAGGAAGTAATGAAAGGAGACAGGCTTCCAACTGCCCAGGTACAGTAAGAAAAAGTGCAAGTATGTTGAGATACTTTTTGAAAGTCATGAGTTTTTCAAAGTAAAAATGTAGAAAAAAAAAACTGCCAGTTTAAAAAATAGACCTACATTTGTGCTATATAATAAGCAACTTATTTTTTTTAATAACTAACCAAAAGTTCTCTTGAAATCTAAAATTCTGTGGCAAGGAGTAATAGCAGAATCATCAAGCATGCATTGTGGCTCCACCCATTGGCTGTCACCCGGAAGAATTCACTTCAACCCCCAGATCTCATCCTCCCAGCAGGCTTTTGTTGTTTTGCTTTGTTTCTGTGAAAGACCAATGCATATGTGATACTGCACTATTTCCAGAGTTACTGCTCTTTCTCTATTTCATTCTTTTGCAAATATGCACAGAAACCTCAATGCTTACATATTCTCTCTCATATGTAAACATAAAACATCATAGAATAATAACCATCTTTTTTAAACAAAACCTGCAAAATATTTAAAAGTATATTTGTTTGTAGTGATTCCACAGAAGAGACTCTAAACACCCACCCTGTGTCCCCCACTTCCATTTCACAAGCCTGGACCCTCCAATCCAGATATGTTAGTGATGATTCTAAGCTCCCAACTTGTAAGTGGCAAATCTGAAATTTGCATGAAGGCCATTTGAATTTAGAGCCATACTCTTAATCACACTCTATAAAAAATGAATTTCATAATCAGAAAAAGCTTTCTGATATAAGACTTAGGGACTATTCTCGGTGAGTGATTCCAGCTTTGAAATTTTCCATAGATCTTCTTTCTCAAACCAATTACCAGACCATTGACCTCCATCTGGTCTTAACCTTTTTACATCACAAAAGCCAAATCCAAACTAGGTGATGTTGAGTGATCCACCACTCAGTGTTACAAGCTCCTCTAGCTACTGACCCCTTTGATGTGGGGATGTGGGATGCCCTTCTGTATGCTGTGAATATGTTTCATTACCATCGGCCAATAAGGAGTTAGCAAGGTAAAAGTTGGCTGTAGTGTGCTACTGTCTTTCTCTGATCTTTCAGCATTTGCCCTGCTATCTGGTTCTGGGTTTCTATTGTAAGATGAATTAGAATTTGTGCTACACCCCTTTCTGAAGGTCAGTCCAGCTTTCTCAGAATTTTCTCTATAGCCTTCCCTACTGAAGATTGCCTGTTTCCCCATTTTCAAGACCAGAGGGGACTTTCAACTCTTATCTTTCATTATCTCTGTGCACTTAGGCAATGTTGCCAGCAACCCTCTCTTTGAAGTTCTGCCGTAGTCTGACTTCCGCGTCCAGCCTGCCTTCTTCCCATCCTCAACTGGCCAGGTTTTAGTGCAGCTCATGATGTCCTCTTCATCAAATACCTGGACTAGTTCAGCAATGTGCAGCCCTAATCTTCACCTGGTCTCTTTTCCGAGTTCCAGACCTGGACAGTTCACAGGAATGTTGTCAAAGTGCCTCAGACCTGGGGACGATCTAAGAAGTGGCTTCATGCTCATCCCCAACATCTCAGTTCTTACAAGTTTACCACACCACTGACCCCAAAGCATTGTCTCTCCTCACTCAGAGTCAGTGTACAGATCACCTGGGCTTGTCTAGTTTGTTTGCTGTCTCCCCTTTCTCATTTGCCCAGCCACTATCTCCACACATCTCCTAAAGCGCTCTTTCTATTTACACTGTGCTCACCATGCATGACCCACTAGAGTGACCTTTTATTTCCTAAAATGTCCACAGCCTAAGGTCTACTCAAACTCTGAGTCTTCCCAGGGCACTCTATTACTTTTGAACAATCATATCACCTGTTTTAGCTAGGCTTCCTCCCCCCCTCCTTTTTTTTTTCTCCACACAGCATTTTTCTGTAGCTTTGGAGCCTGTTCTGGAACTCTCCCTGTAGACCAGGCTGGCCTCGAACTCATAGAGATCTGCCTGCCGCTGCCTCCCAAGAGCTGGGATTAAAGGTGTGCACCTACTCTGCCTGGTTTAGCAAGGCATTCTAAGCTAGAAGGCTCATCAATTGATCTCTATCCACCTGTGTCCAGCCGAAGCTGTTGCCTCTCCTTGTTACCCAGAGCCAGGTAATCAAAGCAAACTCTCCACAGTGACTCAGTCTTTTCTATAAACATTCTCTGTCTTAAGATGCACTGTCTCACTTCCCCACAGTGCTAATGTCTGTTCCCATTTTAATGCAGAACTCAAAACCCCTCTTCCTGAAGTCTTCTCTAACTCTTCCCTTCACAACCCAAGAGCTTGTTGACTTCATGGTACTGTATGGACTCTCTTTTTGCACCACAGTATGATGTCACCCTTTGGCTCTTTCGAGAATTTGAGGTCTTCCAAGCAATAGTTTAAAAATTATGACTTTTCCATATTCCCAGGAATTTTCATGATACTTAGCCAATAGAATATATTCAATATGGAAATATGGGATGAGTGGATAATGGAAGGATAGATATATGGGTATGGATGGATGGATTGGTGGATGGGTAGATGGATGGATCGATGAATGGGTGGATGGGTAGATGGATGAATGGGTGGATGGATAGATGGATGAATGGGTAGATGGACAGCTGGATGGATGGATGGATGGATGGATGGATGGATGGATGGATGGATGGATTGATTGATGGATGAATTGGTGGGTGGATGGATGGGTAGATGGATGGAGAATAATATAACAAAGAGAAGCATTTGAGGTAAAGCCTTGCTTGCCAGCCAGGTTTCTGCCTCACCTATCATCGCCAGTAGCACACAATGCACAGCTTTTTACTTGCCCCTAGAAACAAAAACTTTCTTCAAAGTGGTACTTGTGCAAAGACAGCAATGAAAGTGGCACTTGTTTAAGTAGAAGGTCTCTGGCAATTAGTGAACAAGGAACAAATCTGAACTCATAACTTCCCAGGGGCTTTTGTATTCACAGTGAAATGTATGGAGATGCTTGAGAAGAATGAAGCACCTTCTCTATAAAGAAAGAACGGTATTGAAATGGCAACGCCTTTCTTCCCCAAGGCTACAATCGAGAAAATCAGTCTGTATTTTTCTCAAAACTAGTCCTGGGTAGCTGGGTCAAAAGTGAGATGGGATCCTCTGCATTTCCCTGTGTTTCTGAAAGAAAAGCTCTCTCCCTCAAGCTAGAGTGGAAAACAAAGAGACAGGCTTCCAGGCAAGCTATTTCAGAACCCCCTGCAGCTCCAACAGGGCAGAGGGGTTAAAGACAGGTGCATACAGAGTAAATGCTGCCATGTGTTGCGTGTGGCTGTGTGTTGCTGGTAGGGGGATACACAAGCCTCCACCTTTCTCTTTCTGGGCATCTGAACAGGCTGCAAGAGAAGGAAGTGTTCACAGGCCCTCAGCAGCAGCCAGGGAGGAAATGCAGCCCCTGTCCTGGGCTTTTATATCTGTCTCAAATTCAAGGAGGTAAATAGGGTGATTTGTAAGGACTACTCCAGATCTAGCTCTTTTGATCCTCTGAAAATCAGTTATTTTAATTTTCAGCCTTTATGCTAAAGAGCGCAAAGGAAAAAGACACAGTGCAGGTATTCCAGTAAAGTTAAAATAAATCGTTAGAATGATCAGACTTGCATTTGAGACCTGTCTTTGCCATGCCTTTGCTGAGTGATCTTTAGAAGATCTCTGAACCTCCCAGAGTACAAAGAATCATATCATCTCTACAGGTTCCTGGGTTTGCTTGTTTAGTGTGTGTCTGTGTGTGTGTGTGTGTGTGTGTGTGTGTGTGTTCCTGGGTTTGCTTGTTGTGTGTGTGTGTGTGTGTGCATGTATGAATCAACTCTTAATAGTTCAAGAACAATTAATTTCTGGGGCCTGAGTGACTGAGCGAGTCAATGGAAGAGACCTTCATAATCAAATACAGCTTTATTTTGGCAGAGATAAATAAGAGCCTGCAGATGGAGACAGAAATGTGACAGTTAGGCACCCCCTGGTGAAGCCCATAGATTAGCTGCCACCCATGTAGACAAGTCTCAGTTGGATGACCTCCTAGCTTTGCTATGTGGTGTGACTTTGCACCTGCGGACTGCCAGTCAGCCTTTCGTTAAGATGCAGTTCCCCTGGGCCTACCTCAAGAATTACAGGCCCCCTGGGACAGTAGAGAATCCAGGCAGGAAAATATGCAGTGGACAGAGAACACCTGTAAGAGGTAACCGTGGGCAGCCAGGGACAAGGAAGAGGTAGTGCTCCCTCACCAGACTGCAGGGCCCCTCATTTGTTCTCATCTGCCGCCCTCCATGAGCCAGCAATCTGTCAGACACCAGCTTTATTTGCAGGGGAGGGTCATTAATTTGAATTAATAGCTGGACTTCATTTTGCTTTGTTTCCCTCCCGTGGACACCACAGACTTCTTTGTTGCCTAGTTCTATGAATGAGGATACACTGTGAACAAGTGCCCAATTAGCCAGAAAAACAAAACCTGTTTGGATTCATACTCCAGGCAGAGGCGTCTTCCTCAAAAGCCCCGAGACCACATACAATGCACACTGGTCATTCCTGTCTAATTTATCCCCATTAGGAGTATTCTTGCTATTCTGCCCTTAAAACTTTACTCTTGTGGTTGCTAGTCTCAACTTTATCTCTATCCTGAGGTCGCCTCTCTCCAAGATGGTATGGGAATTATATTTACCCTAAAGGACATAGTGAGTATTGAAGGTTATGCAAAATACTTAGCTTATGTACTTTCAGGGTAGAACCAGATAAATGACAGCCATTGAGATGGTCGCATCCTGTCTCATTCTTCGTGTCATGTAGGACAGTAGTCAGGTTGAGGTGTATAAAGGCAGTCAAGAACAACAGAATTTATCTCATCTCCAGGAACTTTGGCCAGAGCAATGCCAAGAAGCTCCCTAGCAACAGCACAGTCCTCAAAAGCAAGGAAGTCTCCCAGATTAGTTAGTGATCCATAAGGACACGTGATCAGCATTCCACTCCTTCTTTGAGCTGCTCCAAAGACATCCGAAAGATCTGCACCTACTTCTCCTCTCACATGTGACCAGGATATCCCCATAGTCAGTAAAGGGAGGGGGACTTAGATAGTCGGTGTATGCAAGCTGCTCTCAGGCGCAGCAGCTCCACTAGAGATCCCTTCCAAAGCCAAGCATGTCTGTATTCAAACACTGGGCTGCTCTTAGGAAATATGGACTTTCAGACCCCAGAAGAAATTGCAAAAAGTATATTGTCACATACAGAAGCTAACAAAGATAGCTTTAGATCCCCATTTCCATCCTCCTCCTCCTCCTCCAGAGAAAGATTGCTGGCTGTGGTTGAACTTATTGAAGACCCAGAGGTAGCTGTTGGCTCATTTCTGGCCTGACTCAGTGGTAGAGGAGCTGTTTCCAAAAAAGATAAGCCACAGGAAGGCAGGGTCTCAGAGGGCCCCCTGTCAGGACTCTTGGCACCAAGAAACTTCACCTTTCTAAAAAGGACAAGTAATTTTTGTCACCTTGATGAAGCACAGAAAGGTCTCAGGCATCTGCAATAGCAAAAGGCCACCACAGGAATCCTGGAACATCAATAATTCAAACATGTCGTTCCAGCCATCTCTCAATGCCAGTGCATCTGCTGCAATCATGCAAGGGATTGCCATCCTGTGAAAGCCCATCAGAATACCTCCAACCTCCTCCCTCATCCACCACCTTCTCTCTCTTCTCCCCTACCCTAATCCCACAAAACTGCAAAAATACCAAAAATGGCAGCTCCGGAGCCAACTGGAAAGGAATCACTTGTGGCAGGTGGCACCACCTGTCCTCCTTTAGTTCCAGCCAAAACAATGCCCTCTCCATCATTCTAAACTGTAGAAATTTAACCAGTTCTGCCCGGACTCACACTCTTCCAGGGGAAGAGAGCACCGAGAAAGGGGCTTCCGTTCCTGTCACAAACCAAGTGACAAGAACAGTTGACCCAATAATTGTCTGTGACATCCGATGGCAAGTGACTATCTTGGAAGCCAGCTTCCCCGCAAGTGCTATACAAAGGCCCACATGCATGCCTATGCTGCTGAATACATGCGTGGCAGGCTTCAGGATCTCCGTGGACCAGCTACTTCCCGTAGGAAGAAGACTGGAGGGAAGGCATGCTTGCAGGTTGCTTCTCTGCTGAACTGAACACTCTCTTCACCAGCAATCAGTACTTTTTTCCCTGAAAATGTCTCTAAACTTCTAACCCTGCTAAAAATTTCCAGGCTGAGATCTTCTGCCTCTCTTACTCCCGAATTAATTTCCTTCTCCAAATCATTTGTCCCCCACCTCGCTGAATCGCCACACTCGCTGTGTAATGAGTCTCTAATATTTCAGACTTTCCAGGACACCAATTGGACCACTTATCAGCCCTAATTTGCCTCCTGCTCCAAATTTCATTTTTCAATAGTCCCCGTGGATCCCTCATCTCTTCAACTGAGGAAGTTAAATGCTTTCTTTCTGTGGAAGAAGAGAACTTGAAGTAGTCATGTAGTTGAATAACGAGAGTCATTGAAACTCTATTACGATGACCTAAAAGTGCTGAAGATCTAAATGGTTAGCAGGATTGTCCCTATTATTATTAAAAATGTTTAAGTCCAAATATCACACTTCTTTTCTCCCAAATTCTAACTGTATGTTAGATGTGTCAGCTCTGTGCATGAGACACAGTAGGCTGCATCCTCTAAAATCTCTAGGTACATCTCTTCATTCTCCAGAGATCATCAATAACAGCACTAAGTTACTCCCATGGGTGCATTGCTGATCACAGCCTTGAAGCTCGGCCAAGGGGTCTGCAGCATGGCTTTGTGACTTCCTAACTGCTGAGCTTCTGAGAAGTCTTAGTATGTGTTGTCTGTCACTCAAGTGACAGCAAAGAGTGTCATGGGCTATATTTGGTTTTGACTTGGCTCTTATTGGGGAGTTCTGTTCAATTTGGGGATTCTAATTTTCCAAAAGGCACAGAGAAATTGGAGAAGGTCCAAGACAGAGCATTTGAGCAGTGAAAATGATTAAAGAGGTGGAAAGTGAAAACTCAGAAAAGGTTAAGTGAATGTGGGTGATTTATCAAAGGGAGAGAGAAATGAGGAGAGACCAAACATCTAAAATAAGGAAGTCATGATTTTAAGGAAACCAGGGGCCAATGTCCCATGATACAAAAAGATACATCAAAGATATTCATGCATGTTTCAGTATTAGGTCTAGTCTACCTGTGTGTTCATTAAATTTTAAAATCAGGCAATGAGCTATCAGAATCATTTTTCTGGTATGTTCAAAAAGGAAATAATTTCCATCTATATCAAGTTACTTAATCTTCTCAATAATTTCAAGATAAAGAACTTGACTTCTCAGAAGCCAATAAGTCAAGGTCATCTGGCTACTTTCTTGCATCCAGAACTTGAGATAGTATACGCCTGGATCTCTGATTTACAAGCAGCTGACAACTGTAGCCAACACCCCCCCAGAACCAGAGCTGGTTTCCTGTGGAGGAAGAGCATCACACTGTGACTGAGGTGGGTGACCATCACTGTACCAGAGTAGGGTGCAGGATCAACAGAGATTTACTTCATTTGCACATTGTTTTTTACATACAGGACCATTAGAACGAAAAGAAAGACACTACTGTGTTCAAAAGCTTAAGGAGAAGAACTGTAGATGGGAACCTAAGGTGTGGAACTAGGGAGGAGACACGGAACAGGGTGGAGTAAGGCCCTGATAGAGGGTTATCCTGGGGTAGAAGACACCTTTGTCATTCAGACAAAAGAAGGAAACGAGGCCAAATGTGGATTTATATAGTTTAGAGTGAAGTACAGGATAGTGTACTATCTGTAAAGGAAGAAACCAGTAAACCTTCTGAAACAAAAGTGAGGTACAGTTGACCAGACCACAAAATTGAGCATCTAAGTCATTAAATACTAACTGGTAAATACCAACTAGTTTAATACTGGGAGAAACTGCTAATTCTTTTGTTTTGTTTTGTTTTGTTTTAAGATAGAGTTTCTCTGTGTAGCCTTCGTTGTCCTGAAACTCACTCTGTAGACCAGGCTGACCTTGAACTCACAGAGATCCTCCTGCTGCTGCCTCCCAAGTGCTGGGATTAAAGGAACCCAAGACCACCTCCCGGCCCAAAACTGTTATCTTATAGGATATAGGTGCTATTGTTTTCTCTTATTGCCATTTTGGAGGATGTATCCAAGGTACCAAGAAGCTACTTAAGCAAATTGTGTAAGTCATTCAAGCAGTGGTGGGGGCAAGACATAATCCAGGGATCCCAGCTCTAAACACTGAAGCATATATGTATACATATGAGATTAAGCCTAGATCTTTTGTTTCTGCTGCTTGTTTTTCCCTTTGGGTTTAGGGACCAAACTTACAGACTTTAGAAAATGTAGTGGATGAAATCACACTGGAGTGCATCACAGCCATCCTACCAGACCTCTGTAGTTCCTATTCCCCAGCGCCTATTGATCCCTGCTGAAGAATTCCCCATGGCCGGGCCCAACATGCCCACCTCCATCAGGGGTAATTTGTAAGCCTGTTGAGAGGGGCCATGAAACTGATGAACCCAGTGGGCAGGTAGAGGAGGCCCTATGATTGATTCACTCCCTGCTCAGCCAGTCCACCCTGCTCAGTCCACGCCACCTCCCTCACCATGTTCATCCATCACCAGTAAATATCATCAACACCACAGACCACAGGCTTCTTACAAAGTGTTCTCTTTTTTCTGTGGGATTTCTTTAGTGCACTGTGACTCATTTCTGTACTTCCCTCACACGACAACAGGTGGAACCAGGTGTCCTGTGTGCACTGGCGGGGGGATGGTGGCAGATATTCAGAGTTAGGTGGTACTTTCACAGAAGATCCTGTCTCTTCCGGACATGGATTACAAATAAGTTGTGCATCTGTGAATATCTGCATGATGGACAGTGAAGCATTTCTAAGCTGTTTGCCCTGGTGTAGCCTTTGGGAAGATTCTCAATAGGTCCCCAAAATACAGTGGCAAATCTTTCTGTTTTCTCTGGAACAGAATCTATATATCACTTAGAAATGGTTACAAAATATGTTGTCAGGAAGCCAGCAGAGGTTTTGTGGGGAGAGAAGTGAGCATATTGTCACAAGAATACAAAATGTATATAAGAAGATTGAAAACAGAGCATATAAAAAGAAAAGTGGTTTGGGAAGTCCTTCTGTATATGTGTTACTTTTATTGGTTATTGAATAAAACTGCTTTTGGCCAATGGCTTAACAGAGTAAAGCCAGGTGGAAAATCCAAACAGCAATATACAGAGAGAGTAAGCAGAATCAGGGAGAAGTCATGGAGCTGCCACAGGAGACAGATGCTGGACGCTGGATGGAACTTTACCTGTAGGGTCACAGCCATGTGGCAATGCACAGATTACTAGAAATGGGTCAATTTAAGATATAAGAGCTAACTAGCAATACACCTAAGTGATGGACCAAGCAGTGTTTTAATTAATACAGATTTCTGTGTGCTTGTTTCGGGAGTCTGGAGAGCCAGGAAATGAATGAGCGCCTCCAGCTACAGATTGGTGCCAGTAGGATTTGCTGAAGGAGGCAGAGGCATGTATGCATACAATATGACAAAATAAATTTGTCTAGGTGTACAAATATTAAAAACAGAAATTGGAGCATATTCGATATAATTTGAATTTGTATCAATATACAAAAATCTATACCAATGTAAATTGCCTACAAATAATAGCTCACAAGTATTCACTCTATTACTATTATTGTTAGTGTAAGTAAGCTCACACTAATCTACCTATTATCCCATCTAATTTCCCTTTTTTTCAAAGAGATCCCTGAGCCTACATAATTTCCACCCCAACCCCCAATTCTATACCAGTTATAATCAACCTCTAATTGATGTCCCTAACCCTGAGGACAAACTTTGTTGGAAGAGGGGCTATCATATTCTAGAATTACTTTCAGCTGTCATGTGGGTGATGTTCCTTCTATGGGATCCTGTAAAGTAAAATGATGATTAACTTTCAAGATTACTGCCTGGCATAATTGCAAATAGTCTCTGAGTACTCAGTAGGGTTTTTCTGAAGTTTTTATTTGAATTTCTGGCCAGAGTGTTGTAAGAAGGTGCACCATTTCAACTAACCAAGTTGGAATCATTTTGAACAGCTGGTACCCAAAACTGGTTTTAAAGTAGTACTATCAATGTCATGATGTCATATCAATCAGGTGGAGTCATTGTTGTGGGGCCCCACTTTCTTCTTGGAAACTTCAAAGTTTATTGCCAGAAAATTTATTGCTCATTGTGGAAAACTTAAATATTATTTATTTAGACATATACTCAACAAAAGGTATAATAGAGAAAAAACAGGTGTGAGGAAAAATAAAAAAAAATTTAAATTCTTTCTTCTGTCCCGTATCAGTTGGCTTCTGACATGAAACATGAATTTTTCTTTTAACAACATGTTTGGATTTAGAGACTGATATCCATCATCCAACTCCAAAGCCAGCTTTGATTTTGAAGTAGAGATGTATACTGTTCAGATAATCAAATTTTATCATGCAGATAATATAGCATCATAAGTCAGATTTCTCTTTGCTTGGTTATTCTTT
Organism: Bramus lutescens; assembly: GCA_001685075.1. Lineage (NCBI taxonomy): Eukaryota > Metazoa > Chordata > Mammalia > Rodentia > Cricetidae > Bramus > Bramus lutescens. Next base: position 58,866 of record LOEQ01000673.1, on the reverse strand, counting down.
CTGGATAGCTATCTTTTCATCTTTAGATATCTAGTTGTCCAAGGCCTCTCGACTTTTTGGAGATGAGTATTTTCCTGCAAAGACAAGAACAGAACCCTGCCCTAACCCTTATGAGATTTTATTACTACCTGTATGATTGCCATCTCTGTGGATAAGCTGTCATTTCTCTTTATCAAGAAGCTTCTCTTTTTCAAATCCAATCTTTATTAATTTCAATGGTATCCATAACTTTTCTTCTCCTGTGGAAACAAGAGAGAAACCCCTTCCCCAACATAGCACATTTCCTGGTTTCCATTCTGAGGTCAACACATTCTTGAAATCCGCTGACTGATTTAATTCAGAAGTTTTTTCTATTATCCAGTCTCTATTTGCTGCCTTTGTTCCTTTCTTATTAGCATTAAGAAGATTCAAGGTTAAAAAAGCATTATGCAATCTATTTCTGGGGGTATTTTCTATCCCTTTCTTTTTGTTTACCATATCCTTTATAGTTTGATTTGAACTTTCTATAACTGCCTTCCTTGTAGGATTGTTTGATATTCATGTAATATCCTTTATATTATAATAAGCAAAAAACTGTTTTATTTTTTAGAGACATATGCTGGACCATTATCTGTCTTTATTTGTGCATTATCTGTATTTATTTATATGGTTATGATAGCCATAACTTCCAATAAATGTGTGATTTCATTCCTTTGGGTTACTCTCTGTAGGTAGTGGGGTTTGGTTATAGAAAGAGCAAGTAGGACATCACTTTATTGGTGTAGGAGGTCCTTCTGTTTGTGTGTTGCTTTCATTGATTAATAATAAAGAAACTGCCTTGGCCTAGTTGATAGGGCAGAACTTAGGTAGGCAGGGAAGACAGAACTGAATGCTGGGAGGAAGAAAGGAGGAGTAGGAAAGACACCATGGAGCCACCAGAGACAGACATGCCAAATTTTATCCGGTAAGCCACTGCCATGTGGTGATACACAGATTAATAGAAATGGGTTAAATTAGTATGTAAGAATTAGCCAATAAGAAAGTAGAGCTAATGGGCCAAGCAGTGCTTTAATGAAAACAGTTTCTGTGTGGTTATTTCAGGGCTAAGCTAGCCAGGAGGCCAGGATGAACAAGAAGCTTCTTCCCCTGCAACACTTTTATAATCTCCTTACCTTGTTTCCATGTAATAGAAAACTCTTTCTTTAAATATGTGCTATTGACATGATGTTTTTTATGAAACTATGAGGCCATCAGCATATTTCCAATCAATAATTGATCAATTTCTGCATTACCTAGTGCTAGAGCACCTGGCAGACCCATATGGGATCAGATGTGTGTTATATATATATGAAACTAAGCCTATTCCTGTTTATATCTTAACCCGAATGAATAATGAAGCCAATTCTTTATCATCTAGTATAAATTCAGTGGTTTCAATATGCAAGACAACTCTTACTGCATATTGTGAATCAGTAACTATATTGAGAGGTTCTTTAAAATCCCTTAGTACCATGAGAATAGCATATAATTTTGGACAGAATTATAGTGCTGTGGGACAGTGGTCTTGTACCCTGTAAAGATTTATCACTTGCATTGGTTTAACAAAATGCAGATTGGCCAGTAGCCAGCCAGAAAGTATAGATCAGGAGACCAGAATAAGAGAATTCTGGGAAGAGGAATGTCTCAGTCTGCCGTCATCACCCAGACACAGAGAATGCAAGATGGGAATGCCTTACTGATGAAAGATACCAAGCCATGTGGCTAACACAGACAAGAATTATGAGTTAATGTAAGATCTAAGAGTTAATTAATAAGAAGCCTGAGTTAATAGGCCAACCAGTTTATAATTAATGTAGGCCTCTATGTGTTTCTTTGGGACNGGAAGGAAGGAAGGAAGTTTCATTCATAACTAATAGATTGGTGTTTCATTCTCCCTCACTCTCAATTCAAAGATTTAATCTCTGCTGACCAGAGGAAAATTATCTGGGATTCTTCTTTCATAAACTTACCAGTACACAGACCAGATACTTTTGCCTTCATTCTATGAAGACAGAGGCACCCACGCTCCAAACCATAGCTTGTTGACTCACAACTGATTCCCTCCTTAAGAATTTCCCTCAGTCAAAGGGAACAGCCTTGCTAATGGATCGATATGGTAGTACACCACTTCCTTGATTTATTAAGGGGTTACATTCTATTTTAGGTCCTTTAGAAGCTGTGTATATCATAGGTCAAAAGTGTGTTAAATACACTTAACCTACTAAACATCACAGCTTAGCAACACAATGCACAGTAGGTTCCTGCTGTTTCTATCACCATCAATGACTGCCTGGAAGCTGAAGCTGAATGCTACTGCCTAGTAGACATTCTCAAGGGAGGATCAAGACCATATTGACTAACCTGGAGAAAAAAATCCAAAATCAAAACTCCACAGACTGAAGATGACTATACAAAGGCATAGACCTTTTTCTTCAGTTAGAGACTGTACCCAATCAGCAGGATAAGGGTCCCAAACAATAAGATGTTGGGCAAGAGGACTGGGGAGGAGAAATATAGAAAACAAAAGCAATAGTTGGTGACATATGCCAAGAAAGTTCATTAAAAGGTACAGCATCTATACTTTTTGCAGGGGTTGTGGGGGAAGGCCAAGGTCAGCAGAGAGCTAAGTCATACAATCAGCAAAGAGAACATGGGATACCTCAGATACCACTGCATACGGGCTGATAATAATATCCCAGAGAAAGAGTTAGATTTTCAAAAGCTGCAATCTTGACTCTTCTGAGGAGACACTGGCTCCAGCCCTAGAACAGCCAAGTCGACTCCTGGACAATGACACAGAACTAAAGTTCCCTTTGTCCTTTCATCAGAGTCTCAAACAAAATCTTGGATTGGTTTAGCTCCCCTTGAGCCTGAAGGAGCCGTCTCAGCTTCTAGAACTCTCTGTAAGATCAAGTAAGCCCTTTGTTATGACTATATAGTCATTCAAATTTTTCTACTACCTGACCCTGCTTCTCTTACTCCATCATCACAAGGGTTGAACCTAAGAGGATTTCCAATAAGCCTCTGGCTTCTATATCACCGTCTATGACTCCTTCTTAGGTAACTCACTTGTGACTTAGGAAATAGAGTCTCCAGAGAAAGTTAACAGATATTAGATGTATGAGGACTAATTACAGCAGTGGTAATTACAGTAGAGTGCTGCTATGTCTAAATAAAAAGGAACTATTTAAAGTGAAATAAAAATGACCTGGGTAAGGGATTAGTCACTTTTCAAATGCAATGCATTAGCGGTTGAAGACATTAATAGAGCTCACATAATCTCCTTTTCTCCATACAGGTCCCATCTGTCCACCTGAGATCATCCCAAGTAGAGATCCCTGGATTTCTTTACTTATACTTTTAGATGCTAGAAATGATTCCGGTGTGACTTCCCATGTCTAAACATGCCATTAGAAAAATACATAGAAGAAAAACAGAGAGGAAGAGGAGGACCTATTAGAGAGAACAGGAACAAAAGAAGGAAAACAAGGTTGGTAACAAACAAAGTTGATTGAGGCAAGATAATAAATGATACACATCGTATCGGTGATCGGGTTAGTCAGATCACCATGACTGTGGCAAACATTTGAGGGAAGTCAGCTTACATGGAAATGGAATTTATTATGATTCAAATTATCTGAAGTTCTATCCATGACCCTGTCACCTCTGGGTCTGTGGAAAGGCAGAGTATCATGGCAACAGACATGTTGTAGTGAAAACCTGTCATCTCATGGTGGCTAAGTGAAAAAAAGTGACAGAAACAGGTGATGGTGTCACTATCGAAACAGGTGAAGGTGTCACTATCCCTTCAAGGATACATTCTTAGTGATGTAACTTCCTTCTGCTATGCCCCACCTCCTAATACTGTCATGGGCTGAGCATCAAGAGTTGGGGCCTTTCATTGTGCAAATTATAACATGGATTTCCAGGAAAATGTACCATCCTTTTGTTTCCTTTGTTCATGAAGCCAAATTGCTTTTGCAATTTGGTTGTGAACTTTTTCACAAGCTCGTAGCCACCAGTGTCACAAACTAACTAACTGCCCTTGGTTTAAGTTCCCACCATCTGAGTGGTTTGGAGCCATTTGGTTTGGCCTCTAAGTGCAGTGTAAAGGTAATTAAAACTGGACAGTATGAGACTTGCTCTCAGTATGAGACACTTACTATTATCAGATAGCATCATCTCACTCATTTATATAAAATGCCTGTCCTCTGAACTTGTGAGTGTGACACCCCTTTTGACTAACCTATGACAGTCCCTTCTAAATGTTGGTTTCTATGCCTTTTCAAGCAGATGCCATATTGATTTAGCTCCTCTGATTAGCTAAATGAGACAAGAAATCAAAGAAAATGCTAAGAAGTGTATTAAGTACACCAACCTCCTCCAGAGGGGGTAGTACCTTTGGCCATAAGGAGAAAGGCAAGAACAGAGGTATATGTCTTAAGATGCATAAGAGACAGTCTAGCCAGGATAGTTATTTTTGTCTTAACCCATCAGTACATCCTTTTTTAATGACCCAAATTATTATCTTGCTACCCCTGAGACCCATACTTCCATCATCAAATTCCCAAATAAGTCACACGCTGTAGTATTCTATGTCAACCTGTTTTTTTCTCTGGTCTCATGACTCCATGGAGCCAGTGTGCCTCATATACAAGTATACCAAGCAGGGGAGAATAAATAAGCCCATTCTCTAAAAAGAATACATGGAAGAAACTGACAACAAGAGATGGCCGAAAGAGTTGACATTCTGGCTGGCATGTGTGAATGTAAGGGTAAAGAGACCATTTTTATATATCTTTAGGAAATCTCAATGGCCAAAAAGTTGCTCATTCCAAGTAGATATTGTTATAAAATTGTTTCTCCCCCTTTCTTCCTTCCTCATTGCAGTTCCCAAGAGCAATGCTACTCTTCCAATGTGAAAGCCAGCCTTCCCTACTCAGTATTCTTGAGATAGTATATGTAAAGGGTAGAGGGTGGTTCATCTCAGCCTTGTTTTTCATATTTGAATCACCGCAAGCTCTGAAGGTGGGACTTGAGTGAAGAAATCATTTCCCTTAATTCAATATAAAATTGGAAGGTCTATAAGATAGGGTCTGCTGGCTGAAATTCCTATCTTTTGTGTTGTTCAATCCTCAGTATTTACAAATGTTGCATACACAGCATTCTCCACTGTTAAAAAACTATGCTAATATATGAACTGAGAATTCTTTTTCTTGGGTGCACACTGCTCAGTTTAACTCCAAAAATATATTTTACACATTACTGACAGTTTGGGGATGCTGCAAAAAGTTGGGTATAGGATAATCGTGCTGATAATTACATAATTCTGCCCATCATCACCCTTCCCAACCTCTCAGCTTCAGGCTTTTCCTTATCTTGGTCAAGAAATGCCTAGAGGTATAATCATTCTTCCAAAACTGAAGTTAGCAGTGCAGATTTCACCAAGGCAGAAAACCTCATGAGTAGGTGAGTGCCTACTAGGAATCTCACATTAAAACAAAAACAAAAAACCTTACATTTTTGTGTGCATGAAGGGATTGGCACATACTACGGCCAACATGTGGAGGTCAGGGGACAACCTACAGGAGCTGGTTCTCTCCTAACAAGTGAACTCTGGAGAGCAAACTCAGGTCATCAGGCTTGGTGGCAAGTGCCTTTTTCCACTGCGCCATCTCACCAAACCAAGTCTTATAATTTTCCTTCTATTATATCACTGACACCTGATTTAGCCGTGTGCCTACTAGATGCTTCTAAATGTCAATGCAGATAACGTGAAGAACAGGTAGATAATATGAGACAGTCACAGCCCACGAACCTCAAAAGAAAATGCGAACCACTTGTATCAATGTAGTACCACTTGTGAGGTCCATGCATCACTCATACATTCTATTATAATACTAATCATTTAACTCACCCAGAGTTTCTTGGTGTTAACTTTAGTTTGCATCTAAATACCAACCATGTCTGGAGATGGGAGGATGGCTCCTCTGTAAAGTCCTTTCCATAGAATCTTAAGAACCTGAGTTTGAAACCCTCTCAATCAAAATACAAATAAGCAAAACAAAAACAGGCTCACTTACAATTTCAGCCCAGGAAGAAAGAGATGGTGAGATCCTTGGGTCTTACTGGCCAAGTCTACCCTAACCAGCAAGTGCCAAGCCAAGTGAGAGACCCTGTTTCAAAAAAACAGATGGGCAGCTTCTGATAAACGGTACCTGAGGCTGCTCGCTGGCCTCCACACAGACATCCCTGCACACATGCCTGTACATACACCTGCACATATATGAAAACACACACATGTATGTATATATATATATATACATGTGTGTATGAGCATATATATATATGTGTGTGTGTGTGTGTGTGTGTGTGTGTGTGTGTGTGCTCATACATACAGGGGAACAAAGTCCTGCAGGAGACTTGTTCAGCAGGAGAGAAAAGAATATATTCCTAAACATGTAGACAGCCTAAGCAGTGGGCATGAAAGAGAACTAAGAAGATGGATCCAGGGAAGAAGAAGATGCAGCAGAACAGACAGATGCATGGTGACATCATAGACCAGGAGGTAACTGAAGCCACACAGAAGCTGTATTCTCCATATAGCAGAGTGTGGGGCTAAGGTATGAACACGCACTAATACCACACTTTATTCAAGAAGACAATATAAATGACTCGGCCATTTGCTTCGACATTTTGGGCCACTCAACTGGACTGTGGCTTTGCTACTCTCGACCTAGCAGTCTGCTGCAGTACTATGTCTCTCCAAGACTTCAGACCTGGGAGGACTGAGTCACTTTAGGACAGGTTGAACTTTCCATATGAAAGGGCCTGTAGGTGGCAAACACGAAGCCATATGACTTACCGCCAAGATAAAGTTTTCCAGGATGTATGGAAGCCATCTGAAAACCCCTCTGTGATGTGAGGGGTCTTTTCGCTGAGAGTCAGCGCAGCACCGAGGTGGAAGCCCAATCGATTCTGTGGTTCCCGATCTCCACGTCCGGTTCAGCTCCATCACCAGTTACACTCTTGATTATGTTCTTCCACGCCTTGGTTCTGCCCATATGTCTGCTAAATGGAACAGTTAATTCAATAAACTCCACTTCATTATCAAGTATTTTTTTTCCCCTCACATCACTCTGTTGGCCGGGATTTTTATCTCTTAGGCAGCCGCATTCCTTTCGGTAGGAGAATCGCCATCACCTGTGTTGCTTTCTCCTAACCATGTGCTGTCTTGTGGCAGGAAACACCATGGTTATCAACTTGCCGAACAGTCATCTTATCACTGTGTTCTTGGTCTCCAACATCAAATCCCGACAGGAAACCATTAATCTAACAGAGAAAGGTCACTGTGTTGCCTGTCACCCTTTGAACTTCATTTGTCAGAAAATGGCATTTACCAAAAGCCCCCAGGGGTACAGAACAATGCGACAAGAATGGAGATGACAGTGTAGGCTTCTCTCCAGAGGCCCTGGGCAGCTACAGATGGGGACACTGGGCAGCTAGGCTATGGAGGAGATGGTGGGATGTAACCGCCAGTGCTATTTCTCCACCAAGAATGAAAAAGAAAGAGATGAAAAACCAAGATGCTTAAGATCTGGCTCTGTCTCCAGAACTCTGAAAAGAAATTCGGAGGGAATGTGCTTAGCAGAAAGTCTGAGAAGTTCGTACTCCACTCAAGAAATCTGAGCCACACAAGACCGACCCTTCAGAAAGTTCGGGTGTGAGCCTGTGTTCGCATCCAGTGGAGATACTACTCGAGGGACGATGGAAGACAGCGGCGTGCCAGGGACAAGAGGCTAGAAACTTTTTGCCTGGAAAGATGAATACATGCTGGACAGTTCTATTATGTTGAGTCTAGTGGTGGGAAGGGAGACTCAGTTCAGTAGCCCTAATTGCCACTTGAATGGCATACCTATGTCCCCCTGTCTGCCTTTATTCCGTGGGAAGTTGTCAGTTCAACTCTTCAATGGGCAGGTTTGTTATCAGCAAGTGGTTTACAGCCCCTGGGCTGTGCATTAATTAAAATGGCTTTGTGTGCAGTCTTATTCATTAGCACGCCGCTTCTTTAATCACCGCCTCTTCAGCCACCAGGACAATCTATAAATCTCCTCAAATATGAAATAATGAAGTAGAATGGTTCAATTTATTACAACGTAATAAGTCAGGATAATGTGGGGGTGGACAGGGCGGCACTAATGCAGGCTCCCTGCCCAGTGCCGCCCTCCTCATTACCCGAGGCACCAGGGACACACAGCAGCAGAGAGAATCAGCTAGACCATGGCATAACATAAGCTCTCCATGCTCTTTGTTTCTCTCATCCAGGCAAGGACAGACCTCCAAGAAAAAGCAGGGCTGGGGAAAGAAAAATGCCTGGCCTGTAAGTTCTCCAGGACTGACCACTTCTTCCACAAAGCCGATGGCTGAGGAAATCTGTGTCCACAGTCAGCTTCTAGTAAGCCCTGCACAGAAGCCAGGCATGAGGCCGAGTGGAGCCTGCAATGAGTGTTGCACAGGCAGAAAGCAGCTGCCCAGAGACACGGAGTGAGGAAGGGATTCCAGCTCAGTTCCTGTGCGCAGAAACCCGAACTTCCCAGTCTATGCAGGGGCCTCACCTGAATCGCACACCAGACTCACTGCAGAGCTTCAAAACATGCACAACACAGCCCTGCCCAGATGAATGGAGGCAGATTCCGCAGGCTGGGGCTTGGCAGGTGCAAAAACCCCGGGGTTTAATTCTAACCTGTTATTTCAAGAACTACAACCTCCATCTGTAAGAATCTCCAGCACCAGTTAAAAAGACACATCCACTGACTTCTCTGGACAGGACTGATTGTCTGATCTGAAGGCATGGGCTCTAATGATGGCTTTTATTGAGGATTTTTTTGTTGTTGTTTGTTTTGAGGTCCAGACTGGCCTCAATCAGACTTGCCTCAGCCTCTTGAGTGCTGGGAATGTTGAAACGCACCATCATACCAATTAGAAACAGATATTCCTATCACTTGCCCCAAAAGATTCGTAGGATCAAGTATGTCTGGCATCACTGAGCTGCCTTTGAAAAAACCTAGTTCTCTCTGTCCTACCCCTGCTTCCTCAGTGACTGTCAATTAATAACACACATGGTACAGACCATGTGTATGAATGACGCACTTCCACCAGGGAATCTAGACTTTCTCCCCAAAACTATGATGAGATATTTATGTCAGCACAAATTTCTACATACTAATTATAAACTTCTTCCTTCTCTCATTCACTGATCCTTAATAGCTCCTTGTCCCCAGACCTCTCCCTTACATGGCATTAGTGAACAATAAACATGAGCCTCACAGGTTTGCCCAGTTGTCCTAATTCCCTGATTTCGAAGATACTTTGTGTCTTAGCTAGGGTTAACGTGGCTGTGACAAAATATCATGATGCAAAGCAACTTTGGGAGGAAAGAGTTTGTTTAGTTTACATATTCTGAATCACAGTCCATTGAGAGAAGTCAAGACAAGAATTGGAACCAGGCAGAGAAGATGGAGCTAAGGCAGAGGCCATGGAGGAGTGCTGCTTATGGCCTCACTCCTTCATGTAAAATTCAGCTTTCTTATAAAGCCAGGATTGCTTTCCCAGGCCTGTGTTCCCACCCATAAAGGGCTGGGCCTCCCCCAACCATCACTAATTAAGAAAATGTCCTATAGGTTTACCTACAGCCCAGTCTTATGGAGGCATTTTCTCAGTTAGAGCGTGTTCTCCTCAGAAGGACGTGACTCTAGCTGGTGCCAAGTTAACATAAAACTATCCAGCACAGCCTATCTCTTAGGAAAAAACAATTAGATGTTTCAGAGTCCTGGTCTGAATCAGCTGAACTCTCGCCGAGAGACCGGTTTTTGCACTGTCTCCCTATCAGGTTCATCCATGGCTAACATGAATAAAATATCTGGTTTTGCATTGTCAGAAAAGACTCCAAAGGCAGTCATGGAGGAATGGTCAGTCTTGGCAAAGGAGGAGACAGCCAAGTGGTCACAGTTTCCCAAATGCAGTCATTTGGGATCTGGGCTTGCTAAGCATTTTTCCCAACTTCCCTGAATGACAACTGTTAAGCCCTGGTGTCCGACTTCACTTGATGTTCTCTGGCCAAAAATGAGTGATTTGGTTGTACAACTCCACTGCCAAGTATGGTCCTGCTGTTCTCTGTCCCGCTGTAGAAGGGCAAGGGAGGGCAGGTCCTTGGAGCTAGCACAGTCCTCTACACCATGGGCTCCAGAAGGGCAGCACAAGATAGGGTGGCCTAGAAACCCCCCCCCTCTCTCCCCCAGTCTGTCTGTCTGTCTGTCTCTGTCTCTCTCTTCCTTCTCTCCCTCCATCCACTCCATCCATCCCCCTCTCTTCCTTTTCCATGTTAGAATATAGCAAGATGGTCATTTGCAAACCAGAACCCAGACACTCGATAACAACCAGACACCTTATCAACCAGTGCCTTCTACTTCCTCCTAGAACTGTGAGAAGTGTGTGTTGTATAACAAATTACAAAGTCCGTGGTAACTTGTTAAAGAAAAAGGCCAAGCAAAGACCTAGCACTTACCACCTACTCATCTACTAGCCTATTTATTGCATTTATTTTTGGTTATTTATCTCCTCTTGCTAGCAGATAAGCCCTACAAGAGCAGGGTCTTGCAGTCTATTCTGCTTATTAATACATCTCAGCTGCTTCTGATAGCACCACCAGAGCAGCCTCGAAACCATTGGTGAGTGACAGCAAGCATGGGAAACTAGAGCGTGGATTCACCCTTCCACTGCTTTCTGCACAGAGGAAAGGCACACCAGGCAAGGAAAATATGTGCACTTTCCAAGTCTCTGTGCAGGGAGCTTTAGACTGCCTTCCCGATCTATAAACAGATTCCGAAAGCACAAGTTCAGTCTGCCTACTGACCTCCAGGCTGGCTGTACCCTGCTACCTCTCTGAATGAAAGACATTGTTGTTCCCATTACATGATGGCTAAGGCTTTGAGAAATCAGGTCTCCCAATAGAATATTGGTTGTTCTTGCTTAACCAGGTGACAAATAACATGCTTAATAAATTATAAATGATAAAATATTGCAGAAAACCTGATATCAATTTTAATACTTTAAAATGATTTATTAATATGCTTGCTTTCACACTGTTTGAGGTGTCTGTTATTTCTCACATTGCAACGACATGCTGTGAATGAGGAAGGAAAACTTGACAAGGTGGGTAAAGGGAGAAATGGGGCTGTCTCGATGGATGGGCTAGTATGAGAAAGGTCCATGCAAGCTGGAGCAAAAATGAAGCATCACTATTTTGCACAATTTCTAGATCTCTGTGGACATTTTCTCTATCTTACCTTATTAGGAGATGGCAGGAGACCACAGAACCTTCTCTATAACCATTTCTAATCCCTTCCCTTCCAATAAAGCCTCTCATTCTGTTGATATTGTTTCACATCTAGTATGTACTATGCTTCAAACATGGTACCTCTGACATGGGTATGCAGAAGCCTGTGCATTGGATGGATGGATGGATGGATGGATGGATGGATGGATGGATGGATGGATGGAGAGATGGATGCATTTGCTGGTATCTAGGGCTCTGTGGATTCTGTTCTCTAGCACAAGGATCAGAACCATCCTCATAAAGGCATGAGGTCTCGGGAAATACATCCTGGGTAGTAGAAGACTAAGCCAAAATAATGACATTACAAAGGCCACCTCATAGTTAACAACTTTCATTTGGGGCACAGGAATTTCAGAAACGAATTTAAAAGATATGCTAGGGGGATGAACAGCCTACTGAGATGACTGCCCCTCACGCCCCCCCACAACACACACAAGTGACCCTGGGAGGGGACAGGACTGGCATCATGTAGTAACTTCATACATGTGTGCTGAGTAGACTCAAGCAGCTTTGGAAACACACAGCACAAGGCAAAGTCCTGGGATGACACCACTTCTAGCTCAAGTGCCACCCCTCACAACATCTTTCCTGATGGACGGAAGGATGCAGCACCCTGTGTCTCAGTCTCCTCAGTTGGAATATAGAACACAATAAACATATATCTCTTACAGTATTGTTGTGGAAATTAACTGAGTCACTTAAAGGCAAGGGGCTCAGAAAACTCCCAAGCACTCAGCTAATGCTGGGCCCTGTTTGCTGTCAGCAGTCTCCCATGAATCTCCTTTGAGCCACAGGGGTTCAGATCCGGTCCAGTCATTTACCAGCTTTGTCTGGAGGCTCAGACTGATGAAGTTTTTTGGGTTCTCAACAATAAAAGGAAGATGATTGCATCCATATTCAAAAGCAGTTGCAAGGAGCAAGTGACAAGAAATATAAAATTCCGGACCTGGTGCACAGTCATGGCCTCAGTACAGTACTAGCAGCAATAATAATTAACATTACAGTATTACTTATGGCACCTAGGTGAGGCAGCCCTCCACTTACTGTGGGAGTACCAGAGAGAAAGAGGTGCTTCTGGGCTCACAGTTTGAGAGGGCTTAGTTCAGGTGTGTCTTAGTCAGGGTTTCTATTGTTGTAAAGGGACACCATGACCACTAAAACTCTTATGAAAGAAAGAATGGGGCTTGCTTACAGTTTCAGAGGGCTAGTCCATTATCATCATGGCAAGGGGCATGGTGGCACTAAGACAGACATGGTGCTGGAGAAGGATCTGAGTTCTACATCTGTCCTCAGGCAGCAGGAAGAGAGAGACTGAAAACTCAAAGCCCAGCCCCAGTGACATACTTCCTCCAATAAGGCTGCACCAACTCCAATGAGGCCACACCTCCTAATCCTTCTCAAGTAACGCCACTTCCCCAGTGACTAAGCTTTCAAATATATGAGCCTATGAGGGCCATTCTCATTCAAACCATCATCAGGTTCAAGTGTCCTCAGGGCTTTGGAGTCTCTATTAAATCAAGAAGTCATGGTGGGGAATGTGTGACTGACCATATTCCTCATGGCATCCAGGAATCAAAAGAAAGGATGGAATCTCAAATTTTCCTTTATGTGTCCACTCTGTCTGATCAAAAGTTCTCCTATTATACTCCACCTTTCAGTGGCTTTACTGAACCAAGATTAGAAACTAAACTTTTAAAAATAGGCCTTTGGGAGACACTTATCCAAACTGTAGCAGTAACTTTAACTGTCCTTCATATTGGGGGGGGTGGCAGAAGACACAGGTTTAGAGAGCAAATTGCCTCTTCTTATGGGACCTAAGCCTCTCTGATAGCTGCCTCTTCCTCCCAGGCATTCATAGCTGATCTGGATCACATAATAGATGTACAAAGGAAGACCTGGGCTCTTGGAATTTGTCCAAGTGCAGCCTGCCTGGGGCTTACATTTCTCTTAATTAATTATCACAGTCGAATTGTTTAGGGTTGTTCCATTTCCTCTATTACCCAGTTTCAAAACACACAGACTACAGACAGGATTTGACTCTTTCTTTCACCCCCAAAATAAAATTTAAAAAAGAAACAGAAGATTAATATATATAAAAAGAGAGCCTGGGACAAAATGTGACAGGGAAGCAGAAAGGGAGACACACAGCGAGGATAACTCCAGTGAGGAATAAGCTCAGCTTCAGTTCGTGCAAAGATCATGAACTCAAGAGGTTAGATGGTGAATACAGGTATAAGAGCCGTCACCATAAGCACAGAGCAAGCTGCCTGCTCAAACTTATTAGCTGGTAAACAGCAATGTTCCATAATTCAGCTATTAAAAACAGCTTAAAGAGAAATCAAATCTCATTGAGCAGGGATTGCAGGGGTCTTCTTGGACTATTTTAAACCTTCTTACTCATCCAAGGAAACGGGCTCTAATTGTCAAGTGTTGGCTTTTGTGGAAGCAGTGCCATTTCCAAGCTTAATAACATCCATTTGAAGTGACGAGAAGGACCCCCGAATTTCCCCCTAGAGAGTAACATGGTTTTGAATGATTTTCTGAGTCTTGGAAACTACTGAGACAGGTGGAATATTTTCTGAAATTTGCATATGAAATGAGGTTGTCTCCTTCTGTACCTGGTGAAAGAAAATGATCTTCAGCAACTAGATTCAGTTCACTGCCAGGGTACACACCAAAGAAGCAAGGGGGTGTTCCAGGTGGCTTTCTGCACAGGATAAATCAGTTGTTTAGATGTCAGTCCTGATCTCTCAGAGCCCTGTGACTCCCACCAGATGGGTCACAGCCTGGGAACAGGAAAGCCGAGTTCTCTTACAAGCAATGACATATATTTATGTGTTAACTTTCCAGTGTCAGAGTTCAGTGCTGTTAAATGACATTTGTTTCTCTGATCCTCAGCTTGCGTCTGTCCAGGGACGAAAGAGCTAAGCAGGCTTGAACACAGAACGGTGGCTTCAGAAACCAGTAGCTGACAAACAAGGCGGGTCTCTATGATCTCAGGTGGAGTCTCCCATAAGCACACCCAACCTCTGTCTTCTTTCCCTCGGAAGCTTGCTTCATCTTGCCTCCTTCTTCTCAGACTTCTCAGACTGACCTTATGATAGGAGGGCAGCTTTAGCCTAATGCTCATCTGTAACCACTAGAAAATAGATTTTTTTTCGAAACAGTAAGCAGACATATACTAGATTATTTCAAGAATGCTAAGGCCAAATTCTTTCCAAAATCAAGTATACACTCCCCCCAACACACACACACTCTATAAGAAAGGCAATGCCCATTAGGAATCCTACACATCAGAGCAGTGGGATATTTTGTAGGTATAAAAGAGACTCCATATGCCCCCACCCCAAGACCACTACACCTCCTTTAATTACCATGTACTTCCTGTATACCTCCTTTTTCATCAATGCTGATTACAGATAGAGCCATGCCTGAATAATATCTTCCCACTTTATAATCAGACAACTACCACTTACTCTGATAACCTGAGACTCTCTAAGTATGATTTTGCCTCCAGAACACTCAGGCTGTGCTTGGTCTCTTTTTGGGGGGTAGACAAATTACCATACACTTTGAGGCAGAAAGCTGACTGGGATAACGTAGTAAGAGAACACTCTGGCAAAAGCAAGACTTGGATTAGATATTCAGATATCTTTGAGCTGCAAAGTGCCATCCCCAGAAGGTGGTATGCAGGAGATGACGCTATATCCTTTGTCCTTCAACTTCTGGATTTTAAGTTCTACACTTACACTGAGTCGATAAGTAGCTGACCAACCTACTCCCAAAAATCAATTTTTGTGATTAAAATCTTAAGTGGGTCATATTGGTGTCCCTCTGATTGGAAAATAAAAAATTCTCCCATATATAAAGAATTGTCTCATCATCCATGCCTCAAGGGACACACAAGACAGACGAGATGGAAAGGCCTGATGCAATTACAGAGGAAGCAGGCTCGCTCTGGCTTGAAACTGGACTCTTCCATGCAGGCAGTGTGATGTCATGACAAAGACACAGGACAAGTCCTGTGAGTCGGAGCCGTGCATCCCACCACCTCACCACTTCCCTGAGTACAGAATCCAAATGCTCTAGACTAGTACTTATAATCTGGCTAGACCTGGAATAGTATAGAGAGATTGGAAAAAAAATTATCTAAGGCCCTTGTCTGTATTCTGGTAACCCGAACCCTAACCCTAGGGAGGGGAAGTTCTTAAGACTCTCTCTTGTTCAGATGTAAAGCCAGTGAACCACGATAACGACCAGCACGGCAGGATCTGCAGTGAAGTAGTGGCATGTATATATTTGGGGTAACTAGCAGGCATCATTCAATAGGAGGGAACTCATGCCTGGTATGGTAAACCTAACCACCGTGGCTAGCGAGGTCATGGACCTCAGAGGAGAACACACTCCTGCCACTTTCCTAAATAGTGCAACTCCCAACTCTTTCCTAATACCTATCCTTATGTCCACAGATCAATAGAGCTCCCATCTGTCATCCAAGAAGCTTCTGCTTGTAGCAGAAGGCCATCACAGAAACCACAACTGACCAAAATGCCAGGTGCCCAACCCCAACTGATACATAGATAACACAACCCGAAAGGCCCAGGGAATATAGTGGAGGAGTAGGTGGAAGTACTGGAGAAGCCAGAAGGCCAGGGTGTCTGCTTTAAGATAGTTGGTTCTCAGAAAAAGATGCTGACTGACAGCCAAATAGTAGGTGGAACCCTGGGGGAATCCAGTGAAAAGGGGGATGAAAGATTGTGGGAGCCAGGGGGGTCAAGACTATCACCAAACAACCCACAGAATCAACTAACCTGGGCTGATAGGGGCTCCAGAAACTGATCCAACAACCAGGAAGCCTGAATCACACTGACCTAGGCTCTCCATACATACATTACAGTTGTGTAGTTTGGTCTTCTAGTGGGGCTCCTAACAGTGGAAGCTGGGGATGATGCTGACTCTGTTATCTGCTTTTGGGATCCTTCCCTTCTACTGGGTTGCCTTGTCCAACATTAATAAGAGAGGAGGTGCCTAGTCTTGATGCAACTTGATATGCCAGGACTGGCTGCTATACATGGAAGACCTGCCTTCTTCTGAAGAGAAAAGAAAAGGAGTAGATAGGAAAGAGGCGATAACAGAGGTTGCAGGGAGGGACTGGTAGGAGGGGGGGGGAACTGTGACCCAGATGGAAAAATGAATTAATTAATTTAATAAAAAATTTAAAAGATGGTGTCTTCGAAGTATTATAAGGAGCGGTATCCATGAAATCTCAAAAATACAGTCATCTAAATACAACCGGCACAATGACAACACTAGTTGACATGCCAGCTGGTGTTGTCACCCCCAATATGCCATCGAAGGTGAATATCATATGGCCCTACCCCTTGATGAGGAGCTAAAGGCAATTAGTGACTGTTAAGAGAGCGGGATTCAGTCTTCTCCAGAGACAAGTCCCCCGATAGGCTATCCAATCCTACATGGTCAGTCCTAAGCATACAGGGAATGAGTTCCACAGGTTTTATACTCGTGTGTGTCTGTGTTGAGTAAAACAACAATAAAGAAGTCATGGATTTTAGGAGTCATGGGGAAACCAAGAGGAGTTGTGGAGAGGGAGAAGTGATAATGGTGTAAATACAGTACTCACACATGAAATTCTCAAAAACGTACTAAAGGTTAAAAACATACTCTCCCTTATGATACTTCCTGTAAGTGTGGTTGGAAAGAAACTGCCCTAAAGCCTCAGTTTCTCCCTTTATGAAATGAGAGTGACAATATGCCTCTTATATAAATATAATCCTGTAAGATAAGATGCATAAGAATATATGGCGGAATGAAATGATAAACACATTTTAAATGCATGAAGAGAAATTCAGAAATGTGCCAAAATCTTCCAAGATTAGTCCACACACAGTATACTTTTTTCTTTGAATACTATATCTACGAGGACCTAGGAAACCTTTGGATGTCAGCTCACCACCAACCAATAGGGTAACTTTGAGTGGAGGTTGTTTAGCAGAATCAAACTTTGACACAATGAAGAGCGATTTCCAGATGCTATTGTTTGAACCAAACTGTCTCCAGCTGTTATTCTTTGCATGCTTATTCATACTGGTTACATAGCTCTGGACCAGGTAGAGGGTAGAAAGAGGAGACAAACTGTCAGGATAATGGAGTCTACAATGTGAATGCCACCAATGGGCATGTAGCCAGCAAATAGACATGGAGAACCCAGGACTAGGAGGCCCTTAATTCTTCTGAGTGTTGGGAAAAAGTGAGGCCTGTTCTGAGACTCGCTGATTCAAGAGAGGACAAGTCTGTGCTCTGCAAAAGCATTTTCATTTTACAAATAAGCAAATCAAATCCAACAGACTCAATTACTACTTCAAAGTGACACAGTGGTCAAGGAAGTGGCATGGGCAGGATTTTATTTTCAAACACAATTTCAAAGGTCAAGGGAACAATGAAGGTGGGAAACCAGCTGTGTGGCAGCCCAAGGGTTGGTGACACCGACCTGAGAGAAGGCATTAGTAGTAAGGGTGAAGAAGACATGCTGTGCTTAAGTGTTGGGAGCACTTGGTGTTGAGATATGGGGAGGGGAAGGTGGGTTACTGTGCAGAAGTTTGCAGCACACCCCACACACAGCCTGGCACTGAGCATGTAATTCCTAACTGAGGGCATTTTAGATTCCCTTTGCTCTCTTGCATCTACCTATGAGGACTTCCTAAACTTTAAGATCCACACAAGTTGGAAATCACTTGAAATTTTTCAATTAAATGTAAAGAAAGAAAAAAACAAGCAAATCTATTCTTTCTTTTGACTGCTCTATTGATTAAAATGAATGTCTGTGCAGGGACCGCTGAACCATGAAAAGCAATCTGTCTCAGATGGGTAACAGATCGTTAGGAAATCATTGGGTTGGAGGAAAGAGTAAAGAAAAAAAATTGCAGAGATTCACATGTGGGAGTGCCAGTGTGCTTATCTGTAGCTACACAGCCCTGTATAGATGTGTGCATTTCTATATATAGGGGACATATGCCACACACTTCAATCAGCAATCATGAGCCAAAGATACAGGCAGGATTGCTGACAGAGTGGCACTGTGGATGGCCTAGCAGACTCTAAGCGTGACTGAAAAGTATGAATAAATGGTGGTGTGTGGGGGAGTGAGGGGCTATTCACTCAATAAGTTAGGCTCTTAAGCACTCCTCTCTGACATGTGAGTCTGATAGAACCTACAACATCTCAAGACCATTCTCCGGGAAATGTAGAAAAACAAGTGGCGTTAATATGGATGCCTCTAATTTCATCAAAATGTAGTTTACGAGAGCTTTTCTACAACCAAGAGAGCTTTTGGGTAAGAGGGAGCATAGGGATGGGGGGAGATAGGACTCTCAGTTGCCATCACCACTGTCATCGAAACAAACCATGGGGAGCTGTGAGAGGTACAATTTGACCAGCCCCCCTTAGAAAGCTGCGAAATGAAGCATGTTCCCTCCCTAAAATCCCAGGCAGGGGAGAGGAAAGGGAGGAAAGCAGACTTTGGGGTTTTGCATTTAAACAGCAAAGGAAGAAGATATTAGGGGGGCTAGGATTCCCCTTCTCTGTGTGACAGCTCACACACACTTTCGTGAGCTACACTATTCAGATCAGCACTAATATTTCCCAAAGCATGTTCTTTTTTTTTTT
>LOEQ01000673.1:13706-39765 GCA_001685075.1 Bramus lutescens | reverse complement strand
TGAGACAGGGTTTCTTTGTGTAGCCCTATCTGTCCTGGAACTTGCTCTGTAAAGCAGACTAGCCTCAACCTCAGAGATCCGCCAGCCTCCGCTTCCTGAATGCTGGAATTAAGGTCATGTGCTACCATGTCCAGTTCCAATACCTGATCTTAATGGCCAGATATCTCTGCTCCCTTCTTCAGTACTTTTGTTTCTGTGTGGGTCTGCTCTTTCCTCACCCCAGTCTTCTTCCTCTTTCCCTCCAGAACATGGGATGACTGACTTTGGAGCCTGCTATGCTCCATCTGTGCTGAAGCAGATCTTAGCCAGGCAATGCCCTCCATCTTCAGGGTCAAATCTAAGGAAACAATGCTTCATTTGGCAAAGTTATGAGTTCATTTAAGATGTTCCATGGCAGGATGCACGTCTCCTTCACATGCCAAATACTAAGCCTTTAGGCTCTTCACTTAAATTAGCTGGGCTTCAAGTAATTGGAAAATGGGGTTAATAATTACCATAAAAGTAGATAACCACAGTACTTGCAAATTAACTTATGGGGGATGTACCCCATAGTCTAGGGAGTCTCATAAAGTTAAGGATTTTCTGAAAATGTAGAAGTAGTTTTGACTAGTTGTTACTTAGCCCAAGAGATGTGGGCTGAGTGTCTCTTCGCAGGGTGGTGGTGAATGCATGTAAACTCTGAGAACAGTGCCCATTTATATTGGTACTCATTATCTTGGCTTAGATGCTGAAGAATAATTATTTTATCAAGATATTAAATTTTTATCAAGATATTAAATATACCAACTTCTTTATGATAAGATATAGAATAAAGGAAAGGGGATAGGGTTGAAGAAGTGGGAAGGACACCCATAGTCTTCAGAGAAAAACAGACCACTCCCAATGGATCTAGAGAAAGGACCACTGAGCTTTTTATTAGAGTTCTCTTCCAGCCTGCCCTTCCTGAATTCTTCTAGTTGTAGAGTGCTTACCATGAGTGAGCAAGCTAGAGGCAGACATAGCAAAGTCCAGCACATCCCTGTCATGGAGAAAGGACCAGGTAAAGGATTTGAGAAGGAATGAATGAGTCTATAAAAATAATGAGCATAAGTCACTTCCATAGGAAATGCTTTGGGGAGGTAAAAATGCTACTATGAAAGTTCATTAACCTTTGAACTCAATTACCCTTTTATTTCAATGTACATAAATTATTATGTACCACTTGTTATCAGTAGGTACATGGGCAGACAGAGGGACAACAAATGGTAGTTCCTAGAAAGACTAAAGAAGGATTTGGTTCCATCTATGTTTTTATCTGTTCTCTTTGTTGGTAAATTCAAGGGCATTAACAGAAAGATTTGATTGAAAAAATAGTGCCCTCCAATAATTAATTCCCTAGAGAGATAGTAAGCATGCCAAGCCTATGAAAATAGCCTAGAATGTACATTTATAAAGGGTTAATTAGCTCTCCCCTTTAATTTCTTTTCCCAATCAAGATGCTCCATCCTCTTACTTAAGTAGCTGTCAATAGCACCTGCAAATTGATTTATGCCCTGATGAAGCTAAAGACTTTTCTGAAAAATCTGGAAATAGTTTTTGAATCCTTGCTGCTCTTATTTAGCATCTGAGACTCCTGAGCTGTTTCCCCCACACACCATTTTCCATCTTAGAATCCTAGCATCTGCATACATTTGGAGCCCAACTTGCCTTTTCCTTAGCTGCGTGGATACAGGAAATGCAATAGAGCCGCTTATCATGTACTCAGGCTGAGTGAAGTTTTATCATAATGAAACTAAATGAAATTCCCAATTGCAGTGGTGAAGAGGGGCGCCTTGATATTCCACTTGTGGGAAAGTGGCTCTGCGCCAAAAATAAAGCGACATCAACCTCAGTGCAGGGGGATATCAGAGAAACAGACTCATCCGGAGTCTCAAGGTGGCTTCTAAGGCGGTCTTCATAGACGGTCCTCAGTGGGAGTCTGGTGGGAGTAGCGAAGAGGCTGGGAGAGAAGAAGGGAGGAGAAGGAGGAAGCAGAAGAAAGAGAAAGGGGGAATGTTGTTCTCTGGCGCAGAGAACTACACTCATCTGAAGTGTGACTCAGGGTCACACTACACCAAGGGTTCGTTTGTGTCTCCATTGTTTGCCATCCTTCACTGGTGTGTCACTTTCTCTCTTGTTTCACTTGGACCCCATTTGTACATGTGTGAGAAATGATGACAATGGGACTTATACAATATGGATGCGCAAAATAAGTACATAGAATAGAAAGATGTGCACATGTATATATGCAAATCCCTTTGTACCTATTCTCGTAAAGCATGTGACTTGACTTGTTTGTATGTAACTTCCCTCACTCCTTTGATTTTGTACATCAGACCTTACTCAGTTTCTTTTTACCTTAAACTCTGTCATTTTAAGACCTAGTCATGCTGTGCTAGACAGGTCTGTTCTGTTGCTTCTAAATGTGCCACTGTAACTTGCAGTGTGACTCCATCAAGCCTTATTTATCCATTTCTCCACTGGGACATTCAGGTTTTCTCCTTTTTTTCCCACTATCATGAACAGTGCTATGACAAATATCCTGACCCATGTGTCCACATTGTCCATGGGGAAACTTGCTGGATATATGCACCAAGGAGAGAACTGACTGACTAGTGTGTGCACGTGTGTGTGTGTGTGCATGTGTGTACTTAACAGAAGTAAATGCTAGCAGATTGCTCTTGGAAACAGACAGTTTGACCTATGCTCTCAATATGAAGTTTCCTGAACTTCCACACCTCACCACATACACCTCCAATTCATATAGTACTCAAATCATTGGTGATTATGAAATAGTAGCATTCTTAACTATTTCAATTCATTTCTGGCTTTCCTTATATTGTTATTGCTTGGATTTCACTGAGCTCCATCTGATTTAAATTTGTTACTCATATCCAGTTGATACATGGATGCTTATAGTGACTTCAATGAGCAATGTTCCCCCATAGGCCAGGGTATTTGAATACTTGGTCTACAGCTGGTGGTGCCATTTGGGAAAGTTAGGGAAGGTTCAGGAGGTATGGCTTTGTTGGAAAAAGTATACCACAGGTGCGTAGCTTTCAGAATTTATAACCTCACCCTGCTTCCAGTCCACTACTATGGGACAATGATTTGTACCCTGTAAAGATTTGTCAGTTGTATTGCTTTAATAAAATGCTGATTGGCCAGTAGCCAGGCAGGAAATATAGGCGGGGTCACCAGGCAGGAAGTATAGATGGGGCAATGAGAACAGGGGAATTCTGGGAAGAGGAAGGCTTAGTCATCAGTTGTAACCCAGACACAGAGGAAGCAAGATGAGAATGCCTCGCTGATAAAAGGTACCAAGGCACATGGCTGACACAGACAAGAATTATGTGTTAATGTAGAATGTAAGAGTTAATAAGAAGTCTGAGATAATAGGCCAACCAGTTTATGATCAGTGTAGACATCTGTGTGTTTCTTTGGGGCTGAACAGCTGTGGTACCGGGCAGGGCAGAAACCTCTGCCAGCAGTAAACTGTCTATCTGCTTCATGTCTGCAGTTGAAGATATAATGTCAGCTTCCTGCTCTGGATGCCAACTGCCATGCCTCCCCACCTACTCATTCTGAACTGTCCTTCTAGAACCGTTAGCAAAATAAACTCTTCCTTGCATGAGTTGCTTTGGTTGTGGTGTCTATCACAGCAACGAAAAGTTTTTAATACAGAGCTCTAAGAGTGTTTGTTAATCTTTAGTAAAATTAATATTTAAGTATTAAAGTGAGGGAAGATACATGCAAACATTTTCACTCTTAACTATCAATTCTATCCAAGATATATGACTATATTCAAACTTTTGCTTTTATGTACTTTTTGTGTCTTAATGTTATTTTCTGTAACTTTATAACATCTGTAATTAAGCTGAGGCCAACACTGCTGAGAGCTTCAGTGAGGGATCTAGCTTCATCTTCATGTGGCAAGCCAGTTCATGCCATGACACCTGCTGAAGAGCCGTTCACTTCCTGGTTGCTTTTCAGTGCTACCCATAGAATGGTTAGCCACATGCAAGTCTATCTTGAGTGACTCTGTTTTGTTCTTCTGGTCTATGTATCTGCTCCTAGACTCAGGATGACCTATTTTAACTTTCATGACTTCATAGCAAATCTCACATGAAAAGAACAATGTTCTTCTTTTATAATTTTGACCTAGTCTTACATGCTATTTTCTATCTTTGTATAATTTTAGAAGCATATTAAGTCCTTTTCAAAAGTATCCAGATAGTATTTCCATTGAAAAGGTACTGAATTACAAAACAATTTGGAAAAATTAACATCTTTATTATGATAAATTATCCAGTTGAGAGTCTGAAATTATCCAAACAACATATATTTGGATTATTGTCATATAGCTAATAATAGAATTTTTTAGGGATTTCCATAGATAACTCCAATATTCCTTCTCTCTAACAACATACTTTGTTTTAAGTTTCTGGTGTTCCAGGTGGCTCTTTAGATTGTTTAAATATTCTAGTTTGTTAATATCAGCACAGAGAGGATGTGTTCTCTTAAGGATGATGTTGTATTGAAGGTGTCATCAGCCTCTTCTACTATACTGGCTTGAATTTTTGACTCTTCTTTGCACATGAACATATTATTCAAAACACATCAATTTCAGATCTTCCAAGCATTAAACTTTTGATTTCATCTTGTATTTATTTCCCTTTAAAAGCATTTTTGAGGCTCTGAGCAAATGTCTTTGTGTTTAACAGTACTTGCTGCCCTTCTGGAGAACCCAAGTTCAATTCCCAGCACCCATGTCAGGCAGCTGACAATCACTTGTCACACTAGTTCCAGGGCATCCAGTGCCTTTGGCCTCCACAGGCACCTGCACTCACTTGTGTGTGTGCTCATGTGCGCGCGTGCACAAACACACACACACACACACACAAATAAAATTAAGCTTTTAGAAGCTTTTTGAAATATCTGCTTTGATTCAGACAAATTTGCCTTCAGTTTAACTGAATGGTGACTACATCCTAGACACAAGTGTGTCTGCTTCTCTGTGTGTGTGGAGGGGACATCTGCACATCTTCATTTACTTTAAAGAGTCCTTTAACATTTTCAGAGATTTGTCTACAATGTCTACCCCACTCTGCAAAAGGGGGAAATAAAAGCCATTAAACCCACTCATAAATGGAATACTAGAGCTTTCCTTTTCAAACAAGTGATGGAAATGGATTTAGGTGTGAAGTTGTTGCTACTGTATTTTCTGACTCCCTGGATGAGTGTTGTTTTCTGTTGTGTGTGTGTGCGTGCGCACACACACACACACACACACGAGCATCGAGAATGAATGTCCAATGCTTCCCACATGCATATCCTCTTCTAACCTTTTCCTGCAGATATCATTTCATCTAACAGACCTTTGAGATGAGTACTATTCTCCCATTGCCAACATGGGGAAGTTGAGGCAAGAGGAAGATAACAACTTTCCAAAGGTCAGGATACAGCCCATGACAGCCAACCCCTAGGCCCTGTGTTGTCAGGGCCATGCTGAATACCCTGTGTCCCAGGATACATAGCAATGATCCAAAGCGGCAGCACTATTGATGGCAATGAGTAGTCAGCTTTGCCTGGACAGTTTTGTCATGTGTCATTCTGCTTAGTTTCTGCAGTCACCAGGAAGAAGCACAGGACCCAACCATCTTTTTAAAAATCATTATCTTGGTCTCCTTTCTCTTGGCTCCAACTGACAGGTTCTTAAAGCTAAAATAATTTAGTCTATATGCTGTCTCAAAAACATTCAAGAAAAGAATGAGACAGGAAAGGGAAAGTGACTCTTGACACCTGATGCTTTCCTTCCAAAATGGCACAGTCTGTGGGACAAAAGGAACCACTGAGCACAGTCGACAATCTGAGCACTTAAGAAGACTGTCTCTGTCCTCTGGTGAGGGCTTCCTGGAAGAAGCACCAGTAATTTTTGAGTATTGAAAATTCCCAGATTAGCAACATCTGCATTCAGATGCGATGACGTCTCCCCCGCCACCACTTCAAAAATACCACAAATGAACACCAGAGACCAGCATGCTGGTTTATAGATATTCTGATTGTAGAAATTATTGGTTCTTTTCTGTGTAGATAATAGAGAGATGGCTAGATGATAGTGTATTGTCTATCTGCTAAAACCAAACAAGTCTTTTAAAATTATGATGAGGCAGATTTAATGGCGCAAGAATAGGCTGGAAGCTTGCAGCTAAATTTGCTTCTGAATTATAAGTGCAGTTATTAGAAGCACTAAATGAAGAGGCTACATCTGATGGCGAAAGCCTTGCTGTAAGTAAGGCTCCTGAGTTAAAGCTTGTGTAACTGGGGTTGTAGAGTAGGAAATGGGCACTTCTCCATAAACACAACACCCCCTGGCTTGTGGTCTGCTCCCATGAGTCAATGGGTACAGGCTCCTGGGGTCCACAGGCACTAGACCCTCTCTTTCCATCATTGCGCTCCTGGCTGCCGAAAACAGGTTACCTCAGCAAGCTCAAATGGCGGCAATTTGGGGACCCATAAAATTGATTTGCACTTACAATCAGAATGCATTCCCCTTGACAATTTATGCTCAACAATTTAGCAGTTTTAACATCCCTACCTTCTTGACTGTCATCCCCAGAGTGTAGACACACACACACACAAAACAAAGCAGAACAACAACAACAGAGAAAATAAACCACTATCCTTCCGAGGCAAGGCTTTCAAAAATCAATGTCACAGCAGCCTCTTTTGTTTTTTGTTGTGACAAGACTGAATTTAAACAGCCTGGGAAGTCAAAACAACGGGCGAAATATCAATACATATTAACTTAATCAAGACACTCTGCTCCGTCATCCCTGTCTACCCACATATTATGCTTCCTCCATAAGTTTCATGTCACTGCTGGCAGCTCTTAGCTTCGCCACAGAGATTTGCAGTCAGTGATGGCCATCCAGAAAGGAGGGTAGCTGCAGGCTTCTGGACAGCTTCTTTGCATCTGCATGAGATTTTGTCACAACTGTTTTGAGACAGTCACTCCCCAGACAGGCTCCAGCTCACTTGTTTGAATTCGCTATCTTGAGGGGGCTTTTGTCCAGTTAACCCTTCCCTCACATCTCCCAATAGCTCTGCAACACAAGCTTCCATTGTTCTACAGAAAGTTCTTTGGAAAGAAGCCCTAAAAAGAGGAAGAGTTAACCCAAATAAATCCACACTGTACTGACCCTATCAAACCCAGAGTGCACCCCAAGGTACTTGGAGGCAAGCATCTGAAAAACGCCCTAAGAGATAGAGCCATGGGAGGAGTCTCTAGCAGCGGAGGGACCAACTCTACTTGACCTTTTAAATGAATACTCGGCCGCTATTCATTTATGCCAGCATGTTCTGTTCTTTTTCCCCAGGAAAGTAATTGGAACAGACTCACCAACAGTCTCATTAGGCACATAAAATGTTCACTTTATCATATACAGAGAGGATCCTTCTAGCCTGTGGATGCTAGGAATTGCTTCTAGAGTAATAGCAGATAGCACTTGGCCAGTCCTATTCTCTCAGTCATTGTCCCCTGAGATGAAGTAATCAAACCTGTAGCAGTTCCTGGGATCATCTTCCAGTCATGGGAACAAATGAAGCCCAGTTCTAGTCAGCATTTAGCACAAATGTCACGATTTATAAGAACTTCATGTCAGTAATGGTGGTGTATTCATCTACACTTATGGTCTATCTACAGTCCACAAAGCCAGGAAGCCTGCCTTGCTCTTGTTCTAACTGAAAGGAGAGACAGGGTGGAGGGACATTCCCACATTGCTAATGTGAGCCTGGATGAGTGACTGTCAACAGAGACACTCATGTATGAAAGCTACCGTACTTACCCAGGAACATGAGTATAGTGTTTCTTCTTGTTCCAGGTAAAAGAGGCCCAACTGACTGCCTTCAAGGAAGCACAAATATTTGAATTCTCAGGTGCCCAGTCAATCTCCAGAACTCTTTCTTTTTCAAGGGAAGAATACCTCAATGCTAGGATTTTAGGGAGACATGGGAATTATTACCCCCGTTCCCCATATTCTCAGGGCCTGGGGATAAAGCTCCTTGCAGGTTTCCGGAGAAGTCGTATGAGATTGAGAATACATGTAGTTCTTCATAGCAATTAAACATGACGGTTGGACTCGACATCCATTTTCCTTTAAATGGCACAAACGGGAGAGCAGGGGCCTTTTGTTCCTACAATGGACTCAGCTTAGCACTTACAAATTTTTTGTGAAAGGTACAGAATTTATCATCAGAGACATGAGAGATGAAGCAAAAGTGAGCTCTTCCCATTAAATTCACTTTGCAACAATTTAGAACCACCAGAGCACAGTGCGTTAGGAAAGCCAGCTTCAATTTTCCCAACACCTATGAATAACAGAAGCCTGATCTAGAGACATCTGTCAACAATCAGAGTAAAAATATCACCTCCAGGTCACTTTCAGTTAATTGATTCTATTAAAAGAAAATTCAGTGTTAACTCAAGTTCCAAAATATTTTTACACAATTGTGATTGGTACTGAGATTTCTGTACTCCTTCAGCAATTATTTATTGACTTCCTGCAGGTCCTGAAGGATTCTGCTCTATACTTTATATTCAGAAGTATAGGCAGGTAGAATACAGAAAAGTAAATATTAAAAATACATTATACTTACATAGTTCACAAAACTTAAGACCTAGTGAAGTAATTAATAGCTATCATATAAATAGATAACTGTAGTCTGGGTTTTAATAAAACGGGATGAGCATGTCATTAAAAAAATCTATAGGACTAGTGTGGGAGAGTTTTAGATAGAAAAATAGCACCTCCCTTGGTTCAGAAATCTCATGTCTAACTATTAATTTAGTTATCCCATGGAAGCCAAGCAGGCTGGCACACACCTATAAGCCCAACATTAGAAGACTGATGCAGGGGGATTGCCATGAATTCAAAGTCCTCCTTGGCCTCAGAGGAATCACCAGGCAAGCCAGGATTCTATGCTAAGAACCTCTCTGGAAACAATAAGGAAAGAAAGGAAGGAAGGGAGGGAGGGAGGAAGGGAGGGGAGAAAGAAGTGTCATGGATGAGACTGTGAAGCAGTGAATGACGCTAACTCTTCCTACAAAGTGGTCTCAGAGATACAGTGTCTGTTGGTCCCCTAGTAACCACCCAGGTAGTAGTCTTCTGCCAATATGCCTCCTCATGGGCCATCTTCCAGAAAAACTCACTCTCACTAAACCTCGTCCCCTCTTCCAGAGCCCTCAGTAATCTGGCTGCTGCTCCCACCTTCAGCTGAATGTATTCTCAGAAAATGTCACTTAGGAGCTCTTAAATGTCACATGCAATGGGCAATTTCAAATCTTAATCTTACTGGATTTCTTTTCTACTTGTGAAATAATTAATCACTCCTTCCTTCTTGAATCTTCCATGACACCACGTTCCCTGGCTCTCCTTGTACCTTGGATGGTTCCTTCTTTGGCCCCACCACGGGCTCGTCTTCTCCCATCTGCTCAGCGAAGGCTGCCATTCTGCGGGGTTCCACCCTCCACCCACTGCTTTTCTCACTCCACACGTTCCCTGGGGAACCGTAGTCCTTCTCATCATTTTCATTACCATCTCTACACCAGTGACTCCTGAATCTATATTTCCAGTGTTGGGTTCATCCTGTGTGTTTTCATATTCACGTATCAGAGCCCCATGTCACTATTCTATAGGCTACTGCACCTCAACGCGTTAGCAACTAAAATCATGGGTTCCTCCTTACAAATTACCTCCTCTTGAATTTCTGCCTCAATTAGAGTTTGCAGGTTTTATTGGCTCTTCATTTCTTACATGTGTTAGCTCTTTCCTGTCACCCATACAAGGCCATCTCTCAGTATCTCATCAGCCTTGCCTGGACTCTAGTATTGCCTCATCAAACTCACCTACAGATACCTTCCAGATAGAACAGAGCTGAGTTGCTGAGTTACAGAAATAGTCACCTCTCTATGTTTCTGCCTCCCCCTGCCCCCATGAATACATACATACCTTGAAGACTTTCACCAATCCACCAACAACCTATTTCTTGGGAATGAAATTCAGGCTCCTTAACATGGAACAGTCCCTTTATGGTCTGCCATTTGAGACATTCTGAAATAGCCACTTGGCAGCAATGTGGAACTCAGAAATGATTCCTGCAGTAACAATGATACAAATGAACTGAAAGAATGTGATTATTATAGTGTCCTCTTCCTGACTTGATGTCCTCAGCACCACATAGAAGATAAGAGAGCAGAACGAATGAGGATGGATTGGTATGGCAGAATAACAGAGTTCAGGGTACTGTCCAGGCAGTCATTGGAATTTTAATGTATAGTTCATGGAAGAGTCCAAGATTGAAAAAGAAAACATGGAAATACAGAAAGAAGCAGTAGAATCAAAATAAGAACAGTGTTAGTGAGATTTAATAATGCCATAGCAAAGAAAAACCACAGTGAGCAGGTGGCACACTTAAAGGCACATTTGGAAAGGAAACTGGTGTAAGTAAAACATGGCTGCAGCTATGGTCATCTGGAATGCATAGTTCAAGCAAAGTATAGGTCAAAGTACTGGGTGAAAGGGAACCATAAACTTCTGAGGCTAGAGAGCAGAGTAGAGCATTCATCTTTGTAGTAATAGCATGAGACTCTAAATGCCTATGTAAATGTCTGTTCCTAATAGGCAAAGAGCTACTGGAATTCAAGGAACATACATGTTCAAAAGTTCCTATTCACCGTGGCCTAGCACAGTGCTTGGGACTGAGTGAACGTGCAACATATCATTTCATGGGCTGCAAATGCTTGGATGTGAGGAATTATGAGAAATGCCTAAGGGGTAATAGAATTTAGCTGGTTCAACCTCAAGATATAAATAGCAAGAAATAATATTGGAACCAGATAATGGGTGTTCTGGAATAGAAGCCTGTGGAAACCAGACGTTCTTGTGTGTTCAGCTGGAAGTCACAGATTGTTTGGGGCTTGAAAGAAGTGGACTATATTCAGTCAGCACTATAGTAACATGTATTGGCTGATTCATATAACCTTGGAGCATGGTATAATGCTACCTTCTGAATAATCAAAGCAGCATATTTTTGTGCTTTCAGCAGTAAGTCTATTCTGATAAGTATATTATTTTCCACTACCATTCTTTGAATCACTTGAGATTCATCAACTAACTACAAATAATACCTTCTATGTCCCAAGTCCCAAGCTAGGTACTTCTACAACTTATTTTGTTCCTTTCAAAAGATTAGATTGATAAACTATAACATCTGATTTCTAAATTGTGTTGACCAATGAGCACAAAATTTACATATCATAAGATCTCTTACCCACAAGGATCTCAAAGTCACATACAATATCATGTCATTTATTTTGTTCAATTTTTCATATATGTTTCTCTTCAGAAGAAAGGTATACAGGAAAAGATGGCCACCTTCTACAGATGGAAAAAATGAGACTTAGAATAATCTAGCCATATATCAAGGCCACAAGAAAAGGACAATGAAGCCTAAGTCAGGGTCTGTCTGCTGCTCGTGCGAAGGTCTTCTGCTGGCTCCATAATTTAGATGTAGACTTTACCAGTTCTGAAAAGTGAGCTCTGCACAACAGGCAGGTGGAAAATTGGCCATTCAGAGAAACACTGTGGATGGGAAGCAGACTGCTGTGTGAGTTCTATCATTTATTACCACGCTGGTCCTAAATTTTCACACCTAATTAATCAAGCCTGCTCTGTAATCACTTTTCTACATGTGGTGCTGGTGGATTTTACAGCTGCAGTTTTAATGAGCTGTTGTATCTTTTGACATTTGGAAATCTAATCTGGAAAAATGATTCGATGACTTGTAGAGACCTTTCATAATATATGTTTAGCCATGTCTCTTCCCAGGGTCCATGGAGCAAACAAGGGGCAGCCACACTTCCCGTATAGCTCCAATTCGTGCCAGCACATGGCAGGCCAATAGCTAGTGAGATCCTGAGCAGATGCGGCTGGCAGCCCAGAGCATTAATGAGAATTAATATTAGAGATTGAAAGCACCTAGCAACTGAACGGGAATTTGAAACTTGACTTACAAGAAGATGATGTTTGACAACCCAAAAGCTCACATACAACCCTGGATATTTGAGGGGGTCATCCCATCCTAGGGAACTGAGAGCTATCAGGTGGAGAGTAGAATATACTCTGCACAGATAGGAAACAAGTATTGAATTACAAAAGTATGCCAGAGAGAGAACTCACAGAAGGAGCAATATTTCCACTCAGAAGGAACATTAATTAATATTCTATAGCCTATGTAATCCTTGTAATTACTTCTCTAGAATCGCGTGTTTTGCTGAGAAAGGCGATCCTACAGGAAATACATATGTCAAAATACATTAACCCTGAGTGCACAGCACATATGGATGAGGCTAAATTGGCCTTCTTATTTCCACAGCAAACCCCACCAGCACCCTAGGATTGAAAACTGGCAGTCAATGCTCCATCAAGCTGTTCATTCCCGGGGATTTCTGATCCTCAAGCTGGAGGAGGCAATCTGGACACAAAACAATTGGCTTTGAGTTCTGCAGCCACTGTACCTTAATACACTGAATGAGGTTAATAAACATTTGTTCCTTTCAAATCTCAAAGTGTTCGTAAACTGCTCTTGCCACGCAACTCTTTCCCACAAGTGTGCCGATTCCGTTCTTACTGAGCCATAGTCTTCTCTCTCCCACCCTCAGCCAGGCATCTCCAATTAACTGGTAACTGTTTGTATAGTCCACCCAGTCTTGGTTTTCCCTTTGTGGCCTTCTTTAGTTCATTGACAAGTGAAAAAGAAAAAGAAAAAAAAACTCTCAGCTATAAAATCAAACAATCAATTTTGGTTGCTAGGAGGGAAAACATCAGTCTGGAGAAATTGGAGCTGAAGGGTCAGAATTTGCTAATGTCATTTCAAGCTCAGAGCTCATAAATATTCTGAAGTATGAGGAACTTTGCAAATAGTCTGAAAACAAACGGAATCAAAGCATTGGTTCTGCAGTTTGTGATATTTCAAAATGGCACTCCTGAAAAGCAAGGCTAGAAATAATACATAAAGTGTCTTGTATTGAGGCTTAAAGATACAGATACACACAAATGCCCACAATAAAGGCACATGATATCTTTGTAAAAATTATCTATGTCTGACCTGTCTGACAGTGGAGCTGGGGCAAGCTCCTCCCCATGAAGAAGGACAAGAAGTTAGTGGACAAGACAAGGATGCAGCTTTCCTCTGTGTCCCGTGTATGCTTCTGTTTTGTTTGCAGGATATTTGATCACAGTGTAAAATCCCAAGGCTATATTCATAAAGTTAATCTTAGACTGGGGGCAAAGCCAGGGGCTAGTTGACAGAAATTAGTTATAGAGATGACAGAGGAGCCAAAACTATGCACAGAGAGATATACAGGAAGAAATAGGGAGGGACTTAGGGATTTGCAGTCGTTTGGGTTTGGGCCAAATGGAGAGATGCTTCTCTGGCTGAATCTCTAGCCAAAAGTGAAAGTCAGCTAGTCACTTCTTGGCTTCTCTGAGCTAGTAGGTTTTCACCCCAACATCTGATTCCCAAATCTTTATTGGTAAACAGAATGATAGAGACTTAGTTAAAATCTACATTTGGCAGCTATGGCCAAGCAGGTGCCTGCCAGCAGAATTGGATATCCCACCAGGCTATAGTGTGAGCAGCAGGGTGCCATCTGTGGAGCTGTGTGGGTACAGAAAGGAGTTAAAATATTAGTAGATTCAGGTGTGGCCACTAAGCCAACAGAAGAACAACATGCTCCAGTCCCTTTAAATTTTATGTCATGTACATATATGTGTCTAGTTAGAACTAAAAACCTACTTCTATCTATTTGGAGGTTTCAATCTACTTTTGTGAAACTTTTTGTAAGTTGTATGGTGACAGCGGTGTGTATGTGGTATATGTGCATGTATATGTGAGAGGCCACATGCCCCGTTCATGTTTGTGGAAGCCGAAAATGATCCCCTGTATCCTCTATCACTCTCCACCTTATTCTTGTCCTTGTCCTCACATCCCTTGTGCAGAGACACAAGCTTGTGTATTGCCAGCTTTTTACAGGGTGCTGGTGATCCAAACTCAGGTCCTTACACTCATCCTGAAAGATTCTACCTACAGTACCATCTCCTCAGGCCTAAAGCAGGATTTGGCACATCCAATGCAGCAGGTCTCACTTGGAAAATGTGCTGTTTTCCTCTGCCATTCTTTAGAATTGCATGTTTTTCTCAATTTACATAGCTTTGTGAAAACCAGTTAGACCCAAACTATTTTTCAGTCTGAATTTATTTATTTAAGTCCAGGTCTGGCTGTGCAGCCCAGGGCTGGCCTTGGACTCTCGATTCTCATGCATCAGAATCCGGATTTTTGTGATTTCAGGTGCATGCCACAATGATCAGCTTTCAAAAATCTTTTAATAAGAGACTACTTCACATATCTATTTTTTTTTTTACTCAACCAGAGGCAGCCATGAGGTTTTGAAGTGAAGTCACTCCCCCAGAGGTATTTTCTGGGAGCTACAGTTTCCCCTAAGAAGCATCATCTTCAGCTTCACCTTCTGCAAGGTCAGTCAACTGACCAGAGCTTCAGGGACTGGAAGAGGGTGGAATGTTATAGGCCTGGAGCCTATTATAATTTATCTTTAGCCCCTAAATAGCCATTCCTTGGCCACTTCTGTGTCTGACCTAACATCCTGTAACTAACAGATAGAAATGTTTTGGAATGTACTAACTTACTAAAACCCAACTGAAAGCCTAAGTAAGGGTCAGATAGCATCCAAGCCTACAGCTGAAACTTCTCTGCTTCAACTTGACCACCTACTTACTGCTTCTGCCAGTAAATTTTAAAACACTTTTATTATGACTTCCTTTGTTCTGCTACTATAAAAACTTTGCCAAATAGCTACCACATGGCAACATGGGTCATTGGGTGTCCTCAGTACATNATTATAATTTATCTTTAGCCCCTAAATAGCCATTCCTTGGCCACTTCTGTGTCTGACCTAACATCCTGTAACTAACAGATAGAAATGTTTTGGAATGTACTAACTTACTAAAACCCAACTGAAAGCCTAAGTAAGGGTCAGATAGCATCCAAGCCTACAGCTGAAACTTCTCTGCTTCAACTTGACCACCTACTTACTGCTTCTGCCAGTAAATTTTAAAACACTTTTATTATGACTTCCTTTGTTCTGCTACTATAAAAACTTTGCCAAATAGCTACCACATGGCAACATGGGTCATTGGGTGTCCTCAGTACATGTTCCTGGGCCATAACCCCCAACCTCTCCACCTCTCCTGAGCCACGTTTATTGACCCACTCTTCTTAGGAATTCCCTTTGCAGTGCAATTAAAAAATCTTGAAAGAACCAGATTTGTGCTGATTCCTAAGCCCAGTTCTTCCCCAATGGATTAGTTTCTGAGCAGGGGCTTCAGAACAGCAGCTAAGCAAGCTCAGAGCAGCTGTGTTCTGATGCTGGTGGCAGTGGTCTCTGTGTGAGCTGAGCTGAAGGTATTTCTTACCTCCTCTTTTATCAGCTCATAGAGGATACAGACTGATCTTTGTAACCAAACCAGGAAATGACAAATTCTAACTTTAGCGACAAAGACCTAAGGAAGCCTAGGGAAGCTCTGGATTTTCTTTGTTACCCATGGTGTCAGGATGGTTGAGTGACATGAAATGGTCAGACCAAGCTGTTGAACAAGCTATGAACCCATTCCTGGACCCAAAACAAATGTGGAGGGAGTGTCTGCTACTCAATAACACAACCAATATGGTCCAAAGAAGACTCACCTACGTAGAGAAAACACAGATAGGAAAACTGCCACCAGCTCCAAGCCCCTTCAGGCCTTTATCTGCTCCACTCTGTGCAAAGGCCTCACTGCCCACCACTCTGGTCACATCACTCTCCACACTGGAAATGCTCTTACTCTTTTTGAAAAGTAATCAGGAATTATTCAGGGACTTGCCACACTAGGCAAGTGCTCTACCAATGAGCTAAATCTCAAGTGCATCCCCCCTTCTTTTCTTTTAATTTTAAGACAAGTCTCACTAGGTGTCCCAGGCTGACCTTTAACTTGACCTTGAACTCGGGCTCTTCCTGCCTCAGCCTCTGAGTAACTGGGATTATATGAACTTGGGCAGATGCTTTGCACACAGAAGACAGGATACTGATAGTCAGGGCCAGGATGGAGCTTGCTCTGTAGCCTTTGTATGCTTCAGTCCCATAAAGTTTTGCATTGTTCACATACATATTTCATTAGAAATAAAAATCTCCTTTTATCTATGTAGGATTTTAGTATATGATTTGAAAGCTGTTTTTCTAATTCATGTGTGTGCTTGTGTGTGTGTTGTGTTCTTTTGATGGCATTCACACTCTACTTGAAAGTTCAAGACTTCAACAGAAAACCTACTAAGCAGTCAGCACCAAATACACAGCTATTGAATTCGATGGGAGGGTTAGCAGTTCTGGAATCAGACCCATCAGAAGCAAGCCTTAGTTGTGCAACTTAAGTGGAGGCAAGTCAGAACCTGAGCCTGCTTCTCCAATGCAAGTACAGCATTGGTGATACCACTTCCACACAGTTGCCAGGAAGCACAGTGGCAAGCTTCAGCAGCTAGAAGCACGGTGCCCAGCGAGTGGGAACTGAACTTTCACGGCGCTCAACCATGCTCCAGTCACAGACAGTCTCCCACTCTCCCTTTCCCCTCTAGGTCTCAATACTGCTGTCTCTAAGATGATGGTAGAAATTGTGTCTAAAACCTTGCTTGTGGTGTGCTTTGAATATCACAATTATAGCCAAGCACCTGGCTGGTCATAAGGTCTTGCCAACAGTATGATGAAAGACCCAAAGGTCCTAAGAGAGTCAATACTTAGGCCTGCTTGCTCCCTGCCTTAGAAAGAAAGACTCGGGCAAAACCAAGGGGCACATGGGAAAGGGGTTTTCTTCCTGGCTCTCATGCCAGCTAAGCATTTGCTACTTATCACCTTCGACCTGTTCTCGCCCCACCAGGAAAGCCAAGGCTTTTAAAATTCAGATCAAATGACAAGTTATTTGCCCAAAGCAAGGGATAAATCAGCTGACAGAAACCGCGTAGAAAGCTAGAACCATGGAAACCATTTCCAGGTGGCCGCACCACAAACCAGGTCCAAACCATCCTTTGCATTTTCTCAAACGCCCTGTTCCTCGTGGGAGGAGGGAGGTGATTCTCATCACACTAATGGACCACTAATTCCTTTCCAGGTGAAGAGGAGAAACCTGCAGTGCTGCCTCATTTGCCTTGTCTGGAGGGTCATTAAAATGAAAGGTGGTAGGCTCTTGAGACAGAGCCGGTGGCGACAGCTGCCGGCTGCTGGGAGGCGAAGGGGAGTTGGCAAGGGAGTCTGGAGCAAGACTGATGACACCACTGTTTTGCAGACGCTGTGCGTGTATGGACCAGACCCAGGCATGGGATCAGCAAGAGCTTCCTGCAGCCCCCAATTGACCTTGGCCGGATACCTCTTTGAGAAAGCGTCCTTTCTGAGAAGACTGAGCAGGGGAGGCAAAATGATGCCATAATCCTGGCAAGGAGTAGTCTTTCCGTTCTTGGCACATCTTTATACTTACTGCTTTTATTCAGATATCACATTAGCATGAGCATCCTTTACCGCTAACACTCAAAAAATAAAGAATGCAGTATTTTAATATTTCATCTACTGGCTATGTTGGGGCAGATACCTTGCCTTTCAGCTAACTCTTTATCTGTTTGTACTTGAGCTGCTATAAACATCATTGTTTATGAATTCTGGACACGCCTTGTTTTCTCCTAGGCTACATCTTCAAAAGTGCATACAACAATATAGCATATTAGATCATTTTGAACCCTTGCCTTTGCTTCAGAAAGGACGGCGAGCCCTGCCTCCCACAGCTCACAGAAACAGAACTTTTGAGCACCCAGGATACCACCACTGTTTAACCTTGAACAGCTTTGTAGTTTGCTGCTCTGCAAAGTGGTACAGAACAGCTGCCTCACTGAGCTGTGGAGAAAATCAAGCAAATTAAAAGAGAAACCACACGACAAAACTTAGTGGCATGGTTTTTACTTTAAAAATAGATTAGGAAATTAGAAAAAGAAAAACAAAACAAACAGCAGCAACAACAACAAAAATAAAAACACCTTTATCTTTAAGTGTCCAGTACAGTCTTAGTGACAGCATAAACCACAGGAAAGACAGGAGTCCACATGTTCGACGGGCTTTCCTTTCATGTCAGGACAGCCTCAGATCCTGAGGACTGAGAAGACAGCCACACCAACCCCTCATCCTTTCCCCCATTATGACTCCTCTATTCCCTTGAGCTATACTTTTAAGCAGCATTTTACTTTATAATACTTGTTTCATTTCCATGGGAGTTTTTGCTCCCCTTCATACATCCCGACTTTTTTCATTTCTGAACAACATTTTCCCTTACATCTATCTAACATTTTGAACTTTTTATTATTGGGAGATATTTGGGGGATTGGGATGTTTTTGTTTTCTAATCTCTTGCTCTGGTCCCTTCTTCATAACATCCTTCTATTCTTCATCTCCTTTCTTTTATTTAACCTCATTTGACTACTTCTCACATGTCCTACCTACCTCCTTATCTCCCTCATTTTCTGTTTCCACACTCAGCCTAGATAGTATCTAAGTTCTGGTACATTCTACAGAAGTATTGCCACTTTCAGTATTATGATCATTGCCATTACACTGGTGGGCTGAAGTTGATTTTTAGTTGTATTTCTATTTCTTGTATGGTTTGATGCTATTATTAATACAGTAGTTTGTTTAATCCTCACAGAACGGAACTGGGTGTCGAGGCTTCGAAAGCAGGATGTTCAATGAAAAGATTCCTCCCCAAACAACAGATACATAAAACAGAGCACAGTCACATGGGAAACTTCCAAAGCAAGACCATAAAAATTCTAAAAGATCATAACTCCTCAAATCAACAAAACTCTGAAATGGGTAAAATACCACAGGAGGATCTCAAAAGTTTATTGGTAAAAATGATCGATGACATGAAAGAGGACACAAAGAAGTGGAATTCAACCAAGAACTGAGAGGAAAGTTAACAACATAGAAGAAAACATCAGTGAAACATATGGGAAATCAACAATATTGATGAAAAATTAGAATGAAAAGAAAAAATCAACAAGGAAATTGAGGGCTTTGGAAAAAGAGAGGGAGAGAAGAGAAAAAAATAAACATTTTGGTCATGTGGCCCCTGGCAGGTTGTCCACATTGCAGTGATGGCCCTACACCGAAGCATACACAGGCATCACTAATTGGACATAGTGGGTCAAAAATTCCAGTGCATATAGTTTGGAAGAAGTGGCAGGAGGGTTTGGGAGAAGGTGAAGGAGAGGGCTTGGGGTGGATTTGACCAGATACATTGTGTACTTACATGAAGTTCTCATGCAATAAATAAAAGAAAGCTTTTAAATTTTTAGAAAGGAAATGTCAATGAATCAAATTTAAAAGCACAATGTAAAACATGACCAATAGGGTTCCATCAGGCAGAAAAAAAGAGCGTGAAGGGCAGGGTTTGCGAAATACTACATTCAAACATCAGTGAGGGAACAAAAGAAAATGAGCTTTTCCAGAAGAATACCCAAAAACTCGAGGATATGATTGAGAAAGCAAACCTAAAAACCCACTGTACAGAAAAAGAAACTGAGATTAAACACTTAAAACAGAAAGTATATTTTAAAAGAATGATAGTAGGAAATCTCCCAAATCTAAAGACAGAAATAGACATTTGGACACAAGAAGTATTTTCAACTCCCAGTAGTCGTGACTGCAGAAAACCATTGACATATTACAGTCACAGTGTCAAAAATACAAAACAAAAATATTAAAATCTGCTGAGAAAAATGCCAACTCACCTAAAAAGGCAGAAACAACAAAATAATATAGATCTCACATCAGCAACCCTCAAAGCCAGGAAAAGATGGAGAAAGACTTGAAAGTAAATAACTGCCAACCAAGATTGCTATAACAAGCAGAGATACCTTTTTAAATTGGCAGGGAAATAATGATATTTCATGATAAGCACAAACTAAGGCAATTCATGACAAACCTGCCAGCACAAAGATACAGAGAAGCAAAGACAGTCTCAAACAGGAGAACAAGAGAAAGAATAATTTGCAAATGAAAAACAGATGAACAAAGGACATCTGGAGATAAATGCATCACACCCAGAACATGAAATCAGCAAGTCCCTAATACTAACAGAGTGAGAGTAAATAACAAACAATAATCCAACCAACCAGAAAAACAATCAACAAAATTACAATAATAAGCAAACATCTCTTAATAATAGTTTTAAATATAAATGACTTAAATTCACCAATGAAGAGACCCAGACTTGCTGACTCCATTGAAATACTCTATCCAACTTTCTGTTATCTCTAAGAAACACACATCATGGATAAAAATACCCACAAACTAAAGAAGAATGAAAAGATGAAAAATAATCCAGCAAGTTAGTAGAAGCTATCTTGGTTGGGGTTAGTCTTATGGTGATGAAACACCATGACCAAAAGCAATTTGGGGAGGAAGGGTTTATTTTGTTAATGTTTTCACATCACTGTTCACCATCAAAGGAAATCAAGGCAGAAATTCAAACAGGGTGGGAACTTGGAGCCAAGGGATAATCCAGAAGCAAGGGAGATGTCTTACTTATGGGCCTAAATCTCATGATTTGCTCTGCCTCCTTTCCTATAGCACTGCTGACAACCCGCCCAGAGGTGGTCCCACCCACAGTAAGTTGTGCCCTCCCTAATAATAAAATGCAATATAGGCTT
Organism: Bramus lutescens; assembly: GCA_001685075.1. Classification (NCBI taxonomy): domain Eukaryota; kingdom Metazoa; phylum Chordata; class Mammalia; order Rodentia; family Cricetidae; genus Bramus; species Bramus lutescens. The sequence goes on along the minus strand of LOEQ01000673.1, from coordinate 18,891 downwards.
ACCTATAGCTGGATTTCTTGGGAGCATTTTCTCAAGTGATATTCCCTCTTCTCTGATAACACTTGCTTGTGCCAAGTTACATTACAAACTATCCAGTACAGAAACCAAAACCAGCTGGAGCTGGCACAGCTATCCTGATATTTGATAACATAGACTTCAAACCTAAATTAGACAGATGAGATAAAGCAAGCCACTACATATTAATAAAGGGAACAATTCTCCAAGGAGATGCAATAATTACCAATATTATTCCCAAATGTAGGGCTTCTAATTTCAGAAAACAAGCAATAATGCATGTGAAAGGTCAAACAAACTCTAATAATAATAATAATAATAATAATAATAATAATAATAGGTGATTTTAATGCCCACTGCCCTCTTTTGGTAAGTCATACAAATTAAAAATCAACAAAAAACATCTCAGAATTAAACAATATCCAAAATGTCCTAGTTACCTTTCTATTGTAATACTAAGCTACTATGACCAAGGCAACTTAGAGAAAGTTTATTGGGGATTTACAGTTTCAAAGGGTGAGTCCAGACCACTGTGGTGGCAAGCATGACAGCTGGCAACCAGTGGCTGAGAGCCTACTTCTGGAGACGGATCACAATCACAAGGCAGAGAGAGCTAACTAGAAGTGCCATGGCTTTTGAAACCTCAAAGCCCACCCCTTAAAAAATACACACCCTTCAACAAGGCCACACCTCCAATCCTTCCCAAACAGTTCCATCAACTGGGTACAAGTATTCAAATAACATTAGTCTATGGGGCCATTCACATTAAAATTCCACATAGAACAAAAGAACGTAGCATATATATATATATATATATAGAGAGAGAGAGAGAGAGAGAGCATATATATAGAGAGAGCATATATAGAGAGCATATATAGAGAGAGAAAGAGATAGTATCTATTTTTATAGTACATATATTTATTATAAATATGTGGTGTGGGAAGCCCTACTGTATATGTGCTGCTTTTATTGGTTAATGAATAAAGAAGCTGCTTTCAGTCAGTGGCTTAACAGAATATAGCCAGACTGGAAGAAATATATAAAGAGAGAGTAGGCATACTCAGGAAAAATATCATGAAGTTGCCAGAGGGGAAAGACGCAAGCTGTGAGCTGGAACCTTTCCAGTAGGCCACGAACCTCATAGTAAAATATAAAATAATAGAAATGAGTTAATTCTAGATGTAAGAGCTAGCTAGCAATATGCCTAAGCTATTTGCCGAACAGTATTGCAAATAATATAGTTTCTGAGTGATTAATTTGGGTCTAAGTGGCCAGGAAAGAACGAGCAGCTTCCACCTACAAATATGTATCTATCACCTTTATTGATTTAACTATGTGGACTAGAATAGGAGAAACTTAGTGTGTTGTCTGATATTCCTATTGGGTTGTTGCATCTGATTTGCTAAAATTTTGTTGAGAATGTTTGTCTATGTTCACAGGAAAAAACAAAAAGGTCATTTTGTTATATTCTCATCTGATGTAGGTCTCAGAGAGTTTTAACTAGCTTTATGTCAATTTGACATGTTAGAATTAATTGTCCAAGAAGAGGGACCTCAACTGAGAAAATACCTCCAGAAGGTTGTAGGCAAGCCTGTAGGGCATGTTCTCAATTAGTGATTGATGTGGGAGGACCCAGCTCATTTGAGTGGGTACAATCCCTGGGTTTCTGGTTCTGGGTTCTATAACAAATAGACTGTGTAAGCCATGAGGAGCAAGCCAGTAGGTAGCACCCCTCCATGTCTTCTGCATCAGCTCTTGTCTCCAAGTTCTTGTCTGGTTTCAGTTCCTGCCTTGGCTTCCTTAAATGGACTGTGATTCAGAATATGTCAGCAAAATAAACTCTTTCCTCCCCAACTTGCTTTTGATCATGGTGTTTCATCACAGCAGCAGTAACCCTAAAACATGGGGTAATGCTGGCTTTGCAGCCTGAATTTGATAGGACTTCATCCTTTTCTGTTTGCGGATTAGTGATATTAATTAGGTTTTTTTTGGCAGAATTTGGCAGTCAATACAACTAGTCCTATTTAAGGGTGGTGTCTTTGGGTTTCTGTTGCTGTGACAAAACACCATGACCAAAAAAAAAAGGCAAGTTTGGGGGAAAGGGGTTTATTTGGCTTATTTCAGCATTGCTATTCATCACTGAAGGATGTCAGGACAGGAACTCAAACAGGACAGGATCCCAAAGGCAGGAGCTGATACAGAGGCCATAAAAGGGAGTTGCTTGCTTGCTTCCTATAGCTTGCTCAGCCTACTTTTTTAGAGAACTCAGGGCTACCAGCCCAAGGATGGCAGCACCCATCATGAGCTGGGCCTTCTCCATTGATCACTAAATGAGAAAATGCCTTACAGCTGGATCTCAAGGAGGCATTTCCTCAATTAAAGCTCCCTCCCCTGATGACTCTAGCTTGTGTCAAGTTGACACACAAAACTGGCCAGTACAACTGACCCATTATCAACTTGAAACACAAATATATCACTATTAAGCACAACCCTTCCTTCTTATTCATCCCCAATATCTTTTAAAATCATAAATAATTTTTAAAGTTCCACAGTCTTTACAAATTCAGACTTCAAATTTTCAGCCTCTTTAAAATAACCAGTCTCTTATAAAAGTTCAAGTCTTTCATCTGTGGGCTATTTTAAAAATCAAAACTGAATACCTTCTTCAAGAGGGAAGAACCAGGGCACTGCCACAACATGAACCAAGCAAAACCAAACTCCACCAGTATAGATAACTCAATGTCCGACTATTTGGGATCCAGTCATGGTGTTCTGGAGTCCTCCAAAAGGCTTGGATCACTTTTCCAGCTCTGCCCTTCGAGGCATATACAGCTCGTCTTCTAGGCTCCAGCTGGCTCCACTCTACTGCTGCTGCTATTCTTGGTGGTCATCCCATGGCACTGGTATCTTCAAAATGCTGAGCTGGTTTTGCGTGTCAACATCACACAAGCTAGAGTTATCAGATGAAGGAGTCTCAGCTGGGGAAATGCCTCCCTGAGATCCATCTGTAAGGAAATTTTCTTATTTAGTGATTCATGACATCTCTGGGCTATTGGTCCTATGTTCTATAAGAAGGTGGACTGAGCAAACCAAGGGAAGCAAACCAATAAGCAGCTCTCCTTTATGGCCTCTGCATCAGCTCCTGCCTCAAGGATCCTGCACTGTTTGAGTTCCTGTCCTGACTTCCTTCAGTGATAAACAACTATGCTAAAGTGTAAGCCAAATAAACCCTTTCCTCTCCAACTTTCTTTGTGGCCATGGTATTTTGTTGTAGCAATAGAAACTCTCACTAAGACAAATTGGTACCAGTACAGTGGGGCATTGCTGTGACAGACCAGATCATGTTTTGGAAAGGGCTGTAGAAAAACTTTGGAACTTTGGGCTAGAAGAACCACTGAGTGTTAAGAGATCTGTTGGATGTTCTATAGAAGTTTGGAAGATAAGGATGTTAAGAGCAAGGCAGAAGATGGAAGCCTGACTTGTGAAGTTTCAGAGGGAAGTTTAAAGACTCTATCATGGCCATTTGTTATTTTGAATTAACATCCTGTGGTTCTGGTCACCTGGGGCTAAAGAATCAGCTGTGATTCACAAGATACCCAAACTACTAAAGCAAAATTTTGCTTTGCTGGGATATTGATGCTGGTCAGCTAGAGAGCTAAGAAATTAGTGGTGATTAAGAAGAGACCAGCATCACTGAGGTGAAATCTAGAAACTGTTGTCTGAGAGCACAGAAAAGCGGTGTTACAGAGGCAGCTAAGACTGTGCATGTACCTCGTGCTGGCAGCCAGACTTGGTAATGTATAAGTGGAGTAGGTGGGCCTTCTGTCTATGTGTTACTTTCATTCGTTAATAAAGAAACTGCCTTGGCTTTTTGATAGGGCATAATTCAGATTGGTGGAGTAGACTAAACAGAATGCTGGGAGAAAGAAAGCAGAGTCAGGCAGATGCCACGCTTCTCCTACCCAAGACCGACAGTGATTAGACTCATGCCTGTAAGCCGCAGTCAAGTGGCGATACAAATTAATAGAAATGGGTTAATCAAGATGTGAGAGTTAGCCAGTAAGAGGCTGAGCTAATGGGCCAGGCAGTGTTTAAATGAATACAATTTGTGTGCTGTTTTTTGGGGTGTAAAGCTAGGCATGCGGGAGCAGGGCGGGACGAAAAGCAAGCCCCTTCCTGAGACGGACACTGGCTAGACTCATTCCGGTAAGCCATGACCTCGTGGTGACATACAGATTATTAGAAATGGGTTAGTCAAGANTTAGCCAAGAAGAGGCTAGATATAATGGGCCAGGCAGTGTTTAAATGAATACAGTTTACATGTAATTATTTCGGGTAAAGCTAGCCAGGCGGGAGCCAGGCGGGACGAAAAGCAGTCCGCAGCTCATTTTGCAACATATAAGAATTATCCAAGTGGTACAACTGTTGAAGGCATGAAGGGATCTTGGAGAACAGCTAAGCTTTGGCACTGTGAAAGGCGAGGGTAGGCCACTGATGAAAGTGCAGCCTCAGGGGCAGCTGAAGGCCCAGGACTGAGTGGGTCATGCAGAGAAGTTGAGGCTTGGCACCATGAAGAGAGCCTATGAGAGGCTATTGGTTAGGGTACAGTCCAGTGGCTGCAGAAGACTCTAGCATTTTGGAGATGTCAATATCATGGAATGACCACCAAGAACAGGAGTGGCAGCGGAGTGGAGCCAGCCTGTACACAGAAGACAAGCTGTGTGCTTTTCAGGGCACAGACTCAGAGGAGTGAATCAAGTCCTTTGGAGGAATCCAGAGCATTGTGACTTGGATCCCAGATACCGGACTGTTGGAATTTAGATTTGCTTTGATTGTAAATGTGCCCTAATTTTTCCCTCTTGAAATAAGAAAGTATTTTCCTGGAGCCCACAGTTGGGAGACTTGAATTTTAAAAGACTTCTGATTTTTAAGGAGACTATTTTAAAGGATCCGAAGTTTTAATGTGTTTGAATTTGTAAAGACTGAAACTTTTAAAGTTACTTATGATTTTAATGTGAGACCTTGGGAATGAATAAAAAAGGAAGGATTGTCAGCTCCGATTATTTTTTCTGGTGGTAGTGTCTGTGTGTTTCCCTTCTTTGAGTTGCGCTGGTGGAGTTATCCTCCTGGACATTGGAAGTAGACAAGATTGCCAGGCAAAAGTTGGGAG
>LOEQ01000672.1:268428-284319 GCA_001685075.1 Bramus lutescens | reverse complement strand
GTGTGTGTGTGTGTGTGTGTGTGTGTGTGTACGAGCAGAGAGAATATGAGCTGTAGAGAGGACCAGGCAGAGAGATCGATTTGCCAGTGATTATGTGATGAGGGTCAGATTATATGTCAAAGCAGAAGCACTCACATGCTGTTCCTGTAGCAAAGGAATGGACGCTGAGCCCTTTCCTGTGCCATCATGGTTTTCTTACCAGGAAGACTCATAAATTCTGAGGAACATTCTTCTGAAATCTTTACATCAACCGAAGTCTTGCAACGATGCTAGCCAAAACTGACAATGCAGTGATGAAACTGGTGTATTTATGTGTGCCTGGTGGCATCACTGCTGGGCACAAGGCTTTGGAAAGCTACTGGTCAATTGCAACACGAATAATAAAAACCCAGAGATGATATTTGGGTTCACATTGAGGATCAGAGAAGCAAGGCAGGCAACCACTAGAGAAACTTTTGACTTCTACCAAATCTTCAGACCGAAAGGTTGAGATCCTGTCTCTACGAATTCTCAGACTCCACGCTCCACTGAGTTTCTTCTGTCTTTCCCCATTTACGTTCCTCTCTCTGCCCAGTCATATTGCTCCTGTCTCCACCTCCCTAGTGCTGGGATGAAAGGTGTGTGACTCCCAAACACTAGTATTAAAGGTGTGAACCACCACCTGTATCTGTTTCTGGATCCATCTTGTGTATCCCAGGGTAGCCTTGAACTCACAGAGATCCATCTGCCTCTGTCTCCCGAGTCCTGGGATTAAAGGTGTGTGCCACCACTCCCTGGTCTATATGGTTGACTAGTGTGACTGCTTTGCACTTCAGGCAAGCTTTATTTATTAAAACACAAATAATATACCACTATACTAAATTTTGATCAATAGCCATAAAATATGCTTATATTTGATGACTCAGTTATCCCCCCAAGGAGTTATTGCAGGGGAATAACTCGAACTTAAAAACTGATGTATGTAAAAATGTTTATTCAACATTATCTATGCTGACAAGTTGGAAATGGTCTAGACGCCAACAACAAGGGAATAAATAAGTAAATTATAGCACAACAATTGAATGAAATATTGAGCACTCGTTAAATGGCAATTATGAAGAGTATATAACAAGCATGCTAAGTGGAAACTGTTGTCTACAAAAGTATAGATACCCTTTGCTAACACAGAATGTGTTAAGTGCCAGACCCAGCAGGCTCCAGGGATGGATCTGAATGGAGGTGCCAAAGGAAAGGAGAAATGACAGGGGGATGCACAGAAATGTTGGGATCCAGTTGTCTGAGATATCTGATGGAGAAACCACAGCACCCCAGAAGCTCACCATGGTGATATATACAGTTAAACAGGGAGGTGGGATCATTCCACATAGCTGAACAAGCAGGCAGGGTTGCTACATCTAATAAACATGGAGACAGGGTTTATGATATACAGTTGGGTCAAGGAGAGAGATTCAGCTCATCTTGGTAGATGCGGCCTATGTGGGGGAGCAGTCTGGAGACTGTAAGCATCCCAGGGTCCAAAGCTATGGTGGACATTTTCTGCTAACATAATCCACACATGGAAGGGAAGGCATTACCATTTTTCTTTGGGGCTGAGGCTAGGATATTTGACATGGTCACTGCCTCAACAATACATGTTCACTCAGGATTAAAGCTGCTTCAGGACTTCCTCTGATCCCCATATGTAAGAATACAGCTAAACCTCCAAAAGGATTATCTAAGAATAATAGTCATAAGGTTGGAGGGAGACTATAACGGGGAAGTGCTTTCACGTTCAATTTCTTACAATATTGGCATAATAGTTTATTCAAACCAATGTTTGTTAACGAGGAACGTCTATGGTTAAAGAAAGATTATCTCAGCTTCTTCATAGGGAGTGTTTCAAATGTCTAAAATGTTTAGGAAGTGCCCAGTATTTACTGAAGAAGCAGTAAATTCTGGGCATCAATATTGAGATCACACACAGCACATATCACATAGAGAATGACTTTTTCACAGGAACCTTTTCTAGTAGAAAGTGAAAGTGAGCTCTCCTTGCCATAAACCTCCCTATCAAGCTGAGCTCCCTTACTCTACCAGTGTGACTTCCAGGGATTCCTGCTAGATGTGTGGTATTTCTAGGGAGTTTATGGCAAGATTTACTGTCTGGTCTCAGACCCGAAGGGCAGTCTTCTTGGAAAGTTTTACTGGGAGGACCAGAAAACACTGCAGATATTTGTCAGTGCCTTGATTCATATTGCCCAGTCGGGAGTGGGTGGTGTGGGGAAAGGTGGTTTTAGAGAAAGAGGGAAGAGAAAACAGACTTCTAAAAGTCATCCACATAAGTAATACATGAATACATCCCCTTTCTACAATCTGAAAAAAATGACAGCTATCATTGCAGCTCAGTCTAAATTCCTCTGTGACACCTATATTAGCCTGTTCAAGCCACCATAACAAAATTCCACAGACCAAGTGCCTAAATCAACAGAAATGTATTTTCTCACACTTCTCTAGAATGGAAAGTGTAAGATCGGGGTTTTAACAGGGTTTGGTTTCTAGTGAAGGCTCCTGTTTGGGTTCACAGCCAACCAGATGCCTTCTTATTTTGTCCTCAGGAGTCCGTCCCTTGGTATACGTCGTGGGACAAGGAATCAAAAGAGAGAGAGAGTTCCGTTCTACAGGGGCAATAATCCCATCGAATCTGTTTCTGCCTGTATCCCTCTGGCCTCACTAACCTGAATACTCTGAATGCAGCCATTTTGGGGTTAAGGCTTGTGATGTGAAATTATTCTGGAAAGATGAGAAACAAATGTCTATTCACCCCCAAAAAGCAAGCCATGGGCAGACCACAGAATACCAACAAAGTCCAGCTTAGTGAGCCAATGAGTTTGGCAGGGCCACTCACAGAAACATGTAATAATGAGAGGCTATTCACAGGAACAGAAATGACTCAAAAACAACTGTATCCCCAAGATCTCACTCCAGCATGGGTGACAGCTCACAAAAACTGGAAACCTGGATGGAGCACATGGCCCAGCCTGCAGGTAGCTCAGTTGGTTGAAGCCTCTTCTAGGCAGCTTGGGCTGTATGTCGGTGTCTGTCATTGTCCTCACTGCTTATGTATGCTTGAGGAGGGAGGGGCTGGTATTTCTGGTCAGTTGTATGGACTTGTGAAGCTCTGGGTTGTTTGCTTCCTCGGCATTAACAAGCCTGACCTTAGAACATCATGGATAATACCAAATTTCCCTGCAGAATGTAGAACATTCTACCCATGAAGAAACTGCTATACAATAAATCTGCACAAATGTTTTTGGGAGGTCCCAAATATTTAGTTCATGAGAACACCCTTTCCAATTATGACTTCTATTACCATTAAGTGCAGATTTTCTGAAAAAAATGAAAAAAATATAGTCATAGATTTTATGAAATTATTTTTGCTCTGAGTTTTCAAAAATCTTCCAGTGCATAGACTTTAACACACATACACATATACAAATATATATATATATATATGTATACACACGCCTACACATATACATATACATACATATATGTACACACATATATGCATACATATACACACATACACATATATTTATGCACATGTATATATGTGCACACACATATATATGTATACACATATGTATGTGTATACACACATATATATGCACACACACGTGTACGTGCACACACACATGCACATAATGCCTTGGTGAGTTTTCACAGTAGCACATAGATATTGACTTTAAAAATTTTAAGATTATGTTTATATTCTTTGAAATGTCTCTTTAAATTTTAACTTTGCATACTAGTCTAAAAGATGATTGCCACACTGAATTAAGTATTTTATTTATTACTTATTTGTTTGTTTGTTTATTATTAGGTTTTTTCAAGACAGGGTTTTTCTGTAGCTTTGGGGCCTGTCCTAGAGCTAGCTCTTGTAGACCAGGCTGGCCTTAAATTCACAGAGATCCACCTGTCTCTGCCTCCTGAGTGCTGCTGGGATTAAAGGCGTGCGCCACCACTGCCCAGATGAATTAACTATTTTAAATAATTAACATTATATTACTGAGCATCCAGCTGTAAATTCTTTTTCAGTTGCAAACAACTAAACAATGAAAGGCTTCATTTATGCCTCTTGGTGTAAAATCTGATTGTTTCTCAAAGTGAGATTATAAAACATATTCTTTATCAATTTTAATAACTATTGCTCCATTGATGCCCAAATGGCTGTACCTATCCAAGCCTTGCTAGGGTGCTCCTTGATCATCCTTGCTAACACTGATATTATCAAACTTGAGCATTCTTTGCCTATCTGATGAGTACAAAAATGAAAGTTATCTTACTGCTTTAACCTGTATTTTTCTGAGTGACGTTGTAGTCCAGCGTGGTCTGGGCTAGGCACTGGCCAACAACATTCCTAAGCATTGCCTTTTTATGTCATCTGCTCATTTTATTCCTAGCATTAAAAGAAAAAAAAGTATCCAGTCTCTACGACTTGCTACATTTTAAACCTTTGTTAATTGGGTCCTAAATACACCCTCCCAATCTGCCACCAGCCTTGGTATTACAATTACAGCATATTTTGACATAGACTGTATTAATTTTGGAAATAGACGAATTTTCTGATATTTCTCCTCCTATAATTTTTGCCTTTCATGTCTTAAGAAGGTCTCTTCTGTCCCAAGGTTGAAACTGTCTCCTCTAACACACTTAGGCATCACATTCTGTTTCTGTTTTAGATACGCCGCCGATCTGGGATGGTTTGGAGACTGCTACAAGACAAGAACTCACCGAATCTTTTTCTTAACCGACTGCTAGTTGTCCAGTGGGGAAACCGACCTGTTGGAACCTCGTTCGAAGGATGGCGAGGGCCCCTGGCACCACATCAGCCTCTCCCAGACACAACCTCAAGGACACAGCCGAGGGCGGTGGCTCAACCCTTTCGTACAGCTCCTCATGTTGTGCTGACCCCAATCATAGAGCTGTTTTGTTGCTACTTAATAACTGTAATTTTGCTACTGTTATATATTGTAATGTAAATATTTGTATTTTCTGATGGTCTTAGGCGACCCCTGTGAAAGGGTCTTCCCATCCCTCAAAGGGAGTCACAACCGACAGATTGAGAAATTGAGAACCACTGGCCTAGGGTATCCTCATTCGCCATAAAATAAATACAGGTTGCTAGCATAAATTGTAGCAAAATCAAACACTAAACTTGAATAAAAGTTTATTTTAACACTGATCCCTCTCAAAAAGCCAATCATTTTCTCTACAAATCTAATTAGCAACCTCTTTTTCTTTAATCTCTTTTATAATTAAAAATTTCCTATAACTTGGTTTTTGGTTGAATGAGCCTGTATTCGACAAAACGTAGACAATTTGCTGATATTGTGTTAAGGGGAAGATTTGCTGTAATAGATGCATTCGAAACAAACTCCTGTTCTGTTAAATTACCAGCAGCATTAAATACCACGTACCACAAAAATATTTTTGGACTACTGTGTAATTTTCAAAAGAGCAGAAATAAGGGACCATATGAGCATCTTGCTGCTTCTGCACTAACACACGGCAGCTGGGGTTGGCGGTCACTGATGGCTGAGACAGACCAGACATTTAGCTTCAGCCAGGCTGCCTTAATCCCCAATTGTCTCATTTGCTCCGTTGAAGAGGGGTAATGAAAACACTTGCACATTAGAGTCATTCTAATGTCTAAGTGGCCCAATGCCTCCCAAAGGTTCTAGAAAAGCATCCATAGGACAATTTTCCAATGCTGGAGAGAACTTCAACTCTGCGGGGTGGTGCCATGATGGTTTCTCACTCCTGTCCATTAAAATCTCTGCACAATTGCAAGTTATCTTTCTATTATCAGTGTGTGTGTGTTCAAGACACAATCTTTGTGTCAAATTCCTTATCAAAGGAAGTTGAGCGAGGTTTCTGTGACCAGTACCCTCAATCTCAACACCTAGAATAACTCCAAAGAAAGGTAAGCCTCACACCCAGGCCAGGTGGGCTCAAGCCCGAGTTATGCAAGCGAACTGGGAGATTCTGGGACACTCCATGGGGATGCTCTACATATCCCAAGAAAGCTTCCACAGCAGGCTTCCTGATTCTAGACAAAAGCACTCTTTGTGAGCAATGCTGGAGATTTCAGATGGACTATTTCAGAAACACTAGGGTTCACGTTTGTCTCGGACCCCTGGGCTTTCTGGATCTTGATCCTGTGTACTTTTACCACTATTTTGCTACATTTCCCACCAATCAGACTGCACCTTGCCAGTTGGCTGTCTTCCTTCCCTTTTCTTCTTGTCTTCCTCATCTTTCTTTTTTGTTTCTTTCTTTCCTCCCCTTCTTCTTTGTCCTCGCCTTCCCCAAAGAGAGCAAAGGAAAGACACTTGAGGCCTAGGATAAAAAAGAGCTATCTGTAGGCCAGGGATTGAGGCTTTAACTGACCAGTCATCACTGGCTAGATTTTTATCTTGACTTACCGTCTGGAGAGCTCTGGGGAAATAAGCTTCTATTCGTCAATCCAGGAAATTTGTCCTCTTCTGCTATGCTCGACTCAACTGACTGACACAGTTATTGTTAGGTTATTGTTATGAGGTTATTGGGTGGAGGTTATTGTTAGGAATATTTCTTAGAACAAGTCTCTCCGCCGACACAAATAATTTCGATTAGACCAAATAAAAGATGCCCATGTTTAATGCAATGCTCCCAGGTGGCACCTAGGCATGGTGAGGGAAAGAGAGAAAAGGGGAGACCACACAAAATCCGGAGACCATGTGTTCATTCTTTGGGGGGCAGCCTAAATAGCCTGTGGGAGTGGTCCTGACCCTTCCTGGGGAGGGGTCACCACTTGGCAGGCTTTCCCAGAGGTGGAGTCCAGACCAAGGCAACTCCCAGGAGAGGGGGCTTGAAATGGAGCTTCCTGCTCCGTTCCAAAGATGGGTGCCAGGGGCTGGGGTGAGGCCCCCGAATGTAATATTCCAGACTCTTTGTATAAAGGGGTGTTAGGGAGCTGGGGTGATGCTTTTGACCAAACAGTTATAACACACTAACCTAGTCTGATCTGTGGGTGGAAAGGGCTAAAACCGTCAGCAACTAGTGCAGAGGTTTGCAACCTTCCTAATGCTGCGACCCTTTAATACAGTTCCTTGTGCTGTGTTGACCCCCAAATACAAAATTTCTTTCATTGCTACTTCATAACTGTAATTCTGTTGCTGTTGTGAGTCATAATGCAAATATCTAATATGCAGACTATCTCATATGTGAATGGGTCATTCAACCTCAAAGGGATCGTGACCCATGGGTTGAGAATAGCTGAACTAGAGAGCAAAGACCTACCTGCTCATCTAGAGCAAACATCCTCCTTTTTTGTTTTGTTTTGTTTTTAACGTCCTTCCTTAGGTACCCATGGGGACAGAAAGTTGAGCTTTTGAGACATTTTTCCCCACTACCTACCACACCTATGACAAAGACAGGTTAGCGAAACAAAGACATTGACTAGCTTTATGCAGCAGAAATAAAGACCCAAAGACCCCGAGAAAGCTCTGTTTTTGTGTTTCGTCCAGAGAAATGTATAGGATGAAGAATGAGAGTGCACAGGAAGGTCTAACCTAAGGATAATGGACCAAGGGAAAACCCAGCTGGGCCCATTTGTTCTGATTCTTCTTTGGATCTCTATGTGACATTCCTACCTCCTGAGCTAATGAGAGTGTTAGAGTGATGATCAGGCAGGGTGGGTAAGAGAATTACTTTATGGCCACTTCACAGGAAAAGGAGAGGAAGCCAGAGTACTTTTTCCTAGGTTATATGACTGGCTTTGGGAAAGAGGGGTTCTGTTCTCACCGAATCACATACTCACATTCCAGAAGAGGAACTTTCATTTCCACGGCCTGACCTGACTGGAAGGAAGCACAAGAAAGCCAGGGAAAACTCACTCCTGACAACCAGCCTTGTCTAATAGTCCAGCATACTCACCATGCTACTTCTCGGTCTGATTTCTTGACAACATCCATCCCTACACTAATGATTAAACAGTGGCCACCTTCCCAAGCAAGCTGTATTCTTTTGAAAGTAGACTGAATTTGTCTATTCATTAGACCAAGACGTTGCTCTCAAGAAAGCGCTATACTTGAAGGTATTTCTTCACTTGAAGCTATTCACTTTCTTTAAACATTACCTGGTGCATTACTACTACTGGCATTAAATGTGATGTTACGTTTATACACTCACTTGTCCAACCAAAGTTTAACACAAATACTGTATGTGTTAGTCACTGCTGTAATTGTCAGGGACATTACAAGTAAAAAGAGTCAGGGTTTTTTGTTGTTGTTGTTGTTGTTGTTTTTGCTTGTTTGGTTTTGTTTGTTCTTTTGTTTTCTTTGTTTTTGGGGGGAAGACGGTATGTAGCTCTGGCTGTCTTGAAACTGTATATAGACCAGGCTGGTCTCATATGCAAGTATCATTTTTTTTTGACCTTATGAAGCTCATGACAGACTGGCAGGAAACAGATACTAAACAAATAAGCAAGTAAGTATAAAGTCAAGGGACACTACAAGGGGGTGAATGGTGGAAGAAGTCGACTAGATTGTGGAATTGTTATTTTGAAGCAAGACAGGAGCACTTGCAGAGAAACCAAGCCTTCAGTAAGGTCACGCTGGAGATAAGGAGTCTTCCAAAGGAAATGGAACTTGGGGAAGAGGGAGGAAAAGCCTTAAGCATGTGTGTGTGGCACATGTGTGTGTGTGTGTGTGTGTGTGTGTACATGCATGCAGGAAGCAGGAAGGAGTGAGGAATGGGGGTGAGGGGTAATGAGGCCAGACATTTGGCAGAAAGGTCAGGGAATATGGACTGTAGATTTTTCCCTGAAGGAAGCAAGAAAGAAACTCTGGATGGTTTTAGCAGAAGGGGACATGATTTTAACGAATGACTTGAAGAGTCATGTTGATGACTGCTATTGGGAATTAGCTTGTGGGCAAGTGAGATCAGCAAGAGGGTCATAGGTTAACATGCTGCTGGGCTCTCAGATGAAGATGGTGGTAGCTTAGACCCACGCAGCTATGATGGAAAGGAAGCATGCTAAAAGTCAAGTTTAAAACAGGCCACAGAATTTGCTGGTGAAGAATATGTAACAAATGAGAAAGACGGTGGTTGGGGCAAAGATTCAAATTTCCTTGACTGGGTAGCCAAAGGACAGCATCATTCAGTGATAGGGTGGGGACTCCATTGGGCCCACAGTGAGTATACTAGTACTGGAAGGTGCCATTCTTAGTACCATGTATTTGGAAGAAAGATAGCAGTTAACACAAATAAAACAAACCCTAAAATAAGGTATGCATTGAGTAAGAAATTAAGGAACCATGGGAGAGGGTTGAAGGGGAGAGGAGGGGAAGGGGGGAGCAGAGAAAAATGTATAGCTCAATAAAATCAATAAAAAACATTTAAAAAAGGAAATTAAGGAACAAGGAGGGGAATTCCCTAAAGCAAGTGAATATAACAAAAAGGGAAAAGTCAAGGCACAGCTATAATCATGCAAATATTTGAATAGAGGGAACAATAGTGAGGAAGAGGCACGGGTAGGGACTTTCAAAAGTAGGCTCCCCTAGAAGAAAAGCCTTTAAGGAGTTGTTTAGAAAAGGAAATGACTCAGTTGCTTACAGGAAGGGAAAGAAAGGGTGAGAGAGAGGCAGGCCCTTGCTGGGCTTTCATGAGTCGCTAACACAGCTCGTGACAGACACAATAACTTTTATGAAAACAGGCGTGCAGATTTTCAGTTCCGATGTTAAACTATAATATTCTTATTTCAATTAATGATGAATCAGAGAGGAGGTCCTAGTGGCTGGATCCTTTGACTCTCTGGGGTGTAGAGTCACATGGTAGTGGTTCCCCTCGCTGCAGCATACAGGTTACACCTGGAAACTCTTCAGTCTAGCTAGTTAAATGTAAGCAGTGCTTTGCAGGACAATTGGCTAGAGACTTGTCCCGAGTACAAAATCTCAAGTAAAGTTAACGAAAACATTCTACTTTATAGTCATCCATATATAGGGTATTTTTTCTTAGTCTAACTATATGTTCAATTGTATAGCATTATTTTATATCTGAGTTAAAATCCAAAGCTATCATTTTTTTATAAATTGTACTTATTACCCGGGCAGTGGTGGTGTATGCCTTTAATCTCAGCACTTGGGAGGCAGAAGCAGGTGGATCTCTGTGAGTCTGAATCCAGCCTAGTCTATAAGAGCTAGTTCCAGGACAGAGAAACCCTGTCTCAAACAAACAAACAAACAAACAAACAAAACCAAAAAGATGTGTGTATTTATTTATTTACTTGTGGTTTTTCGAGACATGATTTCTCTGTGTAACAGCACTGGCTATCCTGGAACTCACTTTGTACACCAGGCTGTCCCTAAACTCACAGAGATCCACGTGTCTCTGCCTCCCAAGTGCTGGGATTGAAGGCGTGCACCACCACCGCCTGGCAAAAATTACATTTATTTGTCTATATGTGTGAATAAGTGTCTATGAGCACATGTGTGGATGCAAAAAGACAACTTTTGGGAGTCAGTTCTTTCTTTCCACGATTGTGGGTCCAGGGGACTAAACTCTGGTCATCTATGGACGTCCTTACTTCCTGAGCCACCTTACTGGCCCCAAACACATAATTTTTAAAATATATTCTTCATTGTTATCCACAATTATCCACCATAAGTTTAGATGTTTGAAGCAATTTTTTCCCCCTGTGTTACAGATTTTATGCTAAAGCAAGGGTAGCACCAACCTGTCGCCATCTCTCTGGTGATCATCCTAAACATACATTCATTAAAAACAGGCTGGAAACCTCTCTCAGTTGATATCAATACGGTTTTCCAGTGTAATCTAAACTAAAATTGGCATGACCTGAAGCTTCTTTTTTTTTTTTTTCTCTGAGCACGTATGTGCCAGCATAATCCCCCCCTCCTAGCTGGGCCTTCTATGAAGCGAAGGCCTCAAAGCGGTTCTCATAAACAAGTCTATTTTATTTTTCATCATTTCTCTGGCCAGACGGCAAATTACAAAGTGGTATTCAATCAGTCAATTTATCTAATTCTGAGTTGGATAAATTACATTTAGGTAATTACATGTTTAAACAAACTCATATCCAAGTAGATACCATTAAGTCTATGTATTAGGAAGAAGGGTGATTACAAGGTTCCGCTGGAAAAAAAGAAAAAGCCAAAGACAGCCCTTGCTCTGTATCGTGTAACAAATGAATTCAACTGCATCTAAAGGGCTTTTGTGAGAGAGAGAAAAATGGAGTTGTGAGTTCTGGTTTACTTAAGACACATTGTTCATTATCTTATTTCTAATCTACCATTCTCTTAATCTTGCAAACAATAATTTGATATGTGAAGGGAATGGAGGAAGGTTCTACTGTGGTACAGTGGAGCGATTGTTACGCACAGGGGGAGGCAGCAGGGTACAGCTATTCACAGAGGGATAGACAGTAAATCACTGTTAGCAAATCCCCCTTGCATCACAGAGGATTCCAATCGCAGCCTCACCTCCTGCTGTGGGTCTCTTAGAGTTAAGTTTCTCCTTGCTCCCTATTTCCAAGCATCTCGTCATATTTACTCACCACTTAAGTCTCTAAGGCTTTTTTTCTTCACTGAAAGATGCCAGACTCTGTAAGGTGGCAGGTAGATGTCGGGGTGGCCTTTATTCACCTTATATCTGGAATCACAAATAAGAAGGGTGCAATTGCTTTCTAGTGTTTCTCTTTTTCATTTTTAAGCGTGGCTCTTTTACCCAATGATTGATTCCTTATAGTATGGGATCCTTGAAAAGGAACTCGACTGATTTTACTAGTTTATCCATTTCTTTATGAATGGAGTCCTTGCTGTCTGCTAGGTGCTGGAGAGAAAAGCAAAAATCAGAGACTGTCCTAGGGCTCAGGGCTTCTAATCAAGCGAGAAAGAGAAGCTCTCAGCACACCGCTGCACAGGATCTTGACTCTGGCTATGATGCAGGGTATGTTCTATGAGGAAATTTACTGAGCCCTTTGAGAATGAATGAAGACTGAGGTGTGTGTGTGTGTGTGTGTGTGTGTACATGTGTGTGCACGCACACATGGAGTGTGTCAGGGAAGTGTCTCTTGAAGTAGAAGATTTGATGCAGACACCTGAAGGTTAGGTAGAAGTTTTAGTCACATGACAAAGGGAAAATTACAAGCCAAAGGATGTAGTAAGACCTTAAATAAAAAGGAGGAGTTCAGCTTTTTAGAACATGCACACGCGCGCGCGCACACACACACACACACACACACACACAAAATTTGCTATATGGGTGCTAGGAACCAAACCTGGGCCCTCTGGAAGAGAAGCAGGTGCCATTAACCACTGAACCAACTCTTCTGTCAGAAAATTAAGCTATATAATCATGTCTTATTAAGAAAAGAAAAAGGAAGAAGGGAAATATGACAGAACATTATCAGTGATTAACCTTGAGTGATAGAAATTAATGTTAGCTATAATTCTGTGTCTTTTGGTTCACTCTAATTTTTTAAGGAAAGAGAAGTAGGAGGAGAAGCAGGAGATGGGCAGTAAGGCACGGAAGCCAGGAGCAGAAAGCGCTTTGCAGAAGGAGGAATAACTGTGTTCACTCTGCTGAGAACTCAAGTAAAATAAAAACCTTAAAATACCTATTGCATTGGATGCAGCCGAAGAATTTAGAAAAAGCCTTGTTGATGTATTGCTGGGAACAGACACCAAAGGAGCAGATGAGCAGACAGACAAGGTGATGGATCGTTGACCATCTTTGGCACCACTTGGTTTCAGAAGAGAGGCAAGTGCACAGTGCCTAAAAGGAAGAGAGGGCCCAAGCAGGGTTCGGTTGAAAGACAATGGTGTTTACATTGTGATGGGGAGAAGAAAGGGTGCTGAAAACAATTGGGCAGAATTTCTGAGAATGGGCCAACTATGGAGCACATGGGAAGGGGCAGGCTTTGAATTGAGAGAAATGCTTCCCCCACATAAGAGGAGACACTTGAGAAATGAGAAGGGAAGCAAACATATCCCAATATCTTGCACAATAGAGTCTGAGAGTCCAATCATGCCCAACCGCATGCAGCTGGAAATCTCAGCAGTCCCCATCTGGCTCCTGAAGGCCTAGAGGATTCCTAAAGAGTTTCTGGTCCTCAACCCGTGTGGGAAGGTTGGGGATGCTGGGACTAAAGTTATTGAAGGATGGCAGCAGCAGCCACAGCAAGCATAGATACACTCACCATCAAAGAGCAAAGACAGGCAGGCAAAGGCCACTACTTTCTCCTGAGAGCTGTTTATATCTGGGTCAGCCGTGGGGAGGCACCCTCACAGACCAAAGGTTTGTCTCTTAATTCTAGAGTCCGTCAAATTGAGTCAAGATTAGCCATTCTAATCGTAAGAGAGTTGTCCAGTGCAAGAACAGAGAAGGTTGATTTGAATATAATTCAGGGCTGGCTAATGAGTGTCAAGTAGGTGTTGAGAGAACAGCCAAGGAACTGGAGAGTGGGAGATGAGAGAGATGAGAGAGAGAGAGAGAGAGAGAGACTCTCTCTCTCTCTCTCTCTCGAGAGGGACAGAGACAGTGCTGGAGAAAGCAACGTTCAGAACATACCCAGGATGCATTGTGACAGTGGTTCCATGAAGCTTCACATTAGAATGGCCTGGGAAGGTTCAACAACTACCCATGCCCAGGTCCCATCTTTGACACCTGGGCAGCTGCATCCTTTAAGACACTCGCTGGTAGTTCTAATAGTAATTTTGAGATCACAGATTTAAATAGAAAAGGAATTTGAATAAGACGCATGGGTTACTGATGGGTTTCTGGCTGTGAGATCCCTAAACTAGGCTCTCCGGGGTCCCCCCAGGATTTCATAGCCACAGGGAACAGTCAGAATGCCTCCCTTTCTCCCAGTTCTTGTATTTTAAAGCAGAGACTCTCATCAATGCCTGGATGTGCTCTTGAAAGGAATTCTGGGCGAGCTTACTGGGTTTTTTGTTTTGTTTTGTTTTGTCTTATTTTACCCCTCCCCCATACACACCTTTTCAGGTGATTTGAGGAAGTGGATGCTGTCACGTAGGTATCTGTTATTGAGAGTCATTAAGGGTAGCTTCCAGGCCTGACCTAATTCTCCACACAAGGGAAGCCACCTCTTTCTCTGGGCCTCTATCTGACCCTTGTAAAATGTGACCTTAGGACTGATGTGGAGGATGATTGAGTCGCTTGCTAATGCTTACCAGGAAGTGGGTGTCCTGGATTCTCCATTCACCCTGGTTAATCCATAACATTCCTGGGAAGTGAATCAGTTACAAACCCCAGGGGCAGGTAGGCCAATTGTGGCTCTAGAAAGATAAGGGATTCGTCCAAGATGACCAGCTAATATGTTGCCTAACCCGAGGTAACCTCCTGAAATACTCCACAACCATGCCACTAAACTACAAAACCTGCTAAGTTTTCCAATTCTAACGTTCGGCGATTCTTTACTCTCACTGGCGTTTTCTCTTGAGTAGCAGGGTAAATTGCAGACTTCAAGAACTTTGGAGGGGCAGCGATTTTGCTGAAAAGTTTAATAAGGTTTTGGGGAGAGTCTGAGGTTGTGAAGGGGTAATGGCATCATGAGGTTTCTAGTGATTAACTTTTCTTCCTGGTTCTTGGAGCATCTTTTTTCTCTGGCAAGTATAAAAGTAGTACCACCTGTTCAGGACATCAGGCGCCTAATTGGATAGTGAGATTTTAGGATCTAATAATTGCCAGTAAGATTCTGGGTGGTAATTTCTTTACCTTCAAAAGTAAATTCAAATTCTTTCCCTCTTGTATAGCAATTTTAAATTAGGTAAATTTAATCTCCCTCCTCGTGGCTCGGGGATACTACAAGTTAAACATACAAGTATTAATATTGAAAATAATTACCCTTTAAACAATATCTTGAAACGCGATGTGGGGCTCTTGCAATATATCCATAAAGCAAACAAGACAGCTTAATTGTTTGTTTCTCCAAAGCAAGGAGCTAAACCGGAATTAATTTGGTTCAGTCTGTGAAACAATTCGTTTGCTCTGCCTAATTCTGCCAATTAAAGAACTTTTCCCAGACATAATTAGCATGTAAATCAGCGGTGGGGAGCGAAGAGGGAGCCTTGGCGACCCGCGCGGGGTGGAGATACCGGACGAAGGACTGACTGTCACTGAACCAGCCCATCGCCAGCCTAAATCTGGCTGCTAGAGAAGTCTCCGCGTCTGTCCCACCAAGTCCCAGGGCTAGGAGGACGACACTGGGAGGCAGTCCCCAACCAAGCCTTTAGAACCGGAGCAAGTCAACCACCGCCTCTCGTGCCCAATCTTCTTCCAGAGTCGCGCCTAGAACCGAGGGTGCTGCGCGCGCACCTAGGGCCGCGCCCCCAACCACCCGGGATCTGTATCTACTTTTGCAGGCCTAGGAAGGGTGGGGATAGCGGCCCCTGCTGGTAGTTTTGGAGAACAGCAGAACTGCTTTTCTCCTTTAATCATTCTTCCCACCCTTTCCCCAGGTGGTTTTGTTAGTGGATAAAAAAGCCCGAGGGCGGAGGAAATGTGGAGGGCATTGTCATTCGTTTTTTCTTTCCAGAGCACTTACGAGCAGATTTTTTTGCACATGCTGGAATGGAATACAGGGAACATGGACTTAGTAGCACTAGCCCCAAATTGGGGAACAGGTACAATTTCTAATATGAAGCTTCTCAGCCAACCTGGGTCTGATACTACGATCCTCCTTCCCAGTTGCTTTCCTCCGCTGACTTAACGTGCAGTAGAGATTGCTCCGGGAATTGCTTGGCCACCCAGCGTTACTTTCTTTGAAGGCTGCGGCCTCAGTGGGCACCATCTGGAAACCTACTCTGGGAGCAGCAGCCCCGGCGCGCA
>LOEQ01000672.1:208541-265014 GCA_001685075.1 Bramus lutescens | reverse complement strand
TTGAGAGTGAGGTGACCAAGCCCAGCCACAGAGGGATCTCGTCCTATTTACCCTGGATGAAAATCGAGTTACTACTGAATCCTTGAAAGATTTTAAAATACAAGCGAACCTGCGCGCGCGCACACACACACACACACACACACACACACACACACACTGCATTCATAACTCTGCCATTTAATTCAGTTGTGGGCTTCTATTAATGGGTCATAGAAAAAGCTATCGTTTAACGCCCATTTGCTCTGATTTTCAAGCTTTTCTCCTGTAGGGAGATCGAGTACCTTTGCCTTGTTTTTCCTTAATCCTGGTGATTTAGGCTTTCCTTCCCCTGGCGGACTTATATTTTGGCGTAAAATTCACCATCTGCTACTGTGATGGCAGGGGGTTAGTGGTTTCAGATACATTAATCCTTTATTTAGCTTACTGCCCCCAAGGTAAAGATGCCTGTGCTCAGTTTTTGAATGAAAACACCACACATTTTTTTCCTCCTTACCCACAACAGCTACCAGAAGTCAGGATAGCAAGCATTTTGTAAGGTTTATAAATTCCACGTTTAATCTTCGACAATAAACTTTTATTAAACTACTCCAGGCACCAAAGTTAATTAGTAACCTCACCTTAAATACAGTGGCAGATCTGTGTCTCCCCCTATTAACCTAAATTGTCTGTTAAAACATAATTGCACTAGCCGTTTGAGCTTGGTTTACCCATTTCTGTTTAGAGAGTAGCTCTGGTTGAGTCTTAGGTAACCCATACTCTCTTGTTTTTATTTGAGTTTTATACATTTGTGAATGAAGGACTTGGCAAACCAATATAAGCGGAAAAGAATGAGTAACAGAAACCTTGATTTTGTTAGGAGTCTTTAAATTCATCATGATTTAAAAAAGTATTATGTTTTTATTTCTTATTTGCTGTGATTAGGAGTGATGGGCTCTCTTGTGTTATATTTTACAGCTATAACCACTTAGAAATTGCCACATTCTCGAGAATACATGCCATCTGCATCTATGAATGTTTCATAGACACACTAAGTCCTTACCTCTGGGGTCACCCGAAGAGTATGTGTTGAATAAAATACCTAAGTTTAAATAGGATAAAAATACATATGATCTTGTGTAGAACATTCAAGTAAATGATGAATGAATAAATGGATGAATGAACTTGGTCACACATGGGTCACTATTTTCTTTTTCTTTAAACATTTATTTATTTATTATGTATACAATATTCTGTCTGTTTGCCTGCAGGATGGTTGTGAGCCACCATGTGGTTGCTGGGGATTGAACTCAGGACCTTTGGAAGAGCAGGCGTTGCTCTTAACCTCTGAGCCATCTCTCCAGCCTGGGTCACTATTTTCTTATACAGCAGCAGGTTTATCTTTCCTGTAGTGAAAACAGACTGTGTTTTCAATGTGTGGTTATGACGGTGGTAACAGGGGTTACCCTTTGTACACAAACACACACCCCTCTAGTTCTTTCTACATCTAGTAATGCTTTTGCTATCATTAAAAAAAAGAGAACATTTGCATTTTGAGGAGGCGTGTAACATTGCACCAGTGAAACTGAGTGTGTTAAATAAGGATGGCAAGAGTTACACAGGCTGTTACCATTGAGTAAAAATAAAGCATCCAGGTTTTAAGCACTTGTACTAAATTTACAGTAAGCACCTCTGCTTTGAAAGTGAATGGGTAATTGCACTTTCATATGAAATGGGGGGAAATGTTATTTTGCATTAGGAAGTTTGCTTATGACGCATATCTTGTCATTCAGTTCTCTTCAGAGTAGAATAAAGGGGTGTTGATGGGATGAAAGGGCTTTTTAGAACTAGTTCTGGAGAGCTAGTATATTCTCCCATCTAATTTGTTTACACAAAGGGAATCACAGGACAAGCCAAACTAATTGAAATGCCTTAATTAGGCACCTGCCATTTCCCTCCAAGTAAACCTGTCTCTGCACTGCCCCTCCCTGCCACACCCTCCCTCAGGTTAAGACAGTTTCTGGTACTCCTCCCAGAGCTGAAGGTCTTTGATGTATTTATCTAAGAGCCTTGTGTTACAGCACCTACTTTGGGCCAGCAAAAGGTGNCACATCAATCCCTCTTTTCTTACGGTATCCTGGAGCCAAACAGCTCTGAGATATTTCTATTTCAGAGTGAAGACTTTTCCCATTTGCCTTAAAATGTACTGTGAGAGCGACTGAGCTATTCTCTCCAGCAACCACATGACTGCCTCTTGGGGATATGGTAAGGTAGGGAAGGGAGGGAGGCATTTAATCCCTTTGAAATGGGCAAATAAGATGTCATACCCACAAACCTCAAGGGAGAAGAGTTCAGGACTACTCAGCATGGGGCTATTACAGTGTGGTATATACACAAGGGCATCTTGCTTCATGAAACAGACAAGCTCTTGCAAACCATTTTTATTAGAATAATTGTAATTGCACTCATGGAGAGTACATTCCATTCCCAGTACACTGCTACTCACATGGCCTCTCCACACAGACTTCTCTTAGAACTGTATAGTAAGCAGCCCAGGTACACAGGGTAGGTAGCTCTTCTTGGACCTAGACGATATCTCCCACCTAACATGTTCAAAAAGCCCTGTTCTGGCTCATTCTACCCTACATTCGTTTTCGTCATCATCTTTGCCATGTAATTCCATGAATTGCCCAAGCCCAGAGCTTAAACATTACCTTCAACTCCTGCTTCATCCATGTCATATGCCAGCTGCAGTGGTACAGGCGCTCCATCCCGGTCTACCACCTCCCTGGTCCTCACCTAGTCCTCCTCTGCTGGGTATTGTGCCGGTATCCCATTTAGTTGCCCCATTTCTGCTTTTGGCTCCTATCAACTTTTCTTAGCATAGTGAACGCATTCCTAAGATAGCTCTGCTAGCCCATCTTTTTCTATCTAAAGGCTTAAGTCATTTCTCTGGCACATGATCTACCCTCTGCCTCCTCCTTGGCCTCCACTGCTCCTGGAGCTCACCTGCATGTGCAGGCATGCAGTCCTGGAGGTCCTCCTTGGAGTGTTTTGTATAGGCTTGGGGCGGAGGGAAGGTTGGGCAGCCTTTTCCCTAGATGTCTGCATGATTTGCCCCTTACACCCTACAGACATTTGCTCAAATAGTACTTTCTCAGCAAAGCCGTTCCATACACCCGATTTTCTTTGCCTCTGGGTAGGAAGTACTTCGCATCCTCCTGTGGGCCTTATTCCCTTCACAGTCCCACAAACTATATATTATCCCTGTTTATTTTCTGTTGCCCTCTAGAACATAGCACCAAAAGGATGAGTAGCTCTATGTTCTCACTATATTATCTCTGCCCCCCCCCCNTAAAAAAAAACCTGCCTGGTCCTTTACAGGCCTTCCATCTCAAGTGTTTGTTGAGTGAATAAAGAGGGCATCTTTTTGCTGATCGTCTAAGTATCTTGCCTTTTTTCTCTCCTGTCTCAAGTGAGATGCTTCCTTCCTGCATGTGTGTCTGCTATCTTTCATGTTCATAGGCGTGATTTCTCCTCTACTAATAGTAGGATATTCACAGTGTGTTGTTTTTCCAGTCTTGATAATGGATTGGAGTCTGTTCATTCCCACAAACTCCCCCAGTCCCCTGCTAGGGCCAAAAGCACACATCTGTGAGACACCTGGTTATAGCTAGAGGGAGACTGAGCAAGGGAAAATCAACTTGCCAAGAAATGGAGCTGAGAAGTAGCTAGCACATATGGGGAATGAGCCTTTGACTCTGGTCTCACTTGCTCTGCTTTCTAACTACTGGCTATTGAACCTTTTTTCCCCAATAATTTGAAATTTTACCTGTTTTTTTTTTGGGGGGGGATATGTTTTTTAATCTCTGCCCTGTGCCAGAATAACAGACCCAGAAGACCCAAACTCCTTGCTTCTATTTTCTTGGATGAGATACTTTACTTCCCTGAGGCTACATTATTTTAAATAAGCTCTATGAATTGTAAGCCCACTCTTTCCACCTTGTAGGACTGCAGACAGAATAATATGAAATAATATGAAATGTGAATATATTTTATAAAATAACTACTGGAAACTTGAGCAAGTTTTTCGGTTTTTGGTGAGACAGGGTTTCTCTGTGTAACAGTCCCAACTGTACTGGAACTCGCTTTGTAGACCAGGCTGGCCTCGAACTCACAGAGATCCACCTGCCTCTGCCTAACTTGGAAGGAAAGTTTGATGTCATTTCTTCTGCCCCAGACTGGCGTAATGTAGACCTTACACTGTCTTCTTTATCATCAAATGAGTGTTGTACACTATTGATCAAGTTTGAATGTAAACCACATTATGAAAATTAACAATTTCCTGAAAATCACTGAAAACACACAGTCCATCTCCTGTATGGATCGCAGCTGGATCAGTTAGAATGTCAACCACAGCTAGTAAGGATTTCTTTCAAAATGACCATGACAGAAGCAGGCCACGAGAGTGGCACTCTTCCAGACATTCTAAAAGGAAAAAAAGGGAACAGAATTATTCTGCAATCATATGCATCAGTGTCAATGCAGCCATTAATGTAGATCAGACATGTCAAGGTGAACTAGGGGTACTGGAGTAAGCTTCCATGTTGTGGTAACAAGGGCAAATTCACCGTGCTTGGGAAAGTTTAAGTCGTTGCATGGAATGCAATTGGCAGGTTCAGAAGCAGTTCTGAGGTCCAGTTTGGCAACACAATACATTTTGTGTGTACGTGTGGGTATGTGTGTGTGTGTGGTGTACATATATACACACGGTATATATGTTTGTCATTTTACAAATGAAATGACTTTGTTCCCTCTGTCTCAGTTTCCATTTGTAAATTCTGGGAATAATGTTAATGTTGTAGCTGCTGGAAGAACTAAGCGGAGGTAACACCTGCAGCTTTCACAATGCCTGGCACACACAATCACTCATATAATGCAAAGGCTTACTTTTATTTGGGTAACTGCAGTCATGGGAAACGGCCTGGGAACTGATTTCAGAACTGCTGATACTACTTTGTCGGGGCAGAGTACAGGAGGAAATGGCAACGGATCTGTAACACAGAGAGAGGATACAAAGGAAACAGCCCTTGGGCTCCACAGGAACAACCACACCACCAGCCAGCCAACAGGGTCACAGGTTTGAAGCTGTGAACCATTCACTCCAGGGGAGGAGGAGCTATGATCCTCTCCTAACTTAGAAAGTTAAATATCACACCTGAAACAGGCAAAGGGGAACCCAAGCAAACACGGTTCAACTGAAACAATAGCAACGCTCAGGGATTGATGGAAGATCAGAGACCAAAGTGGTGTTGTTGTTGTTATTTTAAATGGGTAACTGCCACTTACCACTTACTGACCATATTTAGAATCTGAGGGTCCTATCTTCAGGGATGAGCCAAATTCCCAAAGCGAAAATGTGCAGAAAAGCTTGGCTGCCTATTGCATTTCTGGAGGTTCCACCTGCGGGATCTACACGACTACCTTCAGGGTCACCATGGCGACCAGGCCACTCTTCTCTGACCATATTTAAAATAAGTTTGGAAGAGTGGAGTCTCTAAGCAAAAAAGCAAAGGACCACCTTCTCCATTACAAGTGGCAAATAGTGGCTGTCTGGAGAAGAGCCCGACACTTGTTCTACTGGCCGATACTCTCCCACCAAATGTGAACTTTGCTTCGAGGGTCAAGACTTATCAGTGAGAAAAATCTGATTTCTAAAAGATCCAACAGAAGGAGAAATAAGTTGGTATTATCACCACACTTCCCTGAGGGTGCTACCCAACTTCTGTCCTCCAGGACTCCATCCATCCCTGAGAATAAGTTACTTTCAGCTCTGGGATTAAGGAGGCTTCTCAAGTTCTGTACGTGGAGAGAGGTGACGGGGACAGTGAGCCTATTCAGTAATTAACATGCTCCCAAGACTGAAGGGCTGGGTCCTTCCAAACAGCCATGAGATGGTTAGTACTTTGAAAGCAATAGGTAAGTAACACTTTTAGACTCGGAACTTCCTTTTAACATGGCCAGGTGCTTCTCAGTGACTAATCTTTTGCCATGACTTGATTTAATAAAATGCAAGGCAGGAGCTGTCATTTTATGCTATGAAAATATACTCTTCAAATAAAAATCATTGTATGAACCAGGGAAGAGAAAAGGGATATCTTAATCACTGTGTGATGCTATTTGGGGGTCCTATAGATGAGCCCTCCTTTCCTTTTGTTGTTGGATATTTTTGCCCTAAGGAAAGTAGTCTTCTTATCATTGGTACTACAGCATCTCCATTACTGCTTCCCCCGACTCCTAATGCCCTCGAGTGAGATAACTGACAGACAGAACACTGATAGACCTAGTCCGTAGCCATGCTCCTGTTCCCCAAATGGAATGCTTTATTAACTGGCACATTCTGCAAACATCCTCAGATGACCCAGTCACTGTCCTCCCTCCGTTCTACCTCAGAGAGCCATGTGACTTCATTCACATATTTGAGAGTTTGAATGCATTTGTTCTTAGGCCTCAGACACCCAGGTGGGAAACCCTTCTTGTCAGCATTCCTTTCAGTTTTCTCAAAACAAACGTGTATTTGAGTCACCAAGCAGAGTCTCAGCCCTGCACAGTGAATGAGAAATAGAAACTAAATCGTCGAGAGCCTTCAAAACTCCAGTGTGTGTAACAGAATGGCGGTGTGTTGGTTGTTGAAAGAATCCTTGTTGATGGCTTTCGAGATGGATTCCGCGCTAATTCTGCTCATATCATGAATGATGGTCCCAGCTAGACACTGTCACGGGGATCTTCATCTATTAATCGTGGAGGCTGCTTTCTTATTCGGTTGCCATAGTTTCAGTGCCTCAGCTGGTATTGGGGTGTCTTGGGAAAGATTTGAGACATACTAGGGCTTGCAAGCCTTGCAGTTATTTTGGCAGTGGCACTCTGCAAGAGCTGAAAGCCGCTTCTGGTGTAATTCAGTGCTAGATTAAAAGAGGCAACTTCTGAGAGCATCTCTCTGGACCTTGTTATGTGCCCATCCAGCTGATATTTACTCCAGGATCTGCCTCTTCCTCAGCCTTGAAAAAATTCCTCAGTGAAAAAAATTACAGTCCAAAGACCGATGTCACTTTCATCTTCCCGATGAAGGATACAGAGGGGTGCACCCTCTTCATTATGGGCTACTCACAGATGAGGTAAATAAAGGTATTCATGACGCTGCTGAAAATTTCACCTCCCCCAGTTTGGTTTGTGCCCTGCAGATTTCTAAATAAGTGCAGTGACCTCGTGAGTGTCTTGCCTTGTGTTTGACTTTGCATTGTGGAGGTTTGAACTTTTACTACAGGTTTGACCATCACTGTGTTTAAGTTTGACGCTCATTACTGAGATGTTGGAGGACATTGTTCTTGTTTACAACTCAAGGATGAACTTGGACCAGAGGCCTCCTACCCACGTCAGCTCTCCCGCAGATGGACATTTTTCATGTCTTTGTTGTTTTAACGTTTTGGTTTGGGGTTGCTGATCAGAAAAAGTTCTCTAGTTGTGTGTATGTCGTGTGGCTCCATCAAGACAAGGTTTGAGGAAGCAACTGCTGTCATAGGGAAACAAAGGCTGTAAGGATGGCTAAGCCTCCTGTGTGAGGGAGGCCACAGCTGGCCGTCCTTAGCCTGCTCGGGCCCTGTGTAAGTCTTGCTAGTACGCTTCTTAAAGTCAAGTAGGCTTTCTGCCAGTCCTGCATGTCCAAGCCAAGCAATTCGATTCCTTTGCAGACTAAAACATTAAAAAAAAAAAAACCTTATACCCAAAGAAGCAAATTGGGCTGAATTTTGGACATGGAAGGCAGGCAGCATGTGAGAATCCAGGATATTCAGGAAAAGTAAACTTTGACTTCATTACAAATAGGGCTAATCTAGAAAATTAGTCACTTAAAAAAAAAACCTGGAAAATGACTGGTTTTTATTTCAAAGTGAGCTTCAAAGCAGCAGTTTTAAATTTCCCCAGGTCTAGCTTGCCAAAATGTCTTGTGTAAGATCAACAAGCGTTTTGAGTGCACGCGCCTATTATAAAGACGCCTCCCTTATTCCAACCACACTGAATGATTGATTTTCGAGACCAAGGATATGAAGTAAATAAAAAGGATAACGTGGCCGTAATTGCTACTGGCTTCACCGGGCTCCTGGGCACCGGAATTCCTTGTGGAGCAACACTTTGAAGTGTCACATGAGGTTTTGATCATGTGGTCTGCCTGCCTCACCCATAGGCTGCTGTTACCCACCACCCTGGCTTTTCCTCTTCCTCATACATCCCCCAGAAGCAAGGAAAGCATGCTTGCTGAAATTCAGTACCATAGACCCTTCATTTTGGGGGGAGGTTGGACAGGGCAAGAAAATGTTCCTGCCCATTTTGCAGTATTCTGCACGAAGGGACACACACACATAAGCACAGGTACAGATGCACACATGTATATACATATGCATTCACATGCACACATGGAAACACACATGTTCACATGTGTGTAGGGATGGAGGGGAAGAAAGCAGTAGGAAAAGATAAAAAAATGTTGTTTCTAAAAGAAGTATTTTAGTGAATTTATTTCATCGCCTTCTCAACGGTAACAAGACTGTGGCTACCATTGGGGATCCGGTTAAACATAATATTGCAATTCACGTTTTAGAAAAAAAATATTCAGTGGTTTCCATCTGGGTGTCAGTCAAACAGAAAGTGAACTTGAAGCAAGTCAAATGGTCATCAATGGTGGTGGTGGGGTGGGAGAGGGGGACTGTGTTTAGGTAGAACATTTCTCGAAGCCTGGCCTTAAGCATGTACCCACTCACCTGATAGGTAAAACAACCGCACTCAGTTCTTAGTATGCTGCAGAGAATGCGCCCATCTCCTTACCAGAGTGGTCGAGTAAAGATAGGAATGGCTGGGATGTCATAAATCATGGAGCCTTTGGATCTGTAGAGCAAGCACCCTTTACTTTAATATTTTATCTATCCTATCTTCTGATACTTACTGGCTCCATTCTGGATTCAAGATTATTTCTTCCTGGGTTGAAGAGATGGCTCGGCAGTTAAGAGCACTGACTGCTCTTCCAGAGAACCTGGATTCAATTCCCAGCACCCACATGGCAGCTCCCAACTGTCTGTAAATCCAGTTCCAGGGGATCTGACCCCTTCACACCAATGCACATAAAATAAAGTTAGATAAATCATAAACATATTCTTTGAAAGAAGATTATTTCTTCCAAAGACTAAAACAGGATATAGTGTGATGCCCCAGCCTTTCAAATAACAGCATACTATATACTGGATGCTATGGGCCAAGTGGACTTGCTTTTACTCCAAAGCACCTTCGGTGAATGCTAAACGTATCAGGGAACTTTGAGATCTGGAGGAAACAGGGTCTAACTTTCGGTTAAAAGTGTTTTTCTGTGTCATGAGTTTTAGAACAGATATCAAGAAACTGCATTATAAATGTTAATGTGCTATTTACATTCAACTTTTAACTAGATAGCCTAATAAAAGTTAGATATAATATATAAATGCCAACTTATGAATTAAATTTTGGTCTGAACAATTATCCTGTAGCTTATACGAAACCTTAATGACATATAGCCCCATCTAGTTTAGCATAATTTGTGCTTATGAATTATAAATGCTGAGCTTTTACAATTAGACCTACCCATCTGTAGGCATCTTAATGAGAAATTACCAAAATTGAATTGATTTGTAATATCCACTATGCTGTGTTCTAGAATAGTGATTGCCCAAGGTAATTTTCAGAGCTGTCTCCTACAGCATGCAGGCGGCATAGTCTTGTGTCTACTAGAAACGTTCTGGGTCTGATTCACATTTGACCAGAGGAGAGGCCTCAGAAGGGAAAAGAGCAGAAGCATTTCATAGGTAGCCAAGAGCAAAGGACTTTGAGATCTGGAGGAAACAGGGTCTATCTTTTGGACTTTTAATTTTTTTTAAACTTATTATTATTTTTTGTGTGCACAGGAGCACACATACAGTCTTTTACATGTGTGCTGTGTGGGTGTGTGGAGGTCAGAAGACAAAGTTTAGGGGTGTCTTCCTCTTTCACCTTGTTTTGCAGCAGAGGCTGCCTCTCTGATGCGTACTCTAAGCTAGTTGACCCATGAGCTCCTGTCAATGCTTGCCACCACATCTGGCTTTTCACATAGACTTGGATTAAATACATGTGGTCAGGCTTGCACAGTAAGAGCGTTTTACTGGCCAAGCCATCTCCCTGGCCCTGGAATACTTTTTTTTCCTTTTTTTAAAAGTGATGTTCAGAGTTCAGGGATATTTTCTATTAAAAATCAACTTTTATATGCAAGGTGTTTCCTCTCATTTGTGATGAGGGGAAGTTGAACATCTTGGATATGCTGATTAATTAATTCTCTAGGGATATCTCAGAGGGTGGAGCTTTCACGTACCATTTTGCTGTGCCTAGAACACAAGCCCTGTTACTATCAACCACATCCGTTCCCAAGAATAAAGAGGACAACATCATTGCCCTTGCTGTTAGGAAAGAGCCACAGCCAGTTCTTCAGCAGATTCCCCAACACACCCGGTGTGCAACAGAAGGCTTTGAACTGTGGTGAATAGCTTGGCATTTTCACGCTATTATTGAAATGCAATTTCTCCCCAGCAGAAATGAAGGGGCGAGGACAATGTGATCCATTTTCTTGTAGGTTATCAACCGTCCTTGCCTTCCTAGCATTAGCTGGAGGACTTGTTCTATGAAGAGTATCTATGATGTCTACCCACTGTTCACGGCCCGTGTTCACTGTGCACAGCATCCCTTCCCAGGAGGAAAAGTTGAGCTGCCAGCCGTGAGCTGCTCCTACAGGTCCCTTCTGTAAGGGAAGGTCTTCCTTTCAATCCATCTTGCCAGGCCCTGCTTCAGAAGCTTCAGAACCAACTGGATATATTGACCATTGTCAAGAGTGTTGATAGTAAAGACTTGTTTATATAGTGCTTGTTTTTTCTAGTGTGTCAACAAACATGGCCTCAGTGGAGCTCATTCCAACTCTGGGTGGTAGGGCAGGTATGATAATGGCTTAAGGTGGGGCAGGTATTATGCTCAATTTAAAGATGAGATAACTGAGGGCAGAGAAGTCAAATAATTTGCCCAAGAGCATATCTCTGATAAAAGGTCTGGGACAAGGTTCACAACTTTTAGAACATGTTTTTTAAAATGTCACTGTACTGTTTACTCAGTATTTAAATAATTTGTAAAAGGAATAGGTTTCCAGCCACAGATATTCTCACCTCTGCCCATCCACAGTTTGAACCCATATACGGGACACATTTAGAAGAAACTGTCTGTGACCACCATTAGAGGCTGAAGAGCAACTGGGTCCTGAATTCTTCTTTCTGAGTGGAGGGGATTCCCAAAGTGGGCCCTGTTCCTGGAGACCACTGAAGTATTAAGACAAAAGTTTTGTGAAGAAGTCCGATTGGCTATGGAGGACATTTTTATTTTGGGATTCTGCTTTATAGCTAGAGTAAAGACAGCAACATCAGGTGACAACTATGTGACCCTGGGTGGAACAGGAGGGGCAAAAGGTTGAACCAGATATTTTTGTGGAAATACCCTTCTAGGATATTGCAGTTTGCACCTAGGGGACAGGAACACATTTTTAGCAGGAATGAGGACCTCACAGCACAAATGAAGTGGCTCTTCCCTTTGGCAGCCATCTTAAATATGACTCAGACTAGCTGCCAGTCTAGTGAAAAGAACAGCTGGGCCGAATTCAGCACTTGGCCATTTAACACCCTCTTTAAGCGCAGAAGCATCCTATCTGCTGAACAATGAATGGGTTTGGGATGTACTGATTTGTCACGAACTGGTGGAAAGCTGGACTATGTGTTTACAAGAAGGTGGCATCACCAAATAGGATTTTCTGAGGTAGATATGCACACCATAGGACCTCGAGTGGACAGAAGGGGCAAATTCTGGCTGTATAGGCACTTGGGAACTCACTGGATATGAGAGGTACAGAGAAGAATGAGCTTAAAATAGCTCTGAGACTAGCTCTGAGACGTCCCATCTGGGTAACTGAGCAGAGAGTGGCCAAGACAGGAGGCTCGGTTTACAAACAAAGTATTTAACTAGCAGTGCCAGTACTCTGTGTGTAAGTCATATGCAATAGACAGAATATGGCCTGCATGCAGGCCTACCTTGCACATGGTGTTTCTGTACTATGTTAAAGCATGAAGGATGAAGGATTTCATGTTTCACCTGGCAGCGCTGACACTTTCTCTAGTGTTGAGGGTTCTCAGTACACTCCGCAGAAGAGAGCATGAGCAAGACTGGACACTGTCTTGTGCATCTGTTGCTCATGTAGAAACCAGGCCATATATGAGCCACCAGCTTCCTATTTCTTTCATTATGAATATTTGCGCTTTTTGGAAGTTTTTAAGTTTTAAAATTAAGTATTCATATGCTTGTCCCTTCCCTTTACTTCTTATGGGACATTTCTTAATGAGTGCCCTCTTAGGCAACATTTCAGTTGACACAGATGACATCACTCACAAAACACAAATAATACTGTAACTATGCTGTTTATTTAATAGGACAGCATTAATCAGGTGACTAGTGTGCGTGTGTGCGCGTGTGAATGCTTTTGTGTGGGTTGCATTGTACTAAAATTGAACATACAGTAGAAGGGAGAATGTGTTGTTTAATGTTTTATTAAGAATATATTCACTGTATAGGCGATTGAGGTCTCACATATTTCATTTTATGGTTCTAGTCCTTAGATAAATATTGACATTGCATAGTTGCCCAGAAGACTCTTTCAATGTAGTATAACTATTGAAAAATATTTATCATTTTGTAGAGCCTCCAAAAGGGTGAGTATTCTCTGTTTACTTTCATGCTGCATTTTTCTTACAGGATTTTCTAAATAAAACTTGTAGCATAAAAGTCTTATTTTTATCTAATGTTTACAAAAGGAGGTCGAAGAATATGAGGAGAATAATAACACAATAAAAGTGAGCAGTAGGAAGAGTAAAGCTGAGAAACCTCAAGCACTTTCCAGGGCTTTCACAGACTCGGTTTCTAGAAGGGAAAACCCTGTGTTTTAAGAGCGCATTCAAGTTGAAAATTAATACTCGAGATTCTTTGAAACAAATTGGCACCATGTTTAAGTTGGTGTCATGATGCTGAGAGCTGAATTTAGATCACTATCGATCGCATGTCACATTATTACACAGACGTGGGCCACCTTGTTTCTAACTTCACTGGTAGGCTGCCCTCTAGTGTTCCTTGGTCTCAGCACACCCACTTTGCATTCCCAGAAAGGTGAACGCATCCTGGTGATAACCATTTAATCATTAGCCGCTGCCAGCCCTTGCCAGCCCAGATACACAGGGCCCCTAAAGTTAAGAAACTTACAATAAAAAGGTCTAAATGGTGGTGATGAATTAATGCATGCCCATCACAAATGTGCTTGATGGCACATAGGACAATATTATAGGGGAAAACACATTGACGGCTATAAATCAAAGCAAACTAAAATGAACACCTAACGAGTTTCAGGAGTATCAAGCTGTGGCACTTCATCTTTTTTGACTTAGTGTTACAAAGGACCCATAAGTGCTAAAATCAGATCCATGTAAACAAGTTTAGAAGGAATTTTAAATAAGATTAGGTGAAAGTAGCAAGTATCAAGAGAATTGGCCTTGCGTTCTCAGACTTGTACATTTTCCTGGTGCAAACCCTCTGAAAGGAAGTTTGGCGCTTTGTCCTCCGACCGCATGAAGAAACCTGGCCGCAGCCACACTGGGCGTGAGTCCTGTGCTGACAGAGGTGCCAGCTCGGCTTTTCTTTGGCTGGGGAGTGAGCATCCTCCAGAGTCTGCAAGAAGTGCAGAAGAAATGCCAGGCTCAGCAGTTATTTCTTGCATGTGCGACGTTAGCATTCTGCCTGAGGTACGGAGGTGGCGTGACAACCATCCAAGTGCATCTAGCACAGCCACAGAATGGCTGTCCCGTTTCGCAACAGTGCCGGTGTGCCGCTGTCTGTCACCCCTGGTGCTGCTGTTTGTCCCGGCATTTTAAACATTTTAAAACAAAGATCAGAAGGGACAAGGCAGAGCATACTGATGCCAAACACACAACCCAGTGCAGAAAGTCCACTTGGTACTTAACCTTGTATAGGATGTCCTGAGAGAGTTCAAAGCTTAAGCTCTGGAGTTTGATATTCGGTTGACTATGGCTTTTGGGGAAGGTATTTTATTTTCCTCCTCCGTAACAAGGGACTGCTAATTGTGCCTATCTCATAGGGTAATGGAGATAACATATACCTGAATGGTGTCAGGGCCATGCAAATGCTCAAGCTAAGTCAGATGGTGTTTTCTTGTGTGGATTATTGGAGTGGAAGTTAAAATGGAAAAGGGGGAAATTAGAAAAGTGTGATTGCTTAGTGAGATATTTGCTTGTCCTGCTCTTGTCTCTATGCCCAATTGTGTGTTAGCACATGATGTAAAAGAGCTGACTTAATAGCCATGAGGTCATTAGCACTTGCCTCCTATGTGCAAAGAGCTAAGTTGGACCTTATGTTTACAAACCATTTTGTTTGAGGCAGGGTCTCACTCTAGAAGCCAAGCCGCTTCAGCCATTTAAAGTGCTAAGATTTACAGGCATGAGCCATCACACCCTGTTCCAAAATGTTGAGTAAGGCTTGAAAGGTGAGGAAGCTAAATGATGCCTTCCTTGGGTCCAGTGCTCAGTTAAGAGCATGTTTGTGAGGCTCCTGATGCCTGACCAGGTTACAGCTTTTCTGTATTGTGGAACAGGTTTATAAAGTTCTGTGCGCTTGAAACTCATGTGCATAGGGATTCCTCACTGAATGGATTTTCTGAAAGCAATGTTTAGATTGTAAGTGATGTTATGTTTGAAGTCATAATGCTCAGGATTGTCACAGGAAGGACAATAGAGAGGTCTCTTCTAATTTAATGGTAGACTCCGAACCAACATATAAATGCAAAGAAGTTTATTTTCTACAACAAAACACTCCTATTAGCTGCTTCTTCCAGCACTCTGACCTGTCAAAATTGAGGCATTAGCTTTGCAGGCCTGGTGTGTGTGTGTGGGGGGGCATGAACCCAAACCTTATTTCTGAACAACGAAGTGAGCCAATAGGAAAGTGACTCCCTATTTTGACCAGGTCCTTCCCCCCTGCTCTGGGAAGGTGTCATGTGGAGTTGGAAAACTGATAGGTTAAAGAATCATCTGGAGAGAATGCCCGGTGGTTAAGAGCATTTGCCGGTCTTCCAATGGACTTGAACCCAGTTGTCAGGTTCGACTGCCTGTAACTCCAGCTCCAGGAACTCCAACACCCTCTTCTGGTCCCCTCCAGCAACCCCACTCATTTACACAAACACAGACACAGACACATTCCTATACATTTAATCAAAAGTAAAATAAATATGGTATACATATAATCAAAAGTAAGATAAATATTTAAAATATCTCTATATAAGAAGAAAGTAAGTGGGATGGAGCTTGTTGGCATAGTGCTTGCCTCCCATACACAGAGCTCTGGTTTCCATCCCCAGCCTAAACACATTTAGTGGCACAGGCCTGCCATCCTATAATCTCAGCACTCAGGAGACAGAAGGATTCGAAATTCAGGGTCATACTGGTCTACAGAGCAAGTCTGAAGGCAAAGCCACTCTTGAAAACAAAATAAAAGAGAAAGCTGGAGAGAAGTAAGGGACAACCTGATCACTAACCTTCAAATAAGCAAGAGTTAACTCTGGCCTTATCTATTCCAATTGTTTATTCCAATGGGAAACACAGCCTAATTTACAAAAGTAAGGAAGCTATTGGTCAGGGTTTGGGGAATGTGCTAACAAGCAGGAGCTTGGAGATTGGGTGTCTCTGGAGACAGGCAGTAAGAACTGGCACCCTCCCCCAGTGGTGGCAAAACTTGTGTTCATTTGGTAGTCGCCCAAAGTCAGGACCATCTGACAGCTGTTTGGTGTTTCTTATTAAATGGGTTTGGACCCTGACCAGATGCTAATGGACAGATGTTCACAACACAAAAAAGCTTCATCAAAATAGGAACTAATTGACATTGTCCTGGCATCTTCACAAGTAAGGCAGAAATGGGCAGGTCACCAGTGACCATCACCACCCAGGCCTGGCCCTAGGCGGAGGATGGAGGCCCTGCTGGGACACGGAGCCCTCTCCACAGCCAGGGACTTTGGATCACAGGACTCCTTGCATGAAGCATCCAAACGGGTGTTTATTGCTTGCTTTATGTATACCTATGTGTGTGTATTGGACAAACCCTTTCAAAATGATCAGCCAATCAGAGGCCATTTGGATATCACCAACCCCTGCTCATTAAGTCAAACCCAAATGCAGAATTTTCTCCACAATTTTGGATTCTGTGCAATATTTGTGAACAAATGTTTTGTAAAAGTTATTATGTATTGCTTTCACATGAGCATCTCCAACTGAA
Organism: Bramus lutescens; assembly: GCA_001685075.1. NCBI lineage: Eukaryota > Metazoa > Chordata > Mammalia > Rodentia > Cricetidae > Bramus > Bramus lutescens. The sequence goes on along the minus strand of LOEQ01000672.1, from coordinate 248,571 downwards.
CCACAATAATCTAGACTGGCGAGCACTGCACTGGAGTTTTGAGTATACACTTCAGTTAAAATGGACTTTAAAAAAAAAACAACTGACATTAAAGCGAGTTCTTTAGGGGCAAACTGGTTTGACAATGGCTCATCGATAATTATATGGGCTTGCACCTACCTGTGCAGCCTTCAATTAGCTGGGTTTTTTTTTTTTCCAATTCAGCAGTCGGTGGAGTGTTTGAAGCACCTTTTGAGTTAGTTACTCTCTTTTTTTTTTTTCCTCTCAGTTTTGTAAGTTGGGAACAAATTCTAAGTCACTCCTGGTGTGTACTGACAGAATCTGTCAGCCTTCCAGGATTGGCAGATTATTCCTTCTAAGTCAGAGTGCGGTTTTACAAATGTGATGTAAAACCTTTTCATCTATGTTACATTGCTTCTCTTTACAGAGTCAGGTCACAAATAGACAGAGAGAGGCTCTCCCTAACTGTAGGGCTCTCCATACTCCCCTCCCAACAGCCCATCCATTTCCTCTTTCCCCTCTTTCCATCCTGCCCTCTAGATCTTTCCAAAATATGATCTGTGTAATCCAGCTAGGACACTGGATACATTTTACTAATCATAGCTGTTTGTTTCAAAGAGATTATAGTCTTTGTCGAAGCTGTGTGTCTGTCCTCATCCTGGTACTCATCCTACTTGCAAGTATGTCGGGTTTTTTATTTTCCGACATCTTTACTCTCAGCATTTCTACACCAGCGAGCCACCCCTCTCCCCTCCATTTTCTACTGTGTCTCCTGCTCCTATGAATGAAAGGCAGCTCTAACTAAAGGAATTAGAATATGCCCAGCCACCAGTGCCGCGTACTATTGAGCCCATTGTTTTCTCCCAGCACTGTGGAGCCAAATCTCATTTTATACCACAGTGTATTCTAGGAATTCCACTCCATCAGGACAACAGACTTTCTCTAATGCCTTCCTATTTTCCCCATTTGCTGCTGTCACAGGCAGCGCCACACAGTCCTGCTGCAGGCAATTAGAATTCACTCCTCCCCAAGGTTCTGCTCTTCCCCATTTGCAAGGGGACCACAAGGCATCAGCTGCCGTATTAAATAGACATTAAAGACAGCAAGCCGCGATCAGCCAGAGCAGTGGTGGAGACGATGTGTTTAAGATTCAGTTCTGGTGAGAGGCTAAGCCTGGAGTTCAGACATGCTCCCACTCCCATGCTAACACACTGAGGTTTAGGAGAAACTGGACGAAGATTATGCTTGATGGATTTTTCAAATACTTTAGAGTAAATGAGGTGAGTGTGTTTAAAGTAAATACACTAATAAAAGTTTCCCAATAGGGTCGCAAAATGTAGGTCCGATACAAAATTACATCGTGTGCTAATCAGTATGCTGTATGTATTCGTTTTGTTCTTTTTCTCTATAGTTTTCGAAGAAGATTCCGAACTAGTAATACTGTTCTGTTTTCCAAATTAGGAGGTGTCCTTTGGAGACTTCCCAGGCATCTTGGAGCTTCTCCTCTTCTTGCTGGTCCCCCGCTGTTTTTCTCCAGGATGTGGGATCTCCATCATTACTTGCTTGCCCCTGTCCACAACACAGACACGTTAAAAGAATTTCTAGTGTGTTTTGGCAATGACTGAATGACAAGTTATTCATTTTGGTCACATCTGGCAATGCTTGGGACCACTCACGAAAGAATTTCCTATTGGATTTCTAAGGCTGCCCCGTTGGTAATATTCCCCCTGAGGTCAAATGTGGGGAATTGTAGGTGTGAATGGGTCTTCCCCTAGTACTTGTCCTGCCCCTTTAAATAGGTGGCCTTCCTGTAGAGAGCACACTGCCTAATGCCGTCTTTAGGGCAGGCTTTCTGGGTCAGAGTGACTGGCAAGCTTTTCTCTTATTATTCCTTCGGGTTAGTCTAGATCTAGATCTAGATCACTACAGGGAAGCTCTGTAGACTGAGCGCCATGTCTTGCAAGGGAATGCCTGTAAACGCGTCTGGTAAATATCAGGCAGATGTTTCAATGCCCTCCTGCCCTGTCTGTCTGTCAGAGAGTTGATGGTTCCTGATGTTTTCGGTTGTCAACTCAGACACACATCCTGAGATTATTGATGTTGCCCTGGTAGCACGTCTGCATTGAATTGCAAACCCAAAGCTGTTAGAGGAAGCTTTGGATTACAACCTATGTAATACCGAGTGTGTTTGAGTCCAGCAATCAGAACAAAACTTAGAGGTGACTGGGGGTAAATGACTCGTTTAAACGGAGCAGGCGACACATCTGTGGCCTACTACAGAGCAGCCAGTGCCTAAACTCAGATCCTTGTGCCACCACCCACACTGGCGGTGCGACCTCAGGTCGCCTCATTCTATCTTTATTTTCTTGTCTGCTGTAGTTGGGCCTACCTGTCTGGTAGGTAGCCATAAGGATTCAATGATTCAGTATGTGTGGATTGCTTTAAGAACCTGGTACATTGTTAGTGCTAGGGGAGAACTCACCACCCCCATCCTCTGTGACTTTATTTAAGCACCGGAGAGATGAGCTCGGAGAAGTTGGACCGCACACATGCACGCACATATGCTAGAAAATATCACACGGCGAGGAGCGTACGCTTGCTTAGGTTAGCTTTTGTGGCCTTCTTTACCCATTTGGATGCCTCTCGAGTCCGCTGTCTCCCCCTCCTCCCCTCCACATTAGTCTACTCCTCCTGTGTTTCTTTCAGTAGTAGTGGGTGTCTCAACCAGGTGACACTCCATGAATGCTATCAAATCACTCATCTCTGAAGTCAGCAGAGTTATTTGTGCGCAGCGTTCCTGTTGAATGTGCTCATGGGCGGCAAGCAATTGAAAGTGGAGCTAATTTCTTCTGTGGTGGAATGCTGTTTTGTTGTCATTTTGTTTGGTTTTGAGACAGAGTCTCATATATCCGAGGTTGGCCATTACTCTCAAAATATTTGCTTAGTTTAGGAGGACCTTGAATTTCTAATCCTCCTGCCTCTACCTCCCTTGTGATAAGGTAGGTTATATGTGTGTGCCACCACACCTGATTTTATTTTGTCATGCTGAGGTGATCAAACCCAGAGTCTTCTGTATGCTAGGCAAACACTCTAAAAAACAGAACTACATCCCTAGCCCAAACACCCAATGAATCAAAATCCTCATGTTTGTGATCAAGGAAGTCAGTGGAAGTAAGTGTCCCTCATTTCCTGCCTGTGATAATCCAGTCTAGAAGCTTCTGGCTAGTAGAACCATTCTGAGACTACTTACTGTTCCTTGGCTGTGAGATGATTTTGGTCCTGACCACGTGATGTTTAAATGCACCACAGAACTCCCGACAAACCTAGGGTGTCTCTAGCATTACTATCTGCAGAATACCAGGTTGTTCAAGGCCCTGAGACTACAGAGCACAGAGATGTCCATTGGGCACACATGACAAATCCTTCTAGAGCTGGTCACTGGGGAAGATTACATCAACTTGTCTGGGGAAAACATCTCCTTGTTTTCACCGAGGTTTAGGAAAGCCAGGCAGAAGCAATGTTTCAAGTTCAGGAGGCCCCTGGGGCTCTTCATATCACACGATTTTATTGGCATTGGCACTTTAGCGTCATTATTTCACAGATCTTATTTCAAGTTCAAGAATAAAAGGCAGAATAATGGTGTCAGGTAACCCCATTCTTGACAATCTCCCCTTCCTTAAAATAATCCAGACATTGCTGATGCTGTAGAATTTGTGATGACCCTTCAGTAAGCATGTATATTTTTGCTCTTAAAATAAAGACCTAAGGGGGCTGGAGAAATGGCTCAGTGGTTAAGAGCACTGACTGCTCTTCCAGAGGACCCGGGTTCAATTCCCATGTACCCACATGGCAGCTCACAACTGTCTGAAAATCCATATCCAAGGGATCTGACACCTTCACACCAATGCACATAAAATAAAGATAAATAAATCATAAAAAATTAAAAAAATGTTCTCTTTTAAAAAAATAAAAATAAATAAAGACTTAATAGGCTTAGAAGAAAATGTTAGGGAAATTAACTACTGAAAATAATTAGCTGGAATGTGTAAAATTTATTTTTTAAAATGACAATTATCACTTTAAGTTTGGTAAGGACCAAAACAAATAAATGAATGAATGAATGAATGAATGAATGAATGAATACAAACAAAACAACCCTTTAAACCACCAACCCCTTTCCAACCAAACTATCAAGGGAGACACATGGCTTCTTATTTTCTAAGTTAGGTTCCATCAGTAACTTAAGTATAATGTTAAGATGGCCATTCAGCAGGATCATAAAGGGTGTAACTCATATTTTGGAGGTCATAGATAGTTGAATTGAATGTGTGTCCTGATGAGATAGATAGATAGATAGATAGATAGATAGATAGATAGATAGATAGATAAAATATGCCATTGTCAGAGAGATGTCTGTGATCTTGCAAAATTATTGGTTGAGCATTTTAATTATTGCCTACACATTCTTAGCTGTTCTGGAAAGTATTGTAGTTTGCATGTGGCATAAAGGAGAAGGAGAAACTCATGAACTTTGGATAAATGGTGTGCTTCATTCCTGTGGTTGCCAGGAAAGCACTCACTTGGTACATTCTGTTAACAGTAACTGGATATTTATGCCTCATTAGAAGAGGGTAATTTCCTAGTTATTATAAATAACCACATTGTTGTTTTGTGTCCCCGATTTACACCTTTGCTTATATGTCTAGGCATTGTTGACAAAGGTAAGATGAAAAGTAGCTTCCATAACCTCTATCAGAGGATGGACAACTTGAGGGGGGGGCACTGGGTCTCTCAGTTGGCACTGTCTCCATAGTGGCTCCTGTTCCCTCCTCTTCCTGACATCACAAGACTATTACAGTATTGTCATCTGTAAGGCAATGACACAATCAAGAATCTGTTTCTGGTCTCTACAAGCCCTGATGTTTCTGTCTTAATGTCTGAGGTTTCCTTATACCATAGAATGTTTAAAAGCAGGGGCATATATCCAGTTTCTAAAGGGACCTCTCAAACTCCACGAGAATTTTATCTCTTCACTGGGATCTCAGAAACTGGAAATTTGTGAGGCTTACAAAATAATCTCTTAGTAGATGCTTAGCTATATTCATGCTTTTGGTATGGGATCTTTCTCCCCAGTTTTCAGACATCACGAAGAAAAATACATCGGGCCCATTTTATTGTTTGGTTATTCGAACGCTTGTTTGGTCTTTGCGTCAGCTAAGACAAAAGTCCCTTTAGAGCAGTTTACAGTATTGTATAAGACCACAGTATGCAACTTCCCCCACAGTATGCAACATTATATGCCATACAATGTGAAGAACTTTGAATTTAACCATGCCAAGGAGGGGAGAGGATATTTTATCATTCCCATTAAAAACCTGAAATGTATGAGCAGCCCATCTCCAGCAACCTGTTAGCCCCCAAGCAGAAGTTTCAAACTTGCCTCCATTCACCATCCCCAAACCCATTCTTTGCTCCAGTGTTACAAGAATGTGATGCTCACCAAGATACAGCATGAACTTGGAGAACCATTGTTAACCACCTTGACATGAGAGAACCACGTATAGCATCAGAGGAGCCTGTGGGTCTTCCCTGGAAGCAAGAATTAAGGTCCATAATTCAAGTACAACGTCCAGGAAAGAGCTGTCAAGAAGAGTGAAGTCACTCGACAGTGGCCCTAGCTATTCCATAGAGCCCAACTACGCTAATTGCTGGAGCTTTGGAGCCAGTTGGAGATCGATCAACCCAAACATCTCTATTGGGAGGTGTGAATGGAGAGACAGGGTAGGTAGATGGTCTTACACGGAATCCAGGACAACCATGAAGCTTGAAGCCCCCAGCATAAAAGATGCATCTAGGGAGAGACTTTGCTTCCTGGCTGGGAATGGTATTAGTTTGTAACACTTTAAGAGCACTGTGGCTCTCCAAAAGAGGAGCTCACATGTAAGATTCTAAGTGGAAAACAATTAATCATGCTGGATAAGTCGCCTCCTTATTTGCAGTCTGCTTTACAGTCACTGGTATTGACTAGAGGTCCTTCAGCAACTTAATGAAAGTATCAGATATATAGCAGTTTACATCATTGCATTTTCTCCCTGGTTGGGACCCAGAGGCATTACTGGCCAGTCTTCCTGCTTGTTTGTTCGTCATGCGGTCAGCAAATAAAGCTTCGGTTGGAGGGACTTCCTTAATAGATGAGACAAAAGCCTTTTCTTAATCAGTGCTTTACTAGAGAGAATCCACTAGTGAAGCAATGAAGGGAAGTGATAAAAGCTTCTCAAACATCCTCTTTTTAAGAATATATAAAATGGATCATTTTGACAGCACCCCCTTTCATATGTTTGAGTAGTGAAGCATAAACATAAATTGCAGCAGTGTGGATACACTCAGAGTGTTGGTGTACGTATGCCTTGGTAGCAATCCAATTAGGATGACCTGGAAGAAAAGGATCAAAGCAGGTATTTTCCATAACACCGAATATGGAACTTTTCAGCCACATCAATGGGCACTTTTTCAGGACACTTAGTAATCATGGTGTTACCTGTCGTTTTTCTTTAATGCCACAAGATAAAAAGGCGCATTTTTTTTCTTTTTTGACTAATAGATTTTTTAGAAATCTTTTTAAACCCTTTTTAGAACAGCAGGAAAAACTGATTCAAAGGCAGAGCACAAGCAGAATGATTTAATGGAAACCAGGCAGCAAACGCAAGGGGAAAAAGAAACTGGGTTTTGAAAACCTAAAATAAATCGAATATATAACACCTTTTCCATTTTGCTCCCTTTTTTGTTGTTGTTTATTTTGTGAGGATCTGTATTTATGGAAAAGTCAGGTGATTACTTATCAGGCCAAAGCTTGTGTTTGCTCCGAATAGTGATAATGAACTATAAAAAGAGACAGGAATGGCTGAAACAGGCAGGGATGGGACGGGGAAATGGGTGGGTTTTGTATGGGCTGTGAGAGCTCAGCATTGAAAGCTCTGGAATTCCCTGCCGTGCTCTTATGTTAATTGGAGGGGGGTTACTATAAGGAACTGTAATGAGTGTGGGGGCTTCCCAGGCAATCTCCCGGGCCCCAGGGAAGAGCTCTCAGTAATTACTTAGTTACATCCCCATGGTTGGGTTGAGAGGCGTCTACAGCCTCGTTCTGAGCCAGCCTCAGCCCTGTGACCCCAGAGCTGATTAGAAATGCAGCGGGGCAGACCCATGCCAGCCCACCCAGAGCAGACTCATTACCCAGTCACAATCGGCAGGTGATCGGAATGCAGGTTAACTCGTGAGTGGCACTAGTCGAAAGGACAGGAGGATTTGAGGTATGGGTTGTAAAAATGGGGGTTCTCTTAGGAAAAGGAAGGACAGGCTATTTTTAACTGGTGTGATAGCTACATCATAGACACACAAGGGTGCTTGTTAGTAGTTTATCTTTCAAGATGGAAAGGAATCACAGCATCTCTGGGGAGCGAATACCTGGACCTTGACTTGTCCACGTAGTGCAGTGAGTGCAGAGACTAATATTTACCTGATAACCCTGGGGCCACATGGACATCGGTAAGAGAGCTGGGTGATAAGGAGAATCGCCTTGAATGGTCTGTAGAATTATAACTATCAGCAAGTTCTAGGCCTTTCCCACCAGCAAAACATGACTCTGCCTGGATCTCCAGCATACACTTCTTATTGAAATGATTTATCATTTTATTAAAGCTTCTTGCTTCCAAAATGATTTATAGCCCTTAAAAAGAAATCTCAGCCATCATCACAGCCCCATGAACAACTAACAGCTCAGAGCTGTGTTCTCTTAATCCTAAAAGGTGAGTGATTCCTGCCACAGGGCCTGCCGAGGGATGATGGATGGCGGAATGTAGGAATGCTATGCCATGAGGAGGGTGGGATGAGAAGATCCCTCCTTGGAACAGGTTGTCACCACATCTGAATGATCCCTCTGAACCCACATCAAAGCCTGGATGTGCTCCTTTTCCTCATTCGGCGCTGCCATTTCCCAGAGCAAATAAGCCCATTAGGATGTACTGAGCCAGCAACTCACCCCTTCCATAGTCACCTGTAACAGTGGAAGGCGAGGCTGATAAGTCATCTGCCAATTCATCTCTTAAGTCAACGTTTAAAAGCAATAAATACCAAGCTAGAGAAACATTGACCAGAGATGGTGACATCATGGCAATTCCAAGTCTCTCTTTGTTCCTGGAAATTTTTTTTTTTTTTTTGTATAATGGTCTCGGTCTGTTTGATAGACTGACTCCATTCTTAGGGTGATGGGAGACTTCTCTTCAGATGTATAAAAGGAAGCTCTAAAGTCAATAGATGTCATAGATCCTGTGCCTGTGTTACCCCATATCCGTGCCCCAGGGTCGGTCTTGAGAAAGATTGGGAAAATGTCCTCGTGACCCTAGGACCTCACTTAGACAAGGAAGGGCAACTCATAGTTGTGACGATTGAAAGGGGGTTGCCTTCGAACTTCCTAGAAACAACAAGGAAACACAGCTGTAAATATATTGCTAGGAACAAGGAGGCTACCCTCATCTTTCCCGTACCTGAGTTATTAGCAGAAACGTTAAGGGGCAAAGAACATTTGTTGTCTTATCTTTACCAAGGTGACGAAGACCCACAGAAGAACTTTGTCAGCAAACACAATTTCCTGAGATGGGGTGTGGGGGGTAAAAAGTCTTCAACCCCACATTTGGGTTTGTAAGTGTACCAACAAGCCTATGTAATCAAAGACCCTCCATGTGTATTTTAAAGAGCTGCTGCAAAGATCACAGCCCTTAATGGTGACGTAAAGAAAACAGAGATGCAAAGGCAAAGAGACAAGGGCAGAAGTGATAAGGGACGGCTTGGTCCTGAATTTAACCACACTGGGCTGTTGATCAGGAGCACTGAGGCTTGGCCACACTATCAACCCACATCTGCTTGCTTTTTAGCCTACCACCCCTCTTTACTTTTTCTTCTGCCAGCAAAAACTCAGGGCAGCGTGCGGGTGTATTATTTCTCTTACCTAATCTGTGTTAAACAGTCCTGGAGGGTCAGGAAGCCAGCTAGAGTCCAAACCTTTGGAGAAGACGATAAAATAGTGTGTTAATCACTCCTGACATGCTTTGAGTTCGAAAGTGGGATTCTTGGTCTTGTTTTTTTAAAAAATAGCAAGTTTAGATATTAAACTTTGCTTGACGTGAATGGGGATTTCTCTGCAGCCAGTTATTCTTCAAGTACGATGCAGACAGTCTGGCGGGGAGGAGGACATGATGCTCTCAGCCGAACCCGCCCAAAGAGAAAAGCAAATGGTGGAGTGGGATACGGCTGCAGTTTTGCAGACCACTTCAGAAAAGATGAGAGCAGAGGGCTTTCAAGTCAGAGAGAGCCACTTCTGAACTGGTCATTTTGTCACATATTCCATGGGAGGGTCGGAGAAGGGCACTTTCCTGGACTAAGGGATCTCTTGTGAGAGTCTTCCAGAAGCATTAAGTACAGTTGAATTAGTTATGAAGTGCAACGTAACTCTTTTATGACTTAAAAGAATCCGCTTATTGTCATAACAGAAAACCCTGTCACCTCTCCATAGTACTTGAAATGACTTTGACATCACCCTGAAAGAGAAAAGCTACCATTTCCTGAGATTGGGGTAAAAGCTTTCAACAGGCCCACAATAGTCCACATACTACTGAATCTCAGCATTATAACCTGAAAATAATAGTGTCTCCAAAATGAAAAAGCGGTGGCGGCGGAGGTCCAAGGGTTCGTGGACAGGCGGAAGCAATGGTCTCTGACAGTTAAGAAAGTGCTGACAGCCTGTGGGTAAGTAGAGGCACTGTCGTGGTGCCGGCGCAGAAAAGGGACCCTGCCTTTTCTTTCTTTCTCACCCACATCACCACAGACACTTCCTGCTTCCCAAGCTTGATGCAAGGACAGCGTCATTCAGTGCGTAAAGTGATGATGGCACCGCACTTTCAGCCCCGACTGATGCCTTTCCAAAAACTTCATCTTCAAAGAGATCCAAACTCTTGGAATCCCAGTAGAACATAGTATTTGACTTTTATTTTGTTGGTTCATTTGATGCGACAGATGTAGGCACTCATGGTGCTCTTAAATTCTATGTAGCCGGAAGCTGGGGAGGAGGAAATCGATGTTTTTGTTAATGAAAGATGAAAGGACATGAAGCGTTGCTGTAAATGGGGGGAGGGGGTATTAAAATTACATGTGTATGCATGTATGTAGAGAGGTTGGAGATGGTTTTCATGGGAAAAAAAAAAACACAATAGAACAATAAAGAGGGGGAAAATGGTCCGGAGGCCCTTTAGATGGAAATTTACTTTTCAAAGTGATGCGGTATTTTATTTTTAAGTACAGTCAAATCTTGATCTTCTTTGGTAGCATACTTGAGTGGATGGCATGCATGGTAAGTAGATAGCATCTGGAAAATGATATAATAATTAATTATCTCACCCCCTCTCCTCTCAAACTCTTTGGGGCTGGAGAGGCTCAGTGATGAAAATCACTGGCTATTCTTCGAGAGGACCAGGGCTCCCCATTCCCAGCACCCCCGTAGTGACTCACAGCTGTCTGCAACTCCAGTTCCAGAGGATCCTGTGACCTCCTCTGTCCTCTGTGGGCACCAGGCTTGCACATGGTTCTCAGACATACATGTAGGCAAAAAAGTCATAAACATGAAATAAAAGTTAATGTAAAAAGAAATTCTGCTTTGGTTCCGATATTTCCACCGAAGAGAAAATAGAGAGACTTAATCTAATGGTTCCTCAAGAGTTAGGTACAGAATCATCAGAAAACATGAAGAAGAAAATGAATGGGAGTTAGTAGTACCTTTGCCAAGACATGGTGTGTGTTTCTGCGCTGAGATTTTGTAACTGGCTAAAGAAGGTTGCCTTCAGGAACTTTAGGGTTTTTTTGTTGTTTTGTTGTTGTTGTTTTACCCTGGTATCCATTCATATGTAAGGTGTTTCTAAGTTACCCCAACTGTTAATTAGTGTTTGAATTGGTAACGACAATCATGCAGGCTTAGTGCCCCCAGAACAAACTTGAATGGGTGGCCTCTTGGCATTGGGACATGCCCAATAATTAACCCTCTGCTTTGTGACCTTTGTGTAGCAGGGCTCCCTTTGAGAACATTGGTTTCAAATGTCATCGAGTACTAGTACTCATTAAAATAGTAATCATCGTTTTCATGATTGCACCCCCAACCTACAGCTTAGGACTTCTGAAAACTGACACACCAGGTTAGGCGCAGACCAAAACCTTTCACGTATTAACTGGAAGCTGTCAGATTTTGAGTATTTACAGCACACCAGACATTTGATGCTCACCAGCTTGTAATCTATGGAGCAAGGACAGCATGTGTTTCAGCTGGTTGCTTTCCCCCTCTGTTGCCTCTCCACCCCTTCACGGCTGTTCCTCATGAATATTATCAAGCCTTTGCAGCCCGCGAAAGGCATGTCCAGATCTGACTCCTGAATTTCGCCCCAAATAATATCAAACAAGGCAGAGCAGTCTGCCCTGTAAGTAATTTATGTTGTCATCTTCATATTATCATGATTGAGAATTTTATTGTCTTGGGATGGATTGAGAGCTTTGACATGCATCCAGTGCTGGTAATAGAAAGCATTATTTACACAAGACTTTGCCCTGTCCACTTTCAACCGTGTGTAGAAATACACTATCATCTATGTGCCAAAAGATGCTGATCTAAAGTAGAAATTGTTGGCAGATATTGGTGCCAGTCAGATGAGAATAAACTGCCAAGGAAGATGCAAGTGAAAATGATAACTTAGGCCATTCATACTCATATTCTCTCTTTCTCCCCATCTCTCTTTCCCTCCCTCCTCCCGCAACCTTCTCCTGGGTGATGTTATAAACAATGTCAATTTATTGTAATTATGTAGCATGGCTGATTTCTAGGCAAATACAGAGTTTTGAGGAAAAGCTCTAAAACCTGCCTCTGATCGTGCCAGCTCTATGCCCAGCCCTGCATCTCTGGATTCACATGAATTGTCATATGGATGGTGATGGGATTGATTTCTTTGGTATTTCAGAGTGCCACAAGGGCCAGGCCCACCAGGAAGAGTGGTGCAGTGAGAACCATGGGCTCTTTTGTGAACACCCAAAGCAGGAGGTCATCCAGGGTGACAGACTTCCAACATAGTGGAGATGACACTTAGACTTGAGCAGACAGCAGCACCCTCGCCACCTGCTTAAGAGCATGTTTGTAATGATGGCCAGGTCGACTGTGGCTTGAAGGCACCATGATCGTTCTTACTCCCTTCCTTTAAAGGAAGTATTTGAAATAATTTTCAATCAAGAGCATGATGATACAGTTTTACCAATGAAAATATGACTGTTTTAATGTTATAATAACTACACTCTTGGAACACAATGGGTATATGAATCCTATGTCATCTATATAAAAAAGAAAACAAAAACAGACTAAGCATGTACAGAACTCTTTTACTTAGCTAAGATGTTACAGTGCAAAAAAATTTTATTGAAGTTATGCAGTGAATTAGACAAAATGAACTTGTAATGGAAAAAACACTAAGAAAGTAACAGCAAAAGAATGAGGCCAGTAAACTCTCAAGTTTCAATCCACAAACTCAAATTTAACCACACAAAGCCATATATTACATTCTGTTACTTTAAAATATATTAAGAATAACTGGGGCATCTGAAAAGGTAAATGATTAAAATTTTGTGTAAAAATCAATAGATTCTTGTTCAGATCAGAAGTAAAATAATAAGTGAATGTGAGTGTCCAGTTTTCAAGAATTCTGGGAAATATATCACCTGAACATCTGCCACTGGTGTTAACCCTTTAGTGGGTGAGTATCAGGTGGGAAACCCATATGTCCTCTGACATTGTGTGTGTGTGTGGTCTACGGGTGAGTATCAAGAAGGAAACTCATGTATCTTCTGTCATGTGTGTGCATGGTGTGTACGTGTGTATGCACATACATGCATATGCGGGTGAGTATCAAGCGGGAAACCCATCTATCTTCTGACACTGTGTGCGTGTTTGTATGTGTGTATGTGTGTGAGTATGGGTGAGTATCAAGAGGAACACCCACCTATCTTCTGACACTGTGTGTACGTGTACATGCACGCGTGCATGTGCCTGCATATGTGTGTGTGTGTATGGGTGAATATCAAGAGGGAAACCCATCTGTCTTTTGACATTGTGTGTGTATGTGTGTGTACGTATGTGTGTCTGTGGTTTGAGGGGGCTTACTTGGGTCCAAATTAAAGAAAGTGTGCACATGTCAATGGGAGAACAATTATTGAAATCTTTGCAGCGAGGTGGCTGGGTCACCAGGCAGGCATCCCAGGAGCCTTTCTCTGGAGAATAAGCCTGGCACATGGGATCAGCTCTGCACACCACCCCACACAGCTGCAGCAACAGAACTCTCCTGTCGTGATTCTCAATGATTTGTTTTGTTCTCGGATTGCAAAACAGGGCAACCGCTTTCAAAGCATGTCATGTTATGTGCACACACAACAGTCTATAGAGCTTTAATTACCTTAGAGTTAGGAGTATGTGACATATTTCAGGAGAAACACTATAAGCACAAAATAAGAATTACCAGAGCAAGCTACTGTTGCCTCCAGCTTTCGGGGGCAGAAGCACAATGTAAGCTTCTTCACATTGAAGACCTTGCAAAGATTTAGCTTTTTCCAAAGGAAGAAAAGCTGTTTCTTGGCATTTCCCAAGATGGAAGCCTGGTGCTATGGTATGTAAGGATGGGGGTGAAGATACTTAAAACTGCCACTGATATTTGATGAAGAGTTTGCAGGACAGAGAATATTTCGTTAGCTGTTATTAGTGACTTCCATTGCAAAGTATGCCAATGAACTCCAAGAGTGTACTGACAACAAAATGTATTGTTGACCCAACATGCAAAGAAAGAAAGGAAAGCTCTGGAAGTATGTAAGGATTGGCATCCTAATGGATGTCACTGGTGTGGGGTAGCCTGGCAGTGTTGCAAGGTGAAGCAGTTTACGGTGGTAGTGCATGCCTTTAATCCCCGCACAGGCAGAGGCAGGTGGATCTCTGAGTTTGAGGCCAGCCTGGATTACAGAGTGAGTTCCAGGACAGCCAGGAGCTACACAGAGAAGCCTTACCTTGAGAAAAAAAACAAAAGATTAGAGTGATGATCATGTTGAATTTGATCACTGTCCATTATGTTCACTTATTATGAGAGGATCACTATGCATTAGGTACAGTTTATGTGTGAAAAATAGCTATCCAAAAATAATATGTAAATGAATGAGGTAGCACATGTAACATTATCAGTTATTGTTGAAATAAAAACCACACCTTGTGCCTGGATATGCAGCTTAGTTTGTAGAATGTCTGCCTACCGTTCCTGAGACCTGGGGCTACATGACTAGCACAGTGTAAACCTCCCAGAAGGCTCCGTGTGTGCAATTTTGATGCCAGGACAATGCAATGCATTGCCTCTTGGCCTCCACATTAGTACTTCGGGATACCCGCTGATCATCAGGAGAAAAGAAATCTAAAATGTTCAGCAGCAAATTATTTTGAGAAAGACAACGATGCTTTTAAAAGATCAATGAACTCCTATTACTAATATTGGAAAAAATGAAGTCCAACCATGGAGTCTATTTAGCTGTATAAGGAGCATGTTATTCAGTCTAAAGGCGCTGATAATTACTCACACTAAGCATTTGGCCCACGTTTTCAAGACCAGATAAAGCCATTAAACCTCTAGATTGTGTGACCTGCCTACGTCTATCTATCCCTTGTATGCTGACTCTCATATACCTTTGTAGTTATGCGATATGCGTTTCCCATTACCGTGTCCTTTCCTCTTTCCCTCCCTCCCCCATCTTCTATAACCTTCCAATGCCTGAGATGAAATGGTTCTTCTACTTTTAATAGAAATAAATTAAACAGCCAACACTTAATAAGGTACCCACGGCTTATCATGGTAACAACCCTAAAGACATATGTTACTCTTGTCTCCTTTTTTGAGTCAAGTCCGTGGAGATTGGAAGAAGGGAATTTTTCCTTAAGTCACAATTGGAAAATAGCAACACTAGAGCCTTGAGTCACTGGGCTGATGCCTCAGCCTGTGATGAGGTCTCCATGGAGCCTTCCACACTGCTTCAGGTGTACAGTTGGTAGAAGGCCATGGCACCCGTAGTAAAGGATGTTAAGATATTGATGCTGATGAAATATGCAGGTGCCTTTGGGTGAGTCTTTAACCTCTCTGGAAGAACAGGCTTCCCTCACGATGGAGGCCCAACTTATTCCTCCTCGCTCTAACCTTCCTGTGGTTACATTTTCTATTACTGTCTCAGTGTCAACTGTTTGTTGTGAAGACAGGCTGTTGTTTCACATGGATAAGTCTGTGTGTGTGTGTGCTTATGCGATTGCTGCCGGCCGACATTCACCTTCTAAATGCTGGCTAGGTAGGTGTCCTAACACTGGCCTGCTGTAGTTATGGACTTCATTCTCAGAATGCCTGTTCTTTTTGTCCACACATGCTAATACATTGCCCATCATGGCTCTCCTAATAGCCCGTGAGTCTTGAACTTGGAGCCAGCAAAATACTGCCTTTGTATATCACAAAAGAACACCAGTTTTTTTTTTCTTCTTCTTCCTTTATCACACAAGGCCCGAATAAAAAGCTTTTTGGCCATTCAGAGGCTACTTGCATTGTGCAGCTGCCCCTGGACTGCTGAGAACATCTCGAAGCTGACAATGGGGTACCTGACCGAGGCTCTGCTCAGAGGACTTATTCAGGAGTCTCGGGACTGGGACTGGTGCCAGTATGCTCTGGGGAAGATTGGGGCCCTTTTCTTGGTCAGGCCCTGATAAGCATATTGCAGTTTGTTGGCCGTTGTTTGCCTGCCAGTGAGGGTTTCCCAATCTTAGTGCAGTGCCGTCTTCCCAACAGGCTGGCTCTCAGGGCAAGTTCTGTTCCTGTTTTGGTCCCACCTCTGTGAATGCACAGCGAGGCTTGGGTCATAGTCCACTCGCAGTGAGCAATACATCACTGTGTGGACTGAATTCCCATGACTCTGGCTCCTCGGGACAATGTCTCTTTCTTCACCAAGCTGATGGTAAATATCTGGTCAGCCTCGTCTATTTAAAACCAGCCAAGCAGGAATCCTAATGCTGGGAAGAGGATTCTTTGATTTGTTTGTAAGTAAACAGTGGCCTCAGCTCTTCCTAACTGAAATTAAATTCCAATCTCTCTTAAGGTAATTCCAAAGGACTAATCCAATTTCAACAGCAGGGAGGGATGGGATACACCCGCGGCAGGGCAGGCAAATTCACTGCTGCTGGCTACTGTTTCACACCTATGCCTAATACCTATTTTCATGACTGATGACCCCTGTGTGAAGACAATCATGTTTCTTGTTGGCAGAACTGGGCAAATCAAAAGTCAAGTGGGCATCGTTACTTGAAATCATTCTGTTCTTGGGAAATAGGATTAGATTGATAGAGGTACATGGAGGTTGGCGTTTAAACATTTGTGGGTTTTTATTTTAAGCTAACTAAAGGGTTATGCGAAATGGCTACCATATACTCTTGCTCAGCAGTACCCTCGGGTCTATAATTAGTCTCTGGAAGTGAAAATCTGTTTCTGACAACTTACGCGAGCAGGGCCGAGATGTTTTACAAAATCAATTGATTAGAGGCTCTGTGCTTATGGCTATAGATTGGTGTATTTAAAGGCTCGACTCAGTTGGGTAGATGCCTGCCTGGCATGTGTGAGGCCCCGGGTTCAATTCTCAAAACCACAAAAGCTAATTAATTAATTAATTAATGTTAGATATTTGTTGAAAGGAGCTTTGTGTTTCCAACCATGTGTTCTGGGGTGCACCCCAATGGGATGAATAACCTGTAAATGATGCTGATTTGAGACTTCCTGTGAATCTGAGCTGGTAGGCTGGGACCCCCTCAACTTGGACTTAGCCCTCATCAAATCATCATACCCTTCCTATCTGATATTTAATACATCAACCTTTTTGCCTGTATTTCTGTTTTATTTATTTATTTTGAAAAGAGATTCTTTTCTCACCTAATATACCCTAAATTATGGTTACTTCTCCCAGTAGCTCCCCACCTCCTCTCCCATCTGAGTCTACTTGCTTTCTGTCTCTCATTACAAAATAACATAGCTTGTATTTCTTGTCGAATGCAAACGTAGAACAATATTACTTTTATCGCAGGGTCAAGATCCAAAGATCATGCACCTTCCCCAGCTGCTTCTACCCTACCTGCTCAGGTGGCCTCGACGGCCTGCTAAGCCAGGGTGCAGTTTCTGTTTCTGTTCGCTACCACTCAAGTCCTTTCCATTCTCATCCCCCAACCAGCAGTGATGCCAACTGGCTCTGCAGTTTGGTTTCTGTGTTTTCTGTTTCCCAGTTTCCTCACCAGACCTGTGACCTTATTACCTGGCCTTAAGTTTTCCCACTTTCTAGGGCCCCACTCCTTCCTCTGCCGGGTTCTGCTGGCTCCTCCTATCTTTAAGCTCCAGGCTACCTTTCCACCTTCCTTCTGGTGACGGAGTCTCGAGTGTTTGTCTTATGCTAATGCTTTACTCGCCTGGGCTGAGAGGCTTGATTTACATATATATAAGGGTCACTAAATGCCCTTTGTGGTATTTCAATTGCCAGAAAGCTTAAAATGTGAACTTCGATTGCGCTTCATTGAGTAGGATTTCTGCAGTTCCAGAAAAGCCTTGTCGAGTAAAGGAATAGTCTTCATCTTTTCATTCGTGAATTCAATAACGATGGTCCTGACACAGACCTCAGTCCGTGGGGCGGGAAGAGTTAGTTTCACAGCCTGGAGGACATTCACAGTAATTCAATGAGTATGCATCTAAGGGCATTTACCTTTACAGCTGAGGCTCGCTCTTGAGGGGAGGGAAGACTGCATTAAAAAGAATGGTGTGGTGAGGGAGGTGAGCTGAGACCGTCTCCAGGCCAGAAGAAGCAAGTGCGAGGGCTTAGCTCAAAAGGCAGTTTGCCTGGAAGTCACGGACAAAGCACCAAGTGGAGCTGGGCTGTGAGCTGCACAGGAAGTCTGCCCATTGTTCTCTGTGCTTTGGGAAACGCTGATAAGACCAGATTTACACTGGGTACAAGGGAAGTTAAGCAAAACAAAATGGTGGTAGCAAAATGAACAGAGGGAAGGACAGCTAGTAAAATTTGGGAAGGAACAGCAAGCCTTTGGGTCCAATTGACTAGGCTTTGGTGGCCCAGGCCAGTGGCTCTGGGAGGTCACCGGTGGAGAGAGACTCCCTTCTGAGTGGATGGGAGAATGCCCAATAAATGCCACACATGGCCCAGGCATGTCACAATGCCTTAGCATTGTACTCAAGGAAAAAGGTAGAAGGAAAAGAGATTGGCACGTGTTTAGGAATGTCTGTGAACTCCAAGAAAATGGCATCACCAGAAGAAGGGCAGAAGAATGGAGGACTCTGCTGGAGAGGCTGGGGACCAGAGCAGGCTTAGCTGCTGCAGGGAAGACTGGGATTCAAGGGTAGACTGTAAGTAGGAGACAGCCAAGGGGAGGGCTGGTTCCTCCCGCCTGTTGTTTGGTCCCTGGGGTAAGTGAGAAAGTCAGAGCTACCAGGGGCAAGAGTCTTTGAGAGGGGGGAAAAACAAAACAAAACAAAACAAAACTTGTAATCCTAGCTGCCTCTGGGAACTGCTTTCTAGCAAGAGGAAGGACTGGCCAGCGGTTAGCAGCTTTTCTAAATTTGTTTTTCTACCTTTCAAAACAGCTCTGTACATTTCTCTGCCGCAGCCCTCCCTCACTCCAGAGAAAAGTGGGCTGATATACTTTGGAAAGATTTTCAATAACAAGGGCTTTCTAAATAACTTTCAGTTTCACCAGGAAGTCATTCAACCAGAATGCTCTTCCCCCCAAGAATTCCAGTTAGTCAAAGTTTTACTGAAACATGTCAGCACTGAAAAATGCTGAAGGCAGCTCAGTATGCCCAATAAGAAGGCATAAGAAGTTTCACATCTGCGCAAGAGCAGCAGTGGCTGGCTCTTCAGCTGCCAGACATTTCAAGCATACCATAGCGGGGGCAGAGTAGCCCACTGGCTCGACACAAGAAACACAATGGAGAGCTACAGCTCTGAGCAGAAAGAGGACCTCTTCTCTGGGGTCCAGGGAACATGTGCTCACCTGCAGAACATTCCTGACTTGGAAATTACCCATTAGCATCGAATAGCTGTAACATTTTATTCATTTACTTAACTTACTGTGTGTGCGTGTGTGTGCATGCGTGCGTGCGTGCATGCGTGTGTGTGTGTATGATGTGGTGAGGAGGGAAGGTCAAGAGAACGACACTGCAGTTAATTCTCTCCTTCCACCTTGATGTGGGTTCCGGGGATTGTTACACAGCAAGTGCTTTTACCTGCTGAACTTTTTTCTTTTAACCAACTCTGAGTAGTTTAAAAGTGAACAATTAAAGAGTCTCAAATGGACAAAGCGTTACCAAATGGATGCCCTCCAGGATTTATTTAAAAACAGCTCGGTAAGAGCGTGTGCAATACATACAGAGAGAGAGCGCCAAGATCTGGTGTGTGTGTGAGCCCTTGGCAGAGGGTGTGGAGAAACCCGATCCTGCGCGTCGTCAATTATGAGCTGTTTACACCTGTCATCTCTGTCTGGGGCCCTGCTAATGATACCTTAACAACTGGCTGTGTGTGAGAAACCGCAGAGGACCAGCGCTTTCAAGCTCTGTGATGTGGGTGAGGATTTTGTCACCAGGTTTGGGTGGCTTTAGAAAGTTGGTTCTTGGAGATGCATAGGTCAGTGGGGAGGTGGAGGTTCTCACTCAAGGTCCTTTGAACTGGGCACAGGTTAAACCATCAGAGGGAACCAAAGGTCCTAAAAGGAGCCACCAGAAAAGAGCAAAGTTTAGAACTTCAATGTGTAGCCATTGAACCATGTCCTGCTGGCTCACGAAACGGTGTGAGCATGGTGGGGTATATGTGTGCCAAGGTGTGCATACATATGAATGTACACACATCACACATGCAGAAGCAGTGTGAGCATGGTGGGGTATATGTGTGCCGAGGTGTGCGTACATATGAATGTACACACATGCAGAAGCAGTGTGAGCATGGTGGGGTATATGTGTGCCAAGGTGTGCATACATATGAATGTACACACATCACACATGCAGAAGCAGTGTGAGTATGGTGGGGTATATGTGTGCCGAGGTGTGCGTACGTATGAATGCACACACATGCAGAAGCAGTGTGAGCATGGTGGGGTATATGTGTGCCGAGGTGTGCGTACATATGAATGTACACACATGCAGAAGCTAGAGGTAGGTGAGATGTGCCTTACTTGACTACTCTCTTAGTTTTTGAAGACAAGGTCTCTCATTGAACTAGAAGCTCATCTGTTACACACATGCACACACACACACACACACACACACCAGCACTACATTTACAGGCACACCACCACAGCCAGCTTATTTTAAATGTGGGTTCTGGGGACCTGAACTCAGGTCCTCATGCGTGTATAGCAGGCACCACACTGACTGAGCTGGCTCCCCAGCATCCGATTGTTTTCTCCTCTCCAACACCTTCCCCCACCTGTTGTGCAATGCCCTGCACAGAAGAAGTGGCACATAATAGATGGTCAGAAAAATGACTATGCTTAGATGGACAATATACATAGTTAGGAATGTAGACATTGAAAGTAGCTTGGCCACGTCAGAACCCCTGCTCCCCTACTTACTAGTTAGTGTGTGGCCTTGGGGAGTCTCCTCACCTGTAAAATGGGGGTAATAACAGTTTGCCCCTATAGGTGTTGCGAGGCTGAAATGACTGACTCATTACATAGCAACAGCTGGATTGGAGCCCGACACCCAGTAAACCTACAAAATACTGTTTTGCAAAAATATACCCCTTTGGGCAGAGAGCTCACTTGTGAAAAGTTACTACATAAAGTCAGGCAGGTACTTTTGGTCACTGGTTAATAACATATATGCAGTCTCTGCATTTCCAATAGCCTGTTCTTAAGGTATAAACTTTTTGTAACCATGGCTTTGACCCGTCAGAATCCAAATGAAATTGTGCATAACCTTATTTTTAAAATATATTTTAAAAGTCCAGTATAAATCTTTAACGGCAAACTATTTTTTCTAAAATATTTTTTCCCTTTTGGAGGAAAAGAACTGATTGCTAGAGGCTGTTTCGTTTTTGGAAATAAATTCACATCAGGGATGCCAAATTTCAATCTTATTACAGCGTGGACCAGCTGAGTTATGATTTGCTGACCTCCCAGAACACACAGACTTCTGATGGGAACGTGGAGGAGAGCATTTATCTTTTCAGTTCAATAAAAATGGAGCCACAGTAGTTTAGAGAACTGAGAGAAAAACTCATACTTAAAAATTAGGGCCATGTGTGAAAGGGCGTGTCCACATAGCCATAGCACCGGACTCCATGAGATGACCTATATTCAGAGCTGACTGTCCTTTACCAATGATCAGAAGCATTAGTAATTCATATCAATATATGTGAGTAATGTAAACGGTGGTGACTTAAATGTAATTTAATGTAAACGAAGTTACAACGTATTGACTCACATGTGAATCTCAGCCACCTCCTGACCTGGAGAACAACACACTGCCCTTGGGGTAAAAAGAGAGAGGAGAAAGAATTAAAAATTGCTTCCTTAATATGCAATTTTCTTCTATATATCAACCCTCTTATAGAAAGTTATATGTCTTAAGATACTAACACAACTCATTGAAATAGGAAAAATTCCTTATTCACATCACACATTATTTATTCACCTTGCCTAGATTCTGTTTGGCTCTTCTGGTTTTGCTCCAGCCTAAGGTTAAAGGCACTCTCAGAGACTGGAAACACCCACCCGCTATGGTCAGCGCCTTGATTTATTGTTACGCTATATCTAGTTATGATTTCACAACTAGAATCCATTAGTTAATTTAACTTAGAGACAAACTCATTTGTCTCCTTGAGAGTTTCAAAGTCAAAGTGACACCTGGGCAGTGCTGTCTGATGGGGGGACAGTAAAATTGAACCCTCCAGCCCCCACCCCCACCCAGCAGTGATTCAGAGCCATNAGTGGATGAGTGGGTGTGGGGGGGGGCGGATATAATTACAGAACTCCAGCAGCCCCCATAGTTTGCCGAGTATCTATTAAGTTTATCTCTGTCATGAAGCCCATCGATCAGGACTTAGGAAACTGCTGTTTGCGTGTGGGAAACTGGAAATGCCAAGCCAGGGGTCTCTGTCTATTAAGCTTCTGCCCAAGTTTCAGGTGGGAGGAGAGGGAAGAAAGGGTTGGAGAAAGACTAGTAACATGTGGCACTTCTGCCAGGCTCCTCTCACAGGCTCATTAGCTGAGTGGACATTTGAGCCCAGTCTGTTTCAATATTCCAATGATTCACCTCCGCTGGCGTTCCTGAAGTTCAGCTGCTTCTGCAGTATCAGCTAGGTATTAAATGCAGACCAGAGTGGGGCTGGCAAGAGGAATTCAGGTGGGTATGGTTACTCCCATTTCAAGTGTGTGGTCCCCCAAATGCACATTGTATTTGGAGGCCTGCGAGATAGTGGGGAGTTTGTTAAGCCTTGCTAACCACTTTTGATTTCACAGGATTGCATTGAAAGTGGAGGAGCCCTGCTTCCTGTCAATCACTTAAAAATATTATGCAGCCATTAAGGAGAGGAGCCCAGAAAAAGGCAGCAGAAGAAATCTGTTGATTGGGTGTTAACTCTGGTGTGGCTAGAGAGCTGCAAATTGCTTTACAACTAGACCCACTTAACTGATGTGGCCTGAAGGAAACCTTATCTCCTGCTTAATCCCCGACCAGAAGCTGTTAATGGGAGAGAAAGCTGTATTGTTTTCTCCCCATTTCTCTCTTACTTTTGAACTTGCTTGTTAGTTCTCTTTGGTTTTTATTAATTTATAAAAATTAGTGACAGAATAATGGATTTCATTATCACACTCGTTATATTTTTTCTTTAAAGAATTTATGTATATGTTTGGGACCCTGCATGTGTTTATGTGCAGCAGATGTGTGCAGGAGCCCGTAGAGGCCAGAAGAGTACCTCAGGTCTCCTGGCACTGGGGCCTCAAGAGATTGTGAGGCACCACATGGATGCTGAGACCTCAGCCCACCCGCTCTGCAAGGACAGTCAATGCTGTCAACTGCTGAGCCATGTCTCCAGCCCCTCATTGTGACATTTCCATAGGTACACACAGCACACTCCTCCCATCATTGCTTCCCTTTCTCCCTTCCCTCCTCTTTGTACCTTCCCCCTCCCAAATAGTCTCTTCTGCCCACCCCAACACAGAGAGAAAGGAAATAGACTCCGCATGTAAGAGAAAACATGACTTTTGCCTTTCTTCCCACTATTACCCTCTTGTTCCCTCCTTACCTCTCCCTTCCCTTTAGACCCCTTCCTCTCTCTGCATACTTTCACGATGCACACACACATACACACACACACACACACACACACCTCCATACACATATGTATATGTGTATTCTGCATATGAAAGAAAACATACTTTTCTGAGTCTGAATTTTGTTTAGCATAATAATTTTCCCATCTATTTTCCTGCAGATGGGAAAATGCCATTCTTCTTAACGACTGAATAAAACATTGCATATCTATCGTCTGTTGATGGACATCTAGGCTGGTTCCATGTCTTGGCTTTTGTGATTTTTTTTTCAGGCATTTCTATCACTTGCTCACTTAGAGTAGAGTACTTTGGAAACATGCCCAGGACCGATATACCTGGATCATCCGGGAGTTCTGTTTTTAGCTTTTGGAGAAACTTTCACACTGTTCATAGTGGCTGCCCTGCACGTCTGTGCATTCCCACCCACAGTCTGGACCCCTTTCCTCTGTATTTGTCCTTCTTTAATAAGCATCTGCCTTGTGCCTTTTAGACTCCCATGTTATTAAGCTAGTTGCACCTGAGCTGGACTTGCCATTTGTTAGACAGGTTTGGATGCTCAAATCTGAGCTGTTTGTGTATTGTAACTCAAGCACATCTGTAGCCTTGTGCAGAACTGACTGACTCCCCATAAAAAAACTCTTGTTACTTTCACACCACGCTCTTGCTCTTGACTCTGATAGCCTAAGACTAGTAATAAGCCCTAGCTAGAAGTGACTTATTTCACAACAAAAATGAAACAGTTGTCAAATCTCTCTCTCTCTCTCTCTCTCTCTNCACACACACACACACACACACACACACACACTCGTTAGGAAAAGCATTTATGTAAATCCGAGGCTAAGAGTAAGTGGTGACATTGTTCCCTCCTTTTGGGTGACAGATGGGCAGAATTTCCCCATCATTTCACCTATACTTTCATATTTTCATGGCTTCCTGGGATAAGACCACTTTCAGAAAGCATCTTAAATTACATTTATCATTCATTCATTCATTTATATGTGTGTGTGTTCAAGGGTGTCACAGTGGGTGTATGCAGAAGGTCAGGGGATGCCTCTTCTGTAGAACCAGGAACTGAACTCAACTTGTTAGGCTTGTCTAGTGCCTTACTCACTCAGCCACCTTGCTGGCCCATTTTTCTGAAAGTATTTATATGAGAAATGCTTCCCTTTGTGTAGAAAGAAGCCCATGCATTTTCTTGCATGGAAGCATTGGAAATAGTTTGTTGTTTTATCATATGACATCATCATCACCATGATCATCATTTTAAAGCAAGCCTAAATCCATTTGTTTAGTTTGACAATACTTGTTTATCTTTTGGCCATATTCACTTTTCCTTATCCAACACCATCACTATCGCTACATAGCCTTCGCTAGCCTGGAACTTGCAATATAGACCAGGCTGGCCTCAGTCTCATAAAGATCCATTTGTCTCTGCCTCCCTAGTGCTCAGATTCAAGGGGTTTGCCACCACACCACTCAATTGCCTTTTTTTTTTTTTTGAAGTTCAGATAAAAAGATGTTTAGCGTTAGGTATGATTGACAATTACCTTCTTGATTTTCTATTTTGTGGTAGTAGCTTTGGTAACAGTGTTAGCTTCATTGTCAGGAGTAGATAAAATGAAATATCTTTTCATACTCAAGGGATTCTGGACTAGCTACATTTCTCTCTCTCTCTCTGTTCTTATTTTATTGTCCATAAGATTGAATAAAATATCTCCCCTAATGCAATAATAAGGTCACAGATTTAATAATACAGAACTTGGGAATAGAAATGTACTTTTCTCAAAATAACAGTGTTTCCTGTGCTAGGCCTTGCATCCACTCAGCTCTACTCTCAGCAATGATGAGGTCAGAGGTTCCAGGGAATGCTCGGGTGCTGTGTCACTTTAAGAATCCCTGCATCTCACACCTCATAAGCTTGTGATTTTGAGGACAAAGACAAACACCACACATCAGTGTGCTGAGGTACCAGGGTGTGAATATGCCATAGGCCTTTAAAATGAAAATTCTAGTGCAGACTATAAGAACCATTTACTTCAAGGACACCGACCTAGCCGAAGCAAAGCAAGTTGACCTAAGCCATTATAGAAGAATTTAGAGTATAACACCTATGGTGCTTTTCTTGTGTGTTACATGTGTGTGCACTTTATTATGCAGTTTGTTATTACTACACCTGTCTCCTCCACGAATCACAAATCTGCCCAGGACAGGGATGGTCTGTAGCACTATTCATTGATCTGTTTATGAAGCATTTGTGAGCCCTCTGCCAGGTTCACCATCTAGTGGTGTGGACAGATTAGTAAACAGTGTCTGTTTGATGGCTGTGATAGAGCATGCTCAGGTGCTGTGGAATGATGAAGAGCGAAGCAAACGATCGGCCCTCAGTGGGGAGCGGAAGACTTCACAGGAGAGATGAAGTTTGGGGGACGTCTTAACAGAGTGGTAGGAATCCCAAATGGTGGGCAGAAACCAAAACGGGGTAGAGAACTGGGCTGTGGAGGACATATGAGTGGTAAAAGTCATTGGTATTAAAATAAACCCAGATGCGAGCTGAGGGAAGAGTACTGCAAGGTTCAAAGGGAAACAAAGAAAGCAGATGGAATCCCAGAAGAGCCGTCCTTCCAAATCCTTTGCTCATCTGTCCAACTCAAGTGAATTGGAGTCTGGAACATACTTTTAACCCCAGGTATTAGGCAGGAGAGCCCCAGTGTGGTGTGGAGGCAGAACAGCTCACCCCACTGCTCTGTGAGAAGACTGCACAGAGTCTGAAATTTTACTTCCATCCTGTTTCTCAGCTCACCCACCCTCCTCTTTGAGGGTCATAGCACCTTGATAGCGCCATGCTCATCAACAGACAATCTGTGCTTAGTTTAAATTGTTGGAAAGAATTGGAAATAGAAAGACTTTGCTCCGAGGTGTTTGTAGTGTAGTTGGCAAGAAAGCCTTGGGCCAAATAAATCAGGACCAACATCAGAGGCTGCAGATGGCTCCTGTCTTTAAAAGATTGACATGACACTGAAAAATGAACCCCCAAAAATGTCACCTTCCTTGTCTTGGAGGAATTTTTCTTTTTTTAATAAATTTCCATCAAGTTTTACAGTCAACAGCCACTACACTGGACTCAGAATAGCAACAAAATCAGACCAACTCCAGCTCAAGGAGCAAAGGGCTGTGGTTACAAAGTTTGGGATGCAGGAAAAAATGAAAACTGTAGTGATGGAATGGTTTCAGGGGGGAAGAACCAATGACGTGTAGATGTGAGAGGCACATACATGATGACGTGTAGGTGTGAGAGGCACATACATGATGACGTGTAGGTGTGAGAGGCACATACATGATGACATGTAGGTGTGAGAGGCACATACATGATGACGCGTAGGTGTGAGAGGCACATACATGATGACATGTAGGTGTGAGAGGCACATACAATGACATATAGGTGTGAGAGGCACATACATGATGATGTGTAGATGTGAGTTTTCCAAATGCCAACTCCAAGGACATTGAGAGAAGAAACAAGCATACATTACACATTTCAAAAAAAAAATGGGTTGGGGCCATTTCATCCTAATGATGACCAAAGTGAAGGAAAGTGCTATTAACCCATTTCAAATCTAAGAAACCTGAAGTTTAGAGATTAAGCAGCCCAGTCAGGACCACCCTAGTCATTAGCGGAATCTGCCAGTCACTAGACTATTTCTATCTGAATGCAGAGACTTCTTCCCCGGTAAATCCCAGTATCTACAGCTTGCTCACACAGTAGGTGCCCCAAATACTTTTCTTAACCCAGAATTCAAAGTCCATGCCCACAAAGTGCTTAGGGGCCTGTTAGTCATAGAGATGATAAACTCTTGGACCTGCTTTCAGGATAAAGAATTGTCAAGACAGGCATGTGAGGCAGACATTCGCGTGGAATAAGTAACAAAAAGCAGCGCAGACAAATGGGGTCAGGAAGATGCAGAGTTGGAGGCAGTGTTGCCCTGTCTTTACCCCCCCCCCGCAAATTATTTTTTATAGGATCAGAAAATGCTTTTCCTTTTCAGTAAAATTGCTAAGGCAGCATGTAGAACATGAGACTTCTGGTGAATAACTTCTGAAAGTTGTGTGTGTGTGCGTGCACACGTGTGTGTGTGTGTGTGTGTGTGTGTGTGTGTACCACGTGACATCGTGTGGCCTTACCCAGATTCTATAGGAGGGAAACCCGCGACCATCATTTGTTCTGCAGAAAGCCTTGAACCCTGACTGCAGCGTTTGCTGGTGGAAGGAAGGTCTGTAATTACTGCTAGGACTTTGGTGGTGACTGCTGAAGATTTCAAGGTTTGACAGCTGCCCTCCTGATATTTATGTGTTCCTTGCTCGGAGCTCAAGATTCACAACTCTAGGCTTGTAACGAGGAAAAGAACATAATACAAACAACATGAAATGGACCCTGAGTCGGATATCACCAGAGAGACAAATCACATATTCTAGCTGCTTTAATTGGAAAACAGCTCTTTCATGGGGTTACTTTCCCTTCAGCAGAGATAATTAAGCCTGGGCAGACGCTGGTGACCAGCGCCTGATGATATATAGTTAGTTACTAACAACGCAGCAATCAGCAATCAAAATTTATATTTCCCAGGTTACGGGAGCATGGTTGAAGAGAAAAGCAGTTTTGATAAGGCTAGGAGCTGGCCTTCCTGAGGCGGTGTGCAGGGGGCCTCGCATCTGGGTGACTTAATTAGGCCTGCTTTCTTTCAGCCCTGTCACCAGAGAAAGCACACCTATTGTCTCTCTTGACATTAAGAGTGCTTGGCAGGCCCCAGAAAAGAAGTTTCTGCGCGGCTCCCTATAATTTTTAATGTATTAAATTATATTTGTAAATGGATTGGTGTGAGAGTAGGGTGGGCACCAAACAAACTTAGATGTTTTTCAAGCCTGTCCATGAAGCTGGCCTAAGCGGATTAGCATTTGGAAACCCTTTGTGTGTGCGTTAGAAGTTCCCAAACTGGATCTGGTTACTAATAGAAGCCCCTGGGGATCTACTAAAAATTCTAAAACCCTGGTCACACCGCCACTCTAGGTATGGTGCCATCTCTGGGTGCAGACACCTTTACTGTTTGAAGTTCTCCTAGGAGTTCAGACGTGCAGGCCAGTTTGAAAGGCAGGGGTTTAAGCCGACAGTATTGCAGATGTCCATGTTTGGTGATGGACATGGTAGTTTATCTAGAGTCATAAGGGAAAGAGAAAGGCCACATCTCAGGGACATCACTTGCCTTCAAGTTCCAAGTTGGAGCTAAGACTGGAATAAGAAACTGTTTCCTACCCAGTGAGAGACTTTGAACTCCATGACCTACTGCATGAGAGAAGCAACTTCAGAGGTGATGCAGTGTACTTGGCCGTGAAGATCAGGGATACCATGAGAAAAGAAAGTAAGCCTTCATGCTTCCTAGTGTCCAGTTCAATGTTTGTGACTGGGACAAGTGAAAGAAATAGCCAAGACGTCCTCTTGTGCCCCACCTTCAGACAGGAGAGGATAGAGGATATTCATGGCGCTCCTATCCCCACATTGTGGGTACCTCTCCACACTGCCATGGTTGGCGCTGTAGCCCTGGACCACTCTGCAAAGACTATCCCAAAGAAAGGGCATCCATTCAGTTTCTAAGCAGCAAGTGTCCATTGCATATATTTCCAAAGATGGATTGGATCTTTTCTTTTCTTTTCTTTCTTTTTTGGCACAGGAGGTGAGTGAGCAAAAAGGTAGTGAAGTTAGAGATCATGGCATGTGCGCAGAAACAGTCGTGCAGGAAGAGGAGAGGGGAGACACCACATTAAAGTAGGAATGCATTACGTTGAGGAAAACAGAGAGAGAGCATTTGCCTTGAGCTTACCGATTCTTTGCCTTGGATTTTCCTGTGCTCTGCCTTTCTGAGTTGGCCACATTTATATAGGAAGACAGCCATTCATGTAGCATACAAGAGGCTGAACACACTGTGAAAGGATTCTGGGGGTGAAGAAGTGGCAGATATTGGGCTAAAAGTTCAGGTTTGCCTCTGGAGATGAAGTTGTGGGGAGTTTTGTTTTGTTTTAAATATAGTTATAGTTAGATTTGTCTGCCCATCCCCCCAAAAGAAGTATGAGAATCCACCCCCCAATAAAATCTATAAAAGAATGCAGTATAAAAAGTGTATTTCATTCCCCTGTGACCTTTTATTGTCCTCCCTCGGAGACACTGTGACTAGATGCTTACATATTGGAACAAATATGCACAACACGTTTTTTTAAAATCAGTCAATCTTGGCTTGCATCTCAATTTTAATTTAAAAAAGCCCCTTTTACAGTCATTGTAGGACTTCAAACACTGAAACTTAAAAATTTTCTAAGATACTCAAACCAACAGTAAAGAATGTGTATAATTTTTGTCCAAGCACGCTATTCTGAAGGGGGATTTTACACACATAGTTCATACTTATAAAACAATCAACTATCCTAAATTTGTATTAGCACGACAAAGAGTCTTTGTTCTAGTTTATTTTCTCCCAACCATACCCTTTTCTTTTCCCTGCCCCCCACTTCTCAGCCTTTCCTGTATACTCTAGCTGAGGTCTGTGTGTGAGGCCCATGCCTCAGGGTGGGTGGTACATTCATGGTCAGGTTATCTCTCTTATACCTTCTGCAGAAGGACTGGGCAGAGGTCTGTCTACTCCTCCTCCACACTCCCCTTCCCCCCCAATAAAACGTCCTGAAACTGTAGACAAAGAAGAGCTGCTGTGCGCTCTTTCACACACTTGGGTGCTAAAGAATGAAGGCAGTCAGACCGAGCTGCTCTTCCCACCCACATGGGGAGAGGGAAACACCTAACCCCATGGTCCACTGGGACAGTCTGAATGAGGATTCAGAGCCCCTGGAGCTCCAGGCAGCCACATCTGGATGTCTTCTCTCCAGCTGGCTGGCCCAGCTGTTCTGATGTCAGGAGAAAGTTATGAGTCACTGGGAAGGGATTTGAGACAAGAGCGAAGTTAAATCAGCTCATGGGGTCTGTCGTTGACAATCAGGTCTCAGCATCAAGCCAGTGGCAGACACTCCTGGAAGGCCACACACCCACCACTCTCCAGGACTCAGCTACCTAGAGTGAAATGAAGCAGGATTGTATGGGTGCTGTAGGTCCCCACCCTCGGAGACCTCTGCCATAGCCCGTGTTACTAATTACATTATTGACCTCTCTGTCTCTTTGCAAGTATGTTTTGGCTTTTGACCCATGACTACACATGCTGGCCAGACTGAGAAGCTGATTAGTGACACTTGGCCAAAGCCTGAGGACTTTGGTTGGGTCTTTTGGTTCTGGGCACATTATTTCTTCAGCAGAAGAGAAGAAAGCAACTGCCCAGAGAGTCTTTGCTGGACCCTCTGTGGCTTCCTGCTCTAAGCAGTACTTTCCCAGGATGTGGGAGGAGGGATTGTCAGAGGATGTGAGAACCATAGGCAAGCAAACTCTCCACAGAGACCATAAATATTGTGTAATTTGGCTCCAAGTCCTCTGTCTGAGTTCCCTGGATATGATTTCTTCTGTCCTTCTACTCACCTGGACCCACTGTACCCCAGTGTGAGCCAACTCCTACTGGTGTTCCTGGAACTGTGGGAAATCCCTCTCTGTCCCCCCAAAGCCATTTCCTCCCAGTTGCTGCCCATCACGCTTAGTTTCTGTCTCACAAATGTCGTCAGGGTTCCCCTTCAGATCGCTGAAAATACCTATCCTTGCCTTTGACAATGATTTTGCTTTGTTTAAACAGGAGTCTTTCAAAAACTGTCTTGAGTAATATTCATTATTCAGTGAGTATCTTTTAAGAGTTTACGATACATTAGGCTTTTTTTTTTTCTAGAATCAGGGCTTTGGTGATAACTCAAGCAAATATGCCCACGTGGACCTTAGATTCTGTAAGAGATGGGCAGACAGTGGCAAACGAGGATATAAATATGAAAAGGCTGTCTAGGTTCAGATCTAGTGCAAAAATTAGGAATAAAATGATAGAAAGTCAAAGGGTGTGAAGCTATTTTGGAGGTCGAGGAGGGCCTATCTGAAGAAGTGTGTTTTAAGTGAATGACAGTGAGCAACTTCCATAAACCCTGGTTTGTGGTCCTTTAAAAGAGCGGGACAGCAATTCCGCATAGAGCCGGCCTTTGTGGAAGGCAAGTCACAGTGGGTTGTAGCCAGTGGAATCTTGCGGAATGGAATGTTAAAAGGCAAGGAGGTGGTGATACTTTCTGAGCTCAGGATGAGGCCTTTAATTTGTTGTGAATGGAAGATGAAGCCATCAGAGAGCTCTGTGCAAGGCAGGACATGATGTCATCTATGCTGTTGTTGTTGTTCTTTCTTTTTTTTCCAAGAAGAACACTAGTTGTCATATAGAAATTAAATTGAAGGAAGATTAATTAGGTAGCTCCTGGAGAAATCCAGATGGTGAGGGGGTTGGGTTAGAGTAAGAAGGTTATAGCTGCAGATAGGGAACTGGACACTAGGGTACGCATTTGAGACTCACAGCCAATACCTGGACGCCCTCTGAGTCTTTTTTAACTCTTGCAGCATAGTTGTAACTGTATATATGCCATCTGCCTTGGTTTTCAAGAGGCTTTCAGAGAGCAAAATGCTCCAGAGCCCATGGCTGGTCTTCCCTACTTCCCTTCCAGCAGCATGTCTGGAAGAGTGAGGGAGCAAACACAGTGAGCCGCTACCACAGGCAGTTTCTGTGCTTTATCAAATATTGAGAATGACATCTCTGCTCAATGTTTACACGCTTGCACAATGCTTTCTCGCGCCTCATATTTTTGCTGGTAATTCTCCCAAACACTGGGAGAATAATCTATGAGGTACAAAAGTAATGTTCCTTGGGAATAAAATTACTTTCAAAGAGTGGAACTGTCACTGATAACGATTCTCATTACCTTGGAAGGAAAGACATCCCTCTACCCCTCACTTGCAGCAAGATGGAAATCTCGCCCAGGCTTCGTGTAGCATCTGCTCTCTCGGCATTGAAGATCCTGAAGAATGCTTAGCCTTTATTTCATGCCTTGGTGCCTCTGGAAAGAGCTGATTAAATAGATGTGTGAGGAGTGTATCTGCCTATTCTTGCATCACACTTGAGGATGACTTTCTTCCCCTCTCTTTGGCGAGATGAAGACTATTAACTAAACAGGAAGACTGCTGTTATTCTTAGTGTTTTAGTTATCCAAAGTGAACCCAGACTATCTCCTTTCTGAAAAAATATTCCTGTATGATTCACCTCTAAGCTCCACAGCTGTAAGGTTGCATCTGTCTGTCCCGACCTTCCAGAGGCTTTCAGATCTCCTTTTCCATGCACCATGCCTCTCTTTCTCCTCTCAAAGAAAAGAAAGCCAGTGCTCACTTGGTTCTTCCTGCTGCCAGAGGGGGATGAGCCTAGGCTCCTGCTGCCAGGTGTCCCTCACTCCCTTCCTCTTTAAAAATGTCATTTCTCTCTTGTTTGACCCCCTGCACATTAATTTGGTCTCTGCCCATCATAGTCAAGCTCATTGAACAATTCCATTTTTCCTCTTAGAGCTCTCTAGCAGAGATTCTAATTACAGTGATTGTCTGTTGTGCTATTAGTTATAAGAATCGTGATTGCCCTCTTGATTGAAGGGTTAATTGGTGATAACCATGTGTTATCGTCTCTTCAGGTAATTTGAACTATAGTAATTAACCTCATGCCCAGGTTATGGGATATTAACCATTTGTTTACATCATAGTTAAAATTGATTACCATTGTGCTTGATACTCAGTGTCCACTTTGAAAGAAAGGAAAGAGGGTGAGTGGAGAGAGAAAAGAGTATGGTGGCCTGAATGACAGTGACCCTCACAGACTCATCATATATTTGTATACTTGGTCCCCAGTTGGTGGAGCTGCTTAGGAAGAATAAGGAGGTGTGGCCTTGTTGGAGGAGGTATGCCCCTAGGGGCAGGTTTTGAGGTTTCAAAAGACTGTGGGTCCTTCTCAGTCTCTCTCTCTCTCTCTCTCTCTCTCTCTCTCTCTCTTTCTCTCTCTCAGTCCAGCTTATGTAAGCTCTCGGCTGTAACTGGTGCCATGACTTTGATTCACCAGCCTGGATTCTAATCCTCTGAGAGTGTAAGGCTCAAATTAAACACGTTCTTTTGTGAGGTGCCTTGGTCATGGTAGCTTATCACAGATACAGAAAAACCAACAAGCAAAACTAGGACAGACACTGGTACCAGAAAGTGGATTATTAGTGTTGCAGATGTAACTGTGGTTTTTTGTTTGTTTGTTTGTATTTGTTTTGTTTTGGTTTGGTTTGGTTTGTCTGTTTTCTTTTGTTTGGAGGGATATGGAAAACTTTGGGACTTTGGTCTAGAAAAGCAGTTGAATGCTGTAAGCAGGGCTTAACAGGCCATCCTAGGAGCCCGGAAGACAGTGCTGAGAGCCAGGTGGACTGTAGAAGCCCAGCTCAAAAGACTCAGAGAAAAGCAGGATTTTTAATAGTGACTGGGATAGAGCCCACTTTTGTGGTAGTTTGGCAAAGAATATGGCTGCTTTTTGCCCTTATCCTAAGAATTTGCCTGAAGCTTAATTGAAAAATAATGGCTAATTTTCTTAGCAGAGGATATTTCGAGATGGCATAATAGAAAAGTAACCAAGACAAGGAGAGAGCATATGTGTCTTTCAACCATGTTGTCCACTGGAAAGATTCTGGGGATCCAAAATTCCAAATTCTCTCTTTTATTTCCTACTCAATAACTTGCGGTTTTACCCCACTCCACCCTCTAAAAATGGGGTGGGAGAGGAGAAGAGAAGAGACAAGAAATTTGCAGGTGTTTGAGAATTTAATGCCCAAACAAGTAAAGAAGCTACTGCTGGCCAGCTACTGCCATCCAGGCACTGCTGTCCCTGGGAAAGTCCATTGCTCCATTGTTCCGTAGGGGAAAGAGATTTCTAACGACTTTATGGACATTGCTTGGGAGCAGCTATCACCACCAATTCAGAAAAGCCTGTGACACGTACAAAAGACGAGTTGAGCACCCCGACCTTGAAGTCAGATGTGAGAGAAAACAAAGCTCACCCAAACAGGGGTGTCCAGCCTAGAGAAGCAGACACTTCTGCTTCTGTTAGTCATGGCGTTCCCATAGGACACTTTAAAATCCGCCCTGCCAAGCCCATAGCAGCTTCATGAGCCCCCTCCCTTCTGTGGAAGCCTTTTCCTGTTGGTGTCTTGCGGGGAGGGGAGCCTGGAAACCTGCTGTTAAAAACACAGAGTAGTGGAAATTAGGGAAGAGGCAACTCACTGAGCAATCTCTGAATGACCCCTGAAGGACAACGTGACATTATGAAAGTAAATCAGTTAAGAGGTTCTTTTTAATTCTCTGAATTTCCCAAGATGCTGTGTGATGATCAGAGCGTCTCTTAACTGGGCAACACCACCTTGGCAACCCTGTCCTAAGAGCTTTCCCTCTTCATTCTGTTTGCACTCTCTTCCAAAGCCTCTTGTGTTTTAAGCCTTGGGAAAACGTATGTTTCAGAATTTAAAATTTAGCAGGTGATGGGAAAGCGGCAAAGGGACAGATACTCAAATCAGGTCTGTAGCAATATGTAGCAAAAATTAAGCCTGGTAATAGTTTTACAGTGTAAAGTGTAAACATTTACTCTGAAGGTGGTAAACAAATGGCCTCATGCTAGTTCAAGTCAAATTGGGATGCCAAATGAGTAAGGAAAACTTCTTGGCTTTCAGGAGGCTTGTTTGGTTTTGTCTGTAGTCGCCAGCAAGAGGCCGAGGGCCTGTGTCTCCAGAGCAAGCTTGCCACATAGGAAAGCGGAGGGAGCAGCAAATCTTGTTTTCCTTTAAACTTAAGGAGAGTTGAGACAGGTTTAAAAACAGCTGGCGACACCAAAATGCTTTGTCCAGATGCTGACCACCTCGATGCACTCTGTCACTTTCCAATAAACAGGGCTATAACTCTGGATCTGTGTTCTGACCCCTAAGTCACCTATGAAGAGAAGCACATTGTTAGGTCATGGAGACATTTAAACAAAGCCTGACTTCCTGGAACTCTTTTTCATTGGCCTTAAGGAAACATTTATTCAGGATGTTTGGGAATAATTATTGATTTTGAAGGTAAGACTTCTTATTAAAAAAATAATTAAGTGAGCATTTTTAAGGAGTGGCGTGACCAGAGTTGACTCCAATTTGGGTAACTAACAAAGGCTTTCTCTCCATCCCAAAGCAAACTGATAACTGCCTTTGGGGAAGTTCTTGGTTACTTTGCTCTTAGTAAGTAAGGTCAATCTCATGAGTCATTGTTTTAAGTGGAAAGTACGTGAACACAGCCAATGAAATGCTATGGACTTGGGCAGACTTGGCAGAATCTACCCCATCAATAATAGGTTTAACTGTGAGGACTTGCAATTTCACCCAAAGCATTAGCACACAAAACCCACCTTTTAAAAAAAAATTAACGAAGTACCCAAAGGAATGTAAAGAAATTTGGGAAACGGTGCTTCTGTCTCATCTGTTTGTGGGTGTGTATAGATGTACCCAGACATTAAAAGACTTGTGAGCGTCGAGACATTACTGAGGAGGATGCTCTATTAAGGAGCAGTCTCTGTAATGATATTATGTCTCTTCTTGTACAATCAGAAGCCATTAGTCAATTATAAGTTCTATTTTTGGCTTTCAGAGTGCAGGGAAAGCATCAGAGCATCACTGAAGAGGCAGGGAATGGAAGGCAGGGTAGCATAGGCAGCCAACACCCGAGGACCTGACCGCAAGAGAAATGGCAAGGAAGGGAAGATGAGGTGGCGTAGGCAGCCTGCCCCCGAGGACTGCACAGCAGAGAAACGCACTGCACTGTTCCTAATTGAGGGTGTTTTAATAAAGACAAACCTTTATAAGCAAGGAAACAATGGGGTTTGTAGAATTTCAAAGCTTCAGTCAATCATGATTGGTAGCGTCCTTTGTGGCACAAGATCTGCAGGGGGGTTGTTTCTCAGGTTGTTTGGATTTCTTCTGACCATGTTTGAAGTTGATGCCCATTCCAGAGTGGGGAAAGAACACCTCCCCACAGGGTGGGAACTCCGCAGGCCAGGGAGAGGAAGGGTCAGGAGGTTAGCATTGTGGGTTTCTGTTCTCTATTAACTGTACTGAGAGAAAAGAGGATAAATTAGTAGGACATAGTGATTGCTTGATTTGAGTTTACGTCCTCCCTGCATGCTGACACAGACCATGAGAAGCTCTAGGCACCGAGTTTCTGCAGTTTTCTCCTCTCAAGTCACTCTGCACATGCCCTTCTAAGAACTGGGGAAAGTGCCTTAGACCTAATGTGCTTCACTGTTACTGAAAAAAAAAAAGTACAGAAAATTAGGGAGACTGATGTAAATTAACCCACATCTGGCCACTATCGTGACATTTTGAATTTGTACCCTAGAGCAGCCCACGTCCGGAAAGTCATCAGGCACGGTCTTCATTTTGAGTTACAATACTTGAAGAATTTGGTGTAATGAAAAAAAAAAAACTTCATCCATTACATTGGACAAATGTTTGACTTTCCTTAAGCAAATATTTCTTCCAGTATAAGAATTAGACCAAAGTGAGTGTCCCAAAGTCCAATCAGCATGGAGCTGTCTGCTTGCTGGGCTTGGCGTGGGGACCACAGTGAACTGTGTAACCCATAGAAGCAACAGTAAGGATCGCAAAGCCTGCCTGGGCTCTCTCTCCCCAAGCTTCCACTTAACCTCTGCAACCCCGAAACCCAAGGTGAAATCTTAACTACTTCTAAACAGTTATGGCTGCAGTCTTGGGCTATTTTGGTGAAATGCCAAGAGCTTTCAGACCCACAGGACGCAAGAGAGGACCAGAGCATGTTCACGGGGTTTCCATCCTCACGTCAGCATCTCTGCACAGTGCCTGGCTCCTAGTAGAAAACAGAGTCAGTGAGATGAAAATCAAATGAACATCAGGCAACAAGCCAAGGAGAAATGAATGAATTTTGGCTCCTTTTCAGAAGGCAGCATCACGTTGGGAGAGTTCCACGGAGGAGCAGGAGCCCTTAACTGCTGTCTGGCCTTGCCACTTTTCCTTAAGTTCCACATTTGGCAACCGACCCCACTTCTTTGGGTCTCAGTTTTCTTAACAGTAAGATGAAAGGAGTGTTTGTTTCTGCAGCTGGAGCAGATATTTGAGTTCAGCAATATTTTTTTTTTAAGTTTAAAAGAGATGGGTGGCAAAAAGCTGGTTATGCCACGGGCACACTGGGTTGGGCCTTGCTGATGTCTGAGATCAAGAACTCTTGCCTCAGTGTTTTTAGGAGATCATGACTGCAGTGATGAAGACCAAATGAGCCCTTAATTCTATTTGAAGCATCTTAGCAAAGTCCATTGAAGGCTCATGTGTGTGTTTGGGGGAGACTGGGGAATGCAAGGACATAAGAAGAGAAGCCGTCACATGCCCTATTCTCTCTGGAAGATCGTAGATATGTACCAACCTTTATGTAAATAAACAAAAAATTTCTAGAAGGACTTCTGAATACACAGCTGCTTTTCTGTGCCTTTGTGCCCCGTGGCTTCAGACCAAAATGGACCATCTATTATACACATTCGATATTTATTACCAGCCTCCGTTCAAGGCCATCATCGTTCTCCAAAATGTGTAGAAGTTAGGTCTGTGGCATTTCCCTTTCCTCTAAACTGGGTGCTTTTATGTCTCTGTTAATGGCTAAGAAGAAGAGAAATGATGCTGTATTAAGAGGCCAATGCTTTACTGAGAGTCTCGAGCTATTTTTCTCCTCATCTCTTAATGCAAACATTACTGAGCAGGTGATTCTAGCTCATGGTCCACCAAAGCCTGCACACTGTGACCATTTCTACCACAATCAATGGGCCTGAGTTGTTTCTCATTCCTTCCAGAAGTGTTCTTCCACCCAACTCCACATCCTGTGGACAGCCGCATCCTTCACATGATGCCTCCAGTCCTCAAAGCAAGGGCTGTCCAGGTCAGTGAAGGACACCTATTACTTAAACACTCATTCATTCTTCACATTTTCTTCTAGTGGGAGAAGAATCAGCACTTATAATCTCTGATGGGTCTCCGGCATTCAGTGAGCTGGGCTCTCTGCACAAACACCTGCTTCCTCACCCCTCTGGAGGTGAAGGTTCCTCTCTGGCTTGAGAGGGAGCTGATCTGTGCAGGCAGCCTCGTTCTTGCCCTTAGCCAATGACACTACTTCCTGTGAAACATCTGGCTTTAAAACGTCACCCTCAAGGGAGGCAGGAAGGAGGAACCCTGAGTTGTTCCACTTACCACAGTGGTGTCCTGACACAATCAACTCCTCTTGGATTGGTGGTGGAGAAACCTCGGCATCTTTCCATCACCGCGGGCCTGCAATCACAGGCCCATAAGGTGGAGTGAGCCTGAGAGCTGACTTGTTTCAAGAGTGACTGTGTACTCATTTTATGGATTTTTATGACTGAAGCCATTAGGGACTTTCAGCTAATCTATCCTTGTAAGCAAAGATGCGTCAACCGGTATTCAGTTATTATCGTAAGTGAAGTTGCTACTTAGGCCTTCCCTTCCCCTTCCCCTGTTCCCACTCCTTGATGGCCTAGGGGGGACATAAATGTGGCATTCACACAGATCTGGGGTTGAGAGCCAGTACTCCCCTTTGGTTATTGTGCTGTTACCTTTTTCTTAATGTGTTGTAAATGTTTGCTGGGCGCTACCTGGAAATGTAACTTAGCCTCTTGCCTGGGCCTCAGTTTCTTTATTTGGACATGATAAGGCCTGTCTATCAGAATTGCCATAATTATGTGATTATTCCCAGTGTAAATACCAACTAAACTCTGATTATGATTAGGTGCTGAGAGTAGCACTCTCTTCGGGCACATTAAGGGTGCTTATCAGACTTGTACTAGACCCTGATGTTGAGATGAGGCAGCTTGGCATGCTGTTAGTTATTGGCCCGTGCCAATGAAATGTGTGCACAGTCTTCTATGCTGCATCCGATGGCCTCTATAGAGCAACAGTTCTCCACCCTCCTAATGTTGCAACCCTTCAGTATAGTTCCTCGGGTTGTGGTGATCCCCAACCATAACATTATTCTTGTTGCTACTTCATAACTGTAATCTTGCTACTGTTATGAATCATAACGTAAGTATCTGTGTTTTCTGATGATCTTAGGTGACCCCCGTGAAAGGGTCTCTATACCCCAAATGGGTTGCAACCCACAGATTGAGAACTGTCGCACTAGAGTAAGGCTAGAATGCTTTCTCCCCAACCCCTCCTGCTCATCACACACGGTACCGCCCGTGGGCATGCAGACTGTCCACAGCTCTCTATCTACACAATGAGGGACAGTCAGGAGGAGCTAAAGGAAGAGAGGAGTCCTCTTGAAAAGTGGACTTATAAAGTCCTTGGAATTTTTTCCATCTGGCTTGTCATAATATCAGAGCCTGACTCTTGTCCCCATCTTAGGACCTCTCCTCGCTTTGGGCTCCTGATTGCTCCTTCGACTCCTCTTTCTCCCCACCACTGGGTGGTTGCCTTAGCCTGGAAAAGGCAGTGCGGTGGCCTGGGTCAGTG
>LOEQ01000672.1:183645-208518 GCA_001685075.1 Bramus lutescens | reverse complement strand
TGTGCCTCCTCATATATCTCCTTTCTCCCCTCTCCTCTCTTTTTCCTTTTTCCCTTCTTCCAGGAATACAGTCTCAATCGTGAGGGCTTTTAGAAGCCATACAATTTCCTGTCCTTTCATTTCGCAGGTGACAAAACTGAGAGCTAGCCAACCTGACTGAGTTGCCTAGAGTCACACTCTTAGCATGTCCTTCCTTCTAATAATGTGAATTATTTATTATTGTTAGAACTTCCTATGATGTCAGTAGAAAATGTGTTTTTAAAGGAATTGTTGGACCCTCATGGCAATTAACTTTGTTCATGAGGAAAAATCTCCCACTACAACACCATTATTTCCTACCTCTATTCAGAGCCGAAAAAGCTCCATCACTATAACCATTATTTCCTCCCTCTATCCCAAGCCACTGCTAGGATTTCCAAGACATATTTTTCACATCCTTACCACTTACCGTTAAACCCTTCTTTGGATGTGAACATTCTAGAAGATTCCCTTGTGTGTCCCAAAACAGACAAAAGTTGTGTCTGTACGGTCAGGTCCAATTTTATTTACATATTTCCTACAGCTGGATGTGGAGACAGTGAGTGGAGCAACCACATGTGGTCTTAAGTCAAGCAGCATCCTCTCATCCATGTGTGTAGATGCTGGTCCCACAAGGCCAACTTGGTAAGGCTGGCTAACGTTAACCACATTCATCCCTGTGATGCGCTTAAGCACCTGACGACGGGAAGATGGAGGGCCATATAAAACAGCTCTTCTTTCCTGGTGGAGAGCCCAACTGTAAACCTGGAGATCCATCAGTGACATATCTGAGTTGCGATGCTGACTACATGTAAGCCTTAAAAGAAGCTGTGGGATTGCATAACAGCTTTCTTTGCATTGCTCTTCCTGCCAGCTTCAGGGCCTGAGAATTTTCCCCATGTAATCTTAAGGTTAATGAATTAAGACAGAATAAAAGGTGGGGTTTTGTCTTGAGCTTGTAGGACATTTGTGCAGGGGTGGATGCGGTTGTAGAAGGGTAGAGAGGCTCATTAGTCATGTCAAGAAAAAAAATCTTTAATAGCATGTATTGTATACTTCCCAACATTCGAAGGGAAGGCGGCTCTGCCTTCTAAGTCTCCTTTATTCTTGCACCATGCTGGTAACTCATGCTGAAATTCTGCCCTTGGTAACGCTGCTGCTGCTGCTTGCCTTACATTTCCTCACCCAAATGTAACCACCGATGTGTGTTGTGTTTGTGTTTTAGTTACTCTTTGTTACTGATTGTGCCTCCTTAATGTTATACTGAACAGGGCTCCTGAGAAGCAAATGGGGGACCCTGGAGCGTCTTTCCTTTGTGTTCAGATGCCCCGGATTAGGGAGTACTGGCAAGGAAGGGAATGAATGGACCTGTTGTTAACTGTCCTGTAAATACACGCTATGTGTCTTGGTAATGGATTGCCTTTGCAAACAAGAAATCATTCCAAGTTCAATTTTAATCTTTGCATCAGAGATAGAGATATGGAACTATTTAGGCTCTTTTCTCAACTTCTCCCCCTCTTTGATTTTTTTTCGAGATAAAGCAAATTAATTAATGTGCACTTTTCAGTTGAAGAAATTATTAAGACCCAGCTGTGTCTGTGAAATTATAACCTACAATGCACCCGGGACTTGTTAATGCTTTCTTTGGCATGAAGAAGAGAGACATAGGTATCTAATATTAAGTGGTGTTCCACAAAGCATAAGTTAGCAGTTTGTTTGCCAAATTAATTTTCAAAGACATTTAGGTTACTAGGTTTGACATTTCTAAATGCAAATCTTACACGATTGATGGACTACTGTAGAATAGCTTTGTTCAGAAAAGATAATCTTTGGCAGGCTGCTTCAAAGAATGCTACTCTAAAAAGATGAAATGATACCCCATTTTACGTTAATTTCCCCGACACATCAATGCTTATTTGGAATACCCCTGAGGGTGATGTGGTATTTACTGTAGCATGAGGCTGTTTTTGCTGTATCCAACAGCTCCCTGGGACTTTTATTTCTAAGCTGTAGAAGAACCTTTCTACACATAAAATCTGCTCTAGCAGGATACAGCTGAGCAGGACAGTATCATTGCAGAGCAAATGTACAGAGATGTGATTCTCTTTACACGGCACCAATGCTATTCCAAGATGCCAGTTCAGATTCTCTTCACAAAATTGGAAATGGTGTGCTTCTTTTTAAAAATAGAATTGTGCGCCCCTCCCCCGACAATGAACTACAGGCAGCTAGCAATCGATGAGAGAGTGAGAACTAGTCTTTTCCAGGGATGAGCCCCTAATATGGAGTGGTCAGCCCTAAAATCATATAGTATACAAGTGACACCAATCAGATCCAGCAGGTGGTGTTTGTCTATTTATGCATTTATATAAATATGCATGCTTAGCAAAGAAAGGAGAGTTTGTTAGAGAGTAAGGGGGATATGGGAGGGATTGAGGGAGAAAAGGCAAGAAGGAAAATAATATTATATTTTAATTAAAATTCAAAGATAGATTCTGTAATTTTTATTTAGATCTAAGGTCGCTGTAAAATGGCATAGAAAAGAGTTGAAAATTCTCAACTAAGTAAGGGTTTCCATAGGCAATAAGAAAATGGGGTCAGTTGTGTGTGTTGTGTGCATATGTGTGTGGCATGCTAGAGGCAGAGGTACGGTATCATCACATTGTCCTGAGGTCACAGTATGACATGCAGTCTGACTTTTATAATGAAGCTGGAATTCTAGATCTTCAATGAATATCAGCATCCTTCACTACCGACAATGCTGTCACATTTCTGAGAGATTCTTGACTGACTAAAACAAAAACAGCAAACAAACTCCACGTGGAAGATGGCAGTTTTTGACCTCTGTAAAGGAAAAGGAAAAAGGTTGCTTTCAGTTGTTTATACTTTTTGGAATCCATACTTTCATAATTGTGAGATTATAGCCAC
Source organism: Bramus lutescens (assembly GCA_001685075.1). Lineage (NCBI taxonomy): Eukaryota > Metazoa > Chordata > Mammalia > Rodentia > Cricetidae > Bramus > Bramus lutescens. The sequence continues at coordinate 205,572 of LOEQ01000672.1, read as the reverse complement.
AGTGGCCTGTAATGGCCTCGTCAAAGGAAATGAGGCTTTTCACAAAAGCTTTGCAAAAGTGCGTGGTGCCAGGATGACATTGGGTGCAGTGGGTACTGGGCACTGCCTTTGTGTAAAATACTGTAACCAGTGAATTCACTGTGGACAAGGCAGAACACAGAAGGCTCTTGTCTTGAATTATCTTCAAGACCATTGCATTTCATGGAATTGAATGAAGCTGATTTGCAAAAGAAAAAAAAAACAACGAAAACTAAGAAGCATCCTTTGCTCTTTGGCAGGGTGAAGTAGAGAAATAAGTCTCCCCGCTGAACTACTATGAGGCCAGAAGCCTTGCTGCTATGTCTCACACTGCTACACAGCACTGGGGCTGCTTTCCCAGAAGATTCTGAGCCAATCAGTATTTCGCATGGCAACTGTAAGTATCACGTGCTCACTCGCTTGCTAGCATTGACTTTTGAGGCTATTTAAGCTTGCGGCAGCCTAACAAACCCATAGTAAAAAGGAATCCAGGAGGAGGCCCACAAACCATAAGGTGTGCTCCTGATAAAGGTAGGTCACACTGGCAGCAGTGGCACATGCCTTAATCCCTGCATTTGGGAGGCAGAGGCAGGAGGATCTTTGAGTTCAAGGCCAATCTGGTCTACAGAGTTAGTTCCAGGACAGCTAGGGCTGTTATACAGAGAAATCCTGTCTCCAAAAACCAAATCAAAACAAAACAAAAAACAAAGGTAGGTCATTTCATACCTGGTCAGATGGATGGAGTTAGATGGATGGTTTGACTGTTATGAGCATCATCAAGTCTTTGAATTGTCTCTTGAGTCTCCAGATGAAGTCTCTCCCTACACACAGAGCCATGCTTCTGCCTTCACACCAGCTACAGGGGATAATACTGTTGTCATTTGAGGACCGAGAGTGTCTTGTGTTTCCATCTGTAACCTGTAATATTATAAAGCATGACAGAAAATAACAACGGGTGTTTTGAAATACTTAAGAGAAAAAATAACAGCTTACAAGTTTGCTAGTCTCAGGGAAGGACTGGCTTAAATTCGTTTGGGTACTTGCTTTGGTCAGCAGTAGATGCTGACATTAAAACTTCGGTGACTCCCTCCAAGAGGAATGTCTTCATTTCTGTTTTAGAAAGAACATCCGATTTCCTATTTTATTGTCTGCCCTCCAAATGACCATTGTGTCCCAGTAAAGGTAAAGGGCAGTTTCCCCAAGTATCATTTTCTGTATATTATTCCAAAACAAACGGTGAGTGAAGCCTACCGAAAGATGTGCAGGCTATTAAGTAGCTACCCCAGTGCTCAGCTTCCAGCTGGAATTTCTGAAAAGGAAGATAATTTTATGCACAAAGATGAGGAGCCAAGACCGGAATATGTAACAGTGAAAGGTCAAAAGGTCAATGCTATCCCTGCTTAATAGCCAAGCTCCCCACACTTCGGATTAGGAACCAAATAACCATGTATTTATCTTCATTCTAGATAAGATTTCTATTTTTGATGTCCCTCTACAATAGGGACCCCAGTCCTAATATGCTGTTGACAATCATTAATGGTCACAATATACCATGAAAACAGATGTAGGAGTTATCATAGCAACCCCCATGATGGCCAGGTACATGAAATTAAAAAAAAAAAAACATGGAAGGAAAAGCTTAAGGTAATTGTACCCCTGACTTGTTTGGGAGGAAAATATATGGATGCTCTCTAGTAACACTTATTTGAGAAAGCCCAGATCCTACAAGGTTAAAGTGTAGTCGTCCAGGCACCAATCTGTGAATGGTTTCCCACTCAGAATTGTACCCTGTAACTCACCAAAAAACATGGCCTTTTGGATGTGACTCATCTTTCTTTCCTCTTCTTGGAGGATTGCCAATGCTCTGGAGACTATAGGTTTAGAAACAGAGAGATCTTGAGACCCAGGTATTTCTAAAGGTCAGATATTATTACACATCACAGGCTCAGCCAAAGAGCACGGGAGGAAAGAAATGTGCTCATGGATTCTGCCAGGTCACCCGACTGGCTACGCTCACTTTGACCCTCTCCTGTCAAAGCCCACTTTTCTGTGAGATTAGCCAATGGCTGAGCTCCAGAGTGCACTTCCCACAGTTCCTAGAATGCCAACCAACTTAGCAGGGCTGCCCTTAATGGTAGATTATTCCACCCGGGCGCCTGTGGAGACTGTATTTTTCTTCTGGCTCCTGGATGAAGGCTCTCGCCTCCAGACCACATTGCCTTTGCGGTGATTGATGGGGAAGGCAGCTTTGAAATACTTTTGTCCGGAGACAAGATCTTTGGCAGCCTGCCTTCCTCAGGCTTAGCACTCCACAGAAGATGAAAAAGAAACTGGGGAAGAAAGAGCACCTCCGTGCAAAGGGTTGACCAGCAAGTTTAACCCTCAGAAACAGTGACACTTAGAAATGCTAAGACTGGGTTTATTATCATCTGGAATTGAAGTGTAACCCGATCGTCCTTAAGGAACACTTTCACAGTGTTTCCTGAACTAACAGCTTTGCTGGAGATGGGAAACGGTGGCCTGGTCTGAATTAAACATGGTTTTGTTCTGGGGCCCACCCCCTCCTCACACTACCCCGTTGATTCTTGGCTTGATCTGAGTTCCCCTCTCTTACCCCATCTCCTTTTCACAGATACAAAACAGTATCCGGTGTTTGTGGGCCACAAGCCAGGACGGAACACCACACAGAGGCACAGGCTGGACATCCAGATGATCATGGTCATGAACAGAACTCTCTACGTTGCTGCTCGGTAAGAAACAATCCTCACGAGCACCTTTACAGCAACCGAAGGTTCCAGTCCCTACTCACCGGCCATGTGTCTTTCTAAGAACCTGAGGTTCCTAACTATGCTATTTAAACTAAAAGCTGCTTGTGTTTGTCAAGTAATCATTCTTTCAAGTGTTTCTCCTGTCTGTTTAACCTTTTAGGGATTTTTTTTTAATGTCTGCTTAACCTTCTGTGGGTTTTGGAGAAATAATTGCATATTTTAGAGCTTACAGCTCAAATAATCCACTGTGTTTCTTGAACATGTATGCAAATATTTACCCAAGTACATAGCCGAGAACTCTACCACTTGGTAGTTGTTTGTCAAATCAATTTGGATTTATCAACATGTATTAAACAGTGTACAGAGGTGTGTGTCTATATTATGCCTATTTGTATATTTGCAGTGAACATTTGCCATTATTTTGACAGACTGGTAGTGGTGACCAGAGAAAATACAATGCTGTGTATGGTTCATAAGTGGTTTGTATTTAACAGTAAGAATAGAAATAATAAGCATTACTTGTCCTTTGGAAAATAATATCTGGACATGCTGATATCCTAAGGCATAAGAATGCCACTCGGACAAGGGCCACATGGATTTGGGCTTTTGTTCAAATCCTGCCCATGGTTCAGCTGCTCCACAGCTTCTCTGGTTTTATGTGCCCTCTGCCAGATGAGATGTGTCTTTAGGAAGCACATAGTGGTTCCAACAAGGCGTGGAACTATGAGGCAAAACAATTCATAGGAGATGCCCAAGGCCACCAATTCTCACCATTCCAACCAGGTTTGGGGTATGAAACTCATTCAAGGAGGACCATCCTGAATGTTCCTCTGGGCACTTACCTGACTCTAAATAGGTGAATTATTTCACAATGGGAAGAAGACGGATGATGTTTATATATGGCTATAAGCCCAGGACCAGAGTGGCTAACATAACAACAGTACCAGATTCCTTGGAAGTTTAGATATGGGTGGCAATCTCTGTAATATAAAGTGAAAAGCCATGAGTGTGATGGAAATGTCCCAAGCCCAGCACACACTTGGCCACAGGAAGCAACACTGAACACTTAAACAGCAACAACAACCAAGAGAAGCCTTCACAGATGCTATTCATGCTGGTATGTCTGTGTAAGTAAAAGACGTAGTTATAACTTCATAAATGCTAATTTGCTGGATCCCAGAAACAGGCTCATAAGAAAGAACAACTGCCTTCCCACTTCCTGTAGAAGGATTCCAAGATGGGGATTAAGTGGCCCCAGTGAAGGCTACAGTGCTTGAATGAGGTAGCAGTGCTCTGGTGGCCATATAGCCACTCTCTCCCTGTCCTGTGCTGCCCACTGGGAAATGGAGGTCTTTGTCGTGAGTTAATAACTTATAACTGTTGCCCATGAGCAGCCTTGGTGGGTATTCATTTCAGAACATTCCAGTGAGGGCTCAGTACCCTCCTCTTTGGAAGCATGGCAGCTCCTCTTCGGTATCCTTATTAATTTCTTCCATGTTGTAAAGCAAAGTTACGTTTATATGACAATCTAAAAAATGCTGATCCAAACAAACAGCCAAACATCAAACCTCTGAGGACAAGGTCGGCTTGGGTAGCTCCTCTAATGCTTTCTTCACAATGGAGTCACTGGGAACAGAAATGGTTGTAGCAGGCAGCCCTTGTAGCCAGTGATTTGGCATAGGTGTGGGCTGCAGGCCTGGGGCAGCTGTTGCATTAGAAGCCAGGTGTTGCGTGGCGGAAGAAGCATTCATTATTCCAGCTCATTAAAACCAAGGCAGTTTCATCTGAACTCTCTACCTCAAGGAAAGGGAAAAGAGGAAACAAAGGAAAAAGGAGTGTGCCCCTTCCCAAAGCCGTGGAACAGACTTGCCATTCTTTGAAGGTCAGAACCCTTACATTGACTTCTTGCATAACTCCACACCCAGCCACTTCCCTTCTGTACGCGCTCTGAAAAAAAAGGAGTTTTGTTGTTGCTGTCTTTAGGGCCTCTCCTTTTAATATCACATTTCCCAACACTACCCTGAGACATCCAGGTTCCTGGGTAGCACGTTAGCATGATTTAAAGTTGAGTCCTTCTCTGGGGCTCAAGCCATGGCAATACAACTCAGTGGTGTTCAATGGACTGGGAAAGAGGAAGTCCTAGGATTAAGTGAGTTTGCATTCAAACTACATTCAGGTGCAAGAAGTCGTATGAGTACTGGGATGCGCACGAGCATCTGGAAATGCTCCTTTGCCCTGGATTATAGTTGACCATAAAGCACCATTTCTATCCACTGGGGCCATGTGGTCTTTGAGATATTGAAAAGATTGCCTCTGTCCAGAAGGAGATTTCACTCATGGAACTGTTTTTAAAAGGCTTCCCAGTTCTCCCAGACAATTGGTGTCAGCGATCGAAAGCCAAGTCCCATCCAGAACCCTCGGGACTGATGGGGTTTGGTGGCAAGAACGCCTTCCAATTCTTTCTTATTATTATCCACTTTGTAAATTCTTCTTTCTTTTTAATCTCTAAACTGCTAATTAACATAAACAGACCATGCCAAAAGGGGGCAATCTGAGAGCTTTCTGAGGAGCTGCCAATGCATATTAATCAGTGGTTAATTTACAATTCATATATTCAGCTTCTACTTAAGTTTTGAAGGGAAAGGGGGCAAGGAAAGGCTTCTTCTACTCATCTCAAACCCAATACCAATGTCACAGGCAATTCCAGGCTAATAATGTGTCTGGCCACAGCGCCATCATAAAGTCAAGCAAGTAATAAACGAATGCAATAAACGGCCTCGAAATTAAAGGGCAGAGTGATGCTGGCACCCTACTGAAGCTGGAGAAGCTGCCCAGTCCAGCTGTTGGTAAAGCAAGCTCCTTGCTCCCCCCTTCACTACCCCGACACAAACACACGCCTTTCTCACACACAAGCTTATGCATGGCTCAGAAGCAGGCCCAGGAATCTGTAAGCCAACACCCCTGCTTTCTCCATTGATTTCTATGTGAGGAACCGTTTTGATTTTTCTGTTTTGTTTTCTCCGAAAGCAAAGTAAATAGACTTGTCAAAAATGGAGTATATATGTATAGGTGCATATTTGAATGTATACATATACACACGTATCATATATGAGTCTTATAAATAATTGCTTTCTTTTTTTCTCCCCCAGCCAGCCCCTGTTTCTTTCTAACTAATGAGGATGTTTGAAAGTCTGCACAGGAGCCCTGAGGTCCTGGCTTAAAGCTGTGGATAATTTTCCAGCCCCAGGACTTCCTGCGTTTTAGAAAAAGTCAATGTTATTTCAAGGGAAAATGAGCTGTTTGGATTTACCCCCACCAGCCCTCCACCTCCTCCATTGAGTGTGTTTCTTTTCTTCTCTTTCTTCGGAATTCCAGACAAAAAGACCCTTGTACTCTGCTCACACAGAGGGAGGTTTAAATACAGACCCACACCTGAGCTGCTGATTTTGTGGCTCCCCCTCCAAGGGGAGATTGGCAGCAAAAAACTGTAAAGACAACCAAACCCAGAACAAAACAACTGAGCAGAAGCACAAAGTGTCAACCTCAATTTGAGTATATTTGTACTTTAATTTAATGTACTCTTGTGGAAGGAAGGACAGTTCTGGAAATAATTTTACCTTACTTCCATCTTGTCTTTCAAATTTTTAAATGTAGCACGTTGAATACCAAGCAACTTGTGCACGGGTTTGAAGATACTGAGAGCCAACGTGAACCCAGCTACGCTCCAGCCTCTGGACCAGGTTAATCTCCAGGCCCTCCCGGCAGAGCTCTGTGTATATGGCTCTGTAGTTCTGAGATTAGGAGAATAGCTGCCAAAAGCTTTTGTGTATCAACTCGATGCCATGATAAATCATAAGGACCAAATGTGGTTCAAGATAATCTCTTACACTAAATTCTTTCTTTTTTCTAGCATGTGGATATCTTGCTTTTGTGACAGGGTTTCTCTGTGTAGCTCTGGCTGTCTTGGAGCTCCCTCTGTAGACCAGGCTGGCCCTGAACACAGAGATCTGCCTGCCTCTGCCTCCCGAATGCTAGGATTAAAGGCATACACCACCACAACCTGGATGATAGCTTTTTGTTGTTGTTGTTGTTTGGTTTTGTTTTAACTAATATGGTCATGGGCTTATCTGCTCCAAACATAATAAATTTATTCCGTAGAAAATGTGTTGGTTTAACTCTTGTGTTTGACTTTGTATTAACTTCTTTTACAGGGACCATATTTATACTGTTGATATAGACACATCCCACACAGAAGAAATTTATTGTAGCAAAGTAAGTTGTTTTTAAACCCATTTTTCTAAAATGGGGGTCCTTAGGGAATACGTGCCTTAAATGCAGTGATTGGGTTGGTAGGGCCGATGCCAGCACACCTTTTGTAAAGCCTGATTTAGAGTTTATTCCACATTTCAAAACACATAGTTCATCAGTGTGTGGGTAGACATTTTGGGATTTTGTGTAATTTGTAAAATCCTTTAATAAAATATTGCCACATCTATCCAAGAAAATATCAATTTTCATCAGTAAAACTCTGTCCCCCAAACATATTAAAACTGTCCCATTGTTAGTGCATCTACACCATGCAGCTTGACCATTACTTGGCTGGTGAGGTTCTGGACTTGAATCACCATCTAGACGTACATAAAGCCGAACGCAAGCTTTTCTCATGGCTCCACATGGGGATATTCTAGTTAATAAAACTCTGTAGTACAAGTAGGAGACTCAGCCCATGAATTTATACGAAGGAGCACAACCTGAATTAAATTGCTGTCTGCCCGGAGTGAATGTCCACTTTATGTTTAAGAAAATGATTTCCATATTTTCAGGGAAAGGTCATTTTTGCAAACACTGATTGATGAACTGAACAAAAATGTCAGTGACACATATTTTACCCAAATGAGTACAACTTGCAAGTTTCCTTTGGATATTTTATATGAAATCCCCACGCTTCTCCTTTCTCCTCATCTCTTAAGGCAGTCCATCCTGTCGTTTAATGAGCAGATAAGAAGTCAAAATTAAGCAAAAAACTTTTCATCTCTAATATTTGTTGTCTGGTGAATTAATCATGTGTGGAAAGGGTGTAGAAAGCTTTCAATAAATATATGTTCAGTTTCTAGTTGCCCCAAGGGAACTTTTACTTCTAAAATCAAATGCAACAACCTCTGGGCTCTAATTGATTTCTTTCTTGATCCCTGCAGAAACTGACATGGAAATCTAGACAGGCTGATGTAGACACATGCAGGATGAAGGGGAAACATAAGGTAGGCAATTTTCATTTCTCTTGCGGCTGCCACTTCAGGTTACGTTTTTGACGGTTATCTCCAGCCGTAGACTATGATTTGAATGCATCTTGGTATTCCCTTTTCCCCAGTAATTGCTTTTCCCATCAACTTATTGAAAGCTTTAATTTGCAAAAATAGTTTGCTCTTAATGTGATAAAATCTTACAACAGCTGCTGGGGCTGCATGGAGGGCTCCTCCTCGGGCATAGTAGGGATTACTGACTCAGAGCTGGTCTCCTGAGCCTTCTGACTGATCTGTCCCAGGAACCCACCTTGAAGGCCAGAGCACACCTCCAGCCTGTGGAAGCACTCCTATGAAACAAAGGCTTCTGGGCCTTTGGTCAAAGGACAACATAGAGGTGTCTTTAAGGAACCCTGGAATATCTAGCATTAAAATTAATGCGATGAGGGGTTGCTGCATTAAATCCCCCTTTCTTCTGAGAAATGAAAGAAGCATACGTTACCATTCTCTACCATGTCTGTATTTACTGTTGAAACACTCATGGACGTCCTCCCTTGGTTGACATCAGTAACAACTTGACCATGTGACGGGGGGGTCTCTCTCTGTAACCTTATACACGTTCCTCTCCACATGCGATCCTTCTGTTGTTGGATCACGGTCTGCGGGGATGAACGGGCTTTTGTGCTGCGTGGATTCTGTTCAGACCAGTTTGAATCTTGTTTCAGGATGAATGTCACAATTTCATTAAAGTTCTCCTCAAGAAGAATGACGATACCCTGTTCGTCTGTGGAACCAATGCCTTCAACCCTTCCTGCAGAAACTACAAGGTAAATATCATCTGTCTGTCTGATGGTAAGCACACTGCCAGGAGGTATTTCGTAATGTACTGTCACCGTACCTGTAGCCACCAAAGAGGTAACTCAATGCCGTATGGGTTCCCTTCGCTTACCCAGCTTGGTGTATTGCTACAAGAGAGTGTTCCTGATCAGGCTCCTAAGCTTCCTATTTGTTCAGCATTGACTGACACACCTTTAAAGAGCCTCTCAGGTGAAGGTGATTTCTAGAAGTCTCTATTCTTTATTGTTCGGGAGACTGCATACTTACCGCATATAAGGGCATGTGGATTTCCTCTCTTCTGCTCTTTGTCCCTCCCGCTCCTGTATTACCTCAGCGAGGACCAAAACTCACTTAATTGGCAAGGAATTCCTATTGTAAAAGATATTGCCAAAGCATGCTGCTTGAAACCATAGACTCTTGCATTGTAAGATTTTTTTTTCAAGAGAGGAATTTAATTCCATTTTGTACCAGCTCACTTGGCCATGGCCTTACTTGCTTTGGCCTATATACAAGAAGAGGAAAAGGAAAGGGAAAAGAAAGAAAGAAAGAAAGAAAGAAAGAAAGAAAGAAAGAAAGAAANAAGGAAGGAAGGAAGGAAGGAAGGAAGGAAGGAAGGAAGGAAGGAAAAATTGGCCTCAAAGACTCAGGAAATTAAGCTGGGGGGTAGTTTACAGTTGAGGAACCTGGGAGCCCCTGAGTTGCTGGAGCAGAAGGGCCAGGGGCAGAGCTCTCGCATCTTGGCTCTGCCCCTTTCTTTGTGCCACAGTTTTTCCTCAGGAAACATATGTTGATGTTTTCTATAGTGGCCAAGCACTGAGACTGTAAAGGCAGAGAAGTGTTGGCCGCTAGGAAGGCCAAGCCCCAGGAGAAATGCTATGTGTCCACGGAGTTGGTGCTTCGGTCAAATGGCATGTGTAGTTGAGGAAGCACAGCACAAATGTCTTTACCATCACCTGAGATAAAGGGAGTAAGAAGTGTAAGAAGGAGGCAGGTGAGACCCTTCTAAAAAGTCCCCACCTTCTGGTCTCCTAGCTGGAACATTCACACCACATGGAGACTCTGCCAACGGCATGAAACACATTTATGATGGCTCAGAATCTGAATAGTGCCTCCCAAGCCCTCACCTGGTGGGATAAATCATGAAGGACGTAGTCTCTAGCCTTTGTCTTAAGGGTGGTAGGAAGTCAGCCAATTGAATGCTGAGAGCATTCTGGGTACTGAGAGCAGTGCAAGCAGAGACTCGTCATGAGAAACAGGCTACTGAGCTTGGGCAACTTTGTCCAGCTCTGAAATGTTGGACCCTGAAGTGACAAGAGACAATGACAGGAAAGTGAAAAGGTAAGTTGTCCCAGGAAAGAAGGAAAGAGAATAGATTCAAGAAAAACAAAACCAAAAACCAAGAAACAAAATAACCCCAGGAGGTTTAGTAATTGATGAGGCACACAACAGGGAGAGAAAGAGGCAGGTGTCAATAAGGTCTCCTAGACTGTCTCTTGAAGAGCGGATGATGGGGCTGCCTCCTGTCTCAGTGGAATAGAGGATTCACAGGGCACTGGGAGGTGGGAATTCTACAATATGGTTTCTGGGTGGTACCATGCAGGTGTTTTAGTACTTTTAGTACATGATAGAACACCGTGACCAAAAGCAACTTGGGGAGGAAAGGTTTTATTTAGGCTTACAGGTAAGAGTCCATCAATGTGGGAAGGTAAAACAGGTACTTAAGGCAGGAACCTCATGGTGGGACCTGAAGCAGAGGCCATGGAGGAAAGCTGCTTACTGACTTGCTCCCCATGGCTTGCTCAGCCTGATTTCATTTTCAATCCAGGACCACCTGCCCAGGGGTGGCACCACCCACACTGAGCTCTCTCCTGTCCCATATTAATTATTAATCAAGAAAATGCCTCCATAGTCTTTCCTACAGGTTAATCTTACAGAGGCATTATCTCAGTTGAGGTTCCCTCTTCTCAGATGGCTCTAGTTTCTGTTAAGTTGACAGAAAACCCAACCAGGACAGCAGGATATACCCATATAGCAAGAGTAGACACATCCAGCAAGACAGTGGATGGAAGATTTCTTTCAGGCGCTGTGTGGGGAGAAATAGATTGGGTTTTGTCCTCACAAAGTGATACCTCAATGGCATGGAGGATGTAAGAAGCAATGGTGGGCTGGTGTCAACCCTCAGGCTCACCAGGAAAAAAACCTCCCAACTCAGGCCTCTTCTTGGCAAGAAAGGTTGAAAAGAAGGTCCTTGTTTCATCTTTCCCCTTGTGCTTGGAAACTAGTTTCAGCAGGGTGAACAACATTAGGGTGGACAAGAGAGGTACTGCCCAAAATACAACCACAAAGATAAATGAAAAGGAAGAATCATACAGGAAAGTCTATTTTGAAAGGAAAGAGCCGGGTTTAAAGTAGATATGACCTATCTGTTCTTAATGACTATAGCCCATCTAGCCCGTATTTACTCTAGTAAGAGCTTTCAGCTGCTATTTCAGATTTAACTCTACGACTTGGTATTCCATTCCCATTTGTTATTGTTTAGGACTCATTAAGACTAAGGCTTCTAACACATTCAAAGGAATTGGAAGCTGTCTTTGGTGAGAAGTTACAGGTTTTCCTGGCACTGTGACACACAGGCTAAGAGTGCTCTAGCTCATTCCACCTGTGCGTATTCCTTTTCCCACAGTCCCTCACCTGTAGCAATGCTGTCCGCCTCTCACTTGCGCCCACACCCGTGATGACATGCCCAGCAGTCTGGTGCTCTCCTAAGCTACACACAAGGATGGTGTTCACTCTCATCCTGTCTCAGGGCCCAGCACTGCAAATGTTCTGTTAGACTTGGGGCACAGTGTGATGTGTTGTGTTACAACAGTGGTTCTCAATCTGTGGGTTGCGACCCCTTTGGGGTCAAATAACCCTTTCATGGGGGTGACCTGAGACCCTCAGAAATACAGATATTTACATTGCAGTCCATAATAGTAGTAAAATTACAGTTATGAGGTAGCAATGAAAATAATTTTATGGTGGGGGGGTCACCACAACATGAGAAACTGTGTTCAAGACTCACAGCATTGGGAAAGTTGAGAACCACTGTGCTATAGGGAGGCAACAGCCGCTCTCTTCCGTGCTGTCTATGAACAGAGCAGGACCAAAGACTCAAAGCAAACCAATGACTGACTGCCTTTCCACCACGAGGCTTCCGTTTCTTCCTAGCAAGGTCCCATATTCCTCTTGTGTCTTGATGTTAGGGTTAGAATGGGCCCTGCTTAGAATAAGTCATTTCCATTGTGTGATGTGTTCATCGCTGAGTACCTGCCAGACCCACAGACCACACAGTCTATGCAGTTCAACAGAAAGCTCTTGTTGGGATAAAGTATCTGAAAAAGAGCCTTGTGAGGAATGTTCTGGCAAGGGAGAATACATTGCTTTAAAGGATGCCTCTGACTTGACTTTCTTTCCCCTCAAATGGTTACATTTTAAACGCTGCTGTTTTGTGGGATTTACAAATGCAGTGCACAAACACAGGATAACTTAATACAGGGGCCACCTCATAGAAGAAAGTTCTGTCATGTCCAGTGGAGACGTTAGAGCAGAAGGTACAAATGACAGGATAGCACAATGCCTGTCACATCCTCAGCCTCTCCTCTTGAACAGTGACTTCAAGTGCCTTGATTTGGGCAGCTTGGTGCACTGCAGGTGACCTTTTCTGTTTTAGGCTTATCTTCTCTTCTTCCTCAGATCGGCGGTCAAACTATGTTTAAGCTAAGAGGAGGCTAGAAATGGCTGTGACAAGAGCAATGTTAATGAGATCAATGTTTGAACTTGGTGTTGAGCTCTTACCCACTAAGAAATGAGGGAGCAGACAGCAGGTGCCAGATTAACATTGGTGAAGACGTGCTTACCTCTGAGTCATGTGACAGGTGTACTCCATGCCTTCCTCACAGCCAAGTGTGGTCAGGGAGATGTGTCTATTCTACAGAGGGGTTGAGAAGATCTGAGTCTTTCCTGAGGCTAGCTTTGCCCTCTCTGAGGGTTCTGCCATCCTCCGTAATTTGCCAAGGGGAAGCAGAAAGGACCAAGGTGGCTGATTCTCACATGTCCTTGGCCAGAACAGGGCTGCATCAGAGTGCCGGGAGGGGTGGGGCAATGTGCTGTAGTGTGCTCCAGGGGAAAGAGCAATGGCGTTTGGCGAACAACTGGGGATCCTTTGCCAATCCACAAATGCCTGTGGGCCTGGTGTGTGTGTGTTACCTGTAATAGTTGAGTAATAGCCACATGAGTAAGAAAGACATCCATTGACTTCTACTATTCAAAAGAAAGAAGAAATCCAGGATTTTGTATAAGAACTTAAAATTGGTGTTCAGGTTCTTCTCTTTCTCCTCATTTTCCCTTTGCCTCTGTCTCTGCCTTTATCTCTCCATACTAATAGAGCCAAATATAAATCACAAGCACCTCAGCTCTAACCTCCTATTCTTTAGTGTAAAGGAGCCAGAGCCAGGCTGGGCTCTGGCATCAGCAGGTAGCAGCCCTTCCTCTCACTGCCTTTGACCTACATATGCCCCTCACCTTTGGGGCCTCTGCTTCTCTGCAGCTCATTCTGAAACTGTACTGACGTAGGTGCTGAGGCCATCTGAGTTTTGCTAGCTAGCATGTTTTTCATCTTGGCTGATGCCACACTGTTCCGCCAACCAACTGGAGAAAAAATTCCAGTGTCTCCTACTGGGATTTAATCCACAAAGGAAGGACTCATCAGCCAAAACAAATCCAGAAATGCCGCTCATTCTCTCTAGAGTTCACAACTCATGAGATAATTGGGGCAGGTAGATTTTCCTGGTAATTACCTTAGAAATGCCTTAGTCTAAAATGCTTATTTATTGGCCATTCCACTAGGGTATGGAAATCTGTCTATTATAATGGGTTAAGAGCCAATCAGACATAGTCAAATTTCACACTACCTTAATTACAGAGTCTTAATCAAGTAAATCGTTCCTCAAAGCCTCCTTTTCCTTATCTGAAACTAATAGATTTACTTCAGTGAGCATTTACAAGGATGCATTTGCAAGGTGCCTATGAATTACTTTTAAATATCGGTTTCTGCTACTGTTGTCGGTAACTGGTGGTAATTCAGCCCCGTTATTTTATTTAGATCGATACTTTGGAAACTTTTGGGGATGAATTTAGCGGAATGGCCAGATGCCCTTATGATGCCAAACATGCCAACATCGCCCTGTTCGCAGGTAGGTGACCTGATTTCTCCTCATTCCGTTTTGTTTTGCATCTTTCAGCCTGTGGCAAAGATTCTGTTTGGAAGGATCTGTGGAGTCACAGTTGTACGGATTCTCTGGTGAATACTGTAAATAAGAATGCCTCTTCCATTTGAAATTAGGGTGGGAACTGGAGTTTTGGTTCTCAAAAGAGGTCTCTTCCTCCTTCCCACAGGCTTTTGTGCCTTCAGAAAAGGATGATGGCACAATACCGAATGGGTGAATGAAAGTTTGGGCTTAGGTACCAAAAAACTTTATGTGGAACCATCAACATGGATCTAATGCTAGAGGTCAGGTTGATAGTATTTATGTTTATGGCATGTCTCTCATGGCCATTTCCCTGCTCTTCATTTCCTCCTTCATGGGATGGCTGTTCTCCCAGTCTCAAAGGCTGCAGGTCTACATAGAGAACAAAAAGAGAGAGAAGTAGAAGGAAGTTTCTGGAAGCTTCTTCACAGCGCTAGAGCAGCAGCCTTCTCAAATGCCATTGATCTGATTCGACTATGTGCGTACCTCTGACCAAACGGTCATAGTGCTGAATTACTGATTGCCTATAGGAGCCCCTGTTCCTGCTGAACAGGCCATAGAGAAGTAGCTAGTAGGCCATCGTTTTCCAATTTCTTGGGATTTTTGTATATGAGTATGTTTTAATTGGAAAGTTTGTTTAGGAATTCATTGTCAGCTGAATATGTGGAAGAGGGTGCAGAGAGAAGTGTTGGGTGTAAAGGGATTCGTTGTTCTAGGATGTCGTCCCACCATCAGCTGTCCTTGCCATCATGACAGCAAAAGCCTGGCAGAGCCTAACTGGCATGGGAACTCTTCGACTTTGGTCATGAAGCAGGTAGTTCCCAGTCCCTTCTCAGTGTCTCCCACTTAGGGTTGGTCCACGGGGTCAGAGTGCAGAAACAGGAAGGTTCCAGCACAGCACAAGCAGAAGCTGCCCTGTACTGTCAGCAACAAAGCCGGGGGAAGACTCAGTGTTAAATGGAATCTAAAAAGATGACTTTTGAACTAGCAAGGGGACTGACTGTTCATGACGGCTGCCTAGCTTCCAACAGCTACAAGGAAAAAAGCATGTTTCCTTAGCCAAGCAGAAGGGATATTGGATCATTTTTCACTGGAACGTTTGACACCTTATAAAAACTAAGTATTTGCCAATGGATGAACCTTGTTAGAAGTAAATGCCATTTTTGCCAACAGAGGCAGAATATAGGCAAGCAGGAGATGGCTCAGAGGTTAAGAGCATTCGCTGTTTTTTGGAGGACCTGGGTTTGCTTCCCAGCACCCCTGTGTTGTCTACGACCATCTTTAACTCCAGTTCCCTGAGATCCTTTTCGTTGACATCCCTGGTCACCAGGCACACACATGGTGCACATACCTACATGCTAACAAAATACTCATGCACATAAAATAAATGCATCTAAAAAAAATTTTTTAAAGATGTTTATTTAAGGCTTTTTACTTAACTATCAGCCACAGATTTTACATATGGAAAAACTTAAAGTGCACTATGTCATATGTAAGTTTCTTTGAATATAATTAATGGAACCATAAAATTCATTAAAAATGGATCTCTGGGTAAAGTGCTTGCCGTGCTAGCATGAAGACCTGAGTTTGAATCCCCAGTATTCAAAATAAAAGCTGGGACCAACATTGTGAGCCTGTACTCTTACAACTAAGGAAAAGAGGGACTGTGACTCTTGGGACAGAAGTAGGTATCTGGTCAGCCACCGGAGCTGGTGAATCTCCCTCTTTCCCTTACTCAATCAAACTCAGCTTGGGCTCAGGTCATCCATATTTCTGAATGGATTTAAAGCCTTTGTTGATAAAATCACTCTCTTATTATTTCTCAGGGCTCCCTCCTAATCCAGTTGGCCATGGCTTGATGGCAGTAGTAGCGTCCAAGGGTCCTTGGCCTTGAGATTTCAGTCAAGGTCCGTCTAATCAACTGAAGCAAATAGCATATTTCATTTACTCTGTTCCGTGAGCAGCTGCCACTGCCACTGTTGCTTGGAAAAATTGCCATGCAATTTTAAAAATGAAAAATGTTTCCTTTCTCGTGATCCCAATTTCAAATGGTGAGCATGGGCCAATCATTTTTCTTGGATTTTCCCCAGTTGTCCTATCTCATTTGCCTGATGTAGGAGAGCAGTCTAGGGGACATCTTCACTGTTATCCGTCCCTGCCTTGTTGGGTACCCTGTTCAACTCTTTCTCTTTTCTCGTCAGATGGAAAACTCTACTCTGCCACAGTAACTGACTTCCTGGCCATTGATGCAGTCATTTACAGGAGCCTTGGAGACAGCCCTACCCTCAGGACCGTCAAACATGATTCCAAGTGGTTGAAAGGTGAGCAATTAAATGAAGAGAGGGAGGAGCGTAAGAGATTTAGAGTCTGGATGGACCAGACTGTAGATTCATTTTGGTAATGGTTTCTGACAGACAAAACCATGTAAATTGCATCCTCTGCCTCCACTGATTTATTTGCCTCCCTTTTCCCCTTCCCGTGAGCTTCTGGAGTATTAGCAAAACCACCAGCGCCGTGACAATAGAATACATACCATTCATCTTTCCCTGCCCCAAACTCTCATTCCAGAGTCCCTCATGAAAAGGGCTGAACAGAGCATTCATGAAAGGGAACAGGGGATGAAATGGTGGGGAACAGGAAATCAGCCATTCCCAGGCCTGTGTGAGTCAGGGTGACGAAGCAATGTGCACAAACTACTCCAGGCAATGCAGACATTCCGCTGTGGAAAATAAAACTCCAGAGATTTGCAAAGCGTACTTATTCTTCCCCCTCGGTGGCAAAGCTTGGGAAAGATGTAATTTGTAGGCTCAAGTGCTTTCTGAAATCACTAGCGCCGGCACTTGCGACGCCATTAGAATTGGTTAGTGTTAACCACATGTCTAATAGCCCTACACTTTCAATTAATAACACGTCTTTGGCTACACTTGATTAAAATTCTCTTAACACTGTGTGACATATCTCCAGTTAAAGTGCCCGTTTGTCCACAGAGCCGTACTTTGTCCAAGCACTGGATTATGGAGACTATATCTACTTCTTCTTCAGAGAAATTGCGGTAGAGTACAACACCATGGGGAAGGTAAGAGGGGAGGGCATCCCTGGCTCCGTTTGTGACATTTTTGGAGACCTGTCTTTGCAACCAGTGTTGTTTTATAAACGACCTTGAGATGCGAATTGTGAACCCAGTAACAACACAACTAAGGATGGGCAGAAGCGACAGACTAAGCTATCAGGAAGCCCAAGCCACTTTTTCAGAACAGTAACAAATTACAGGGAAACTCTTGAATATCTCTACTGAAGATCTAACTAACAGATGTTTGGCTGCTTTCGTACAGAATTCAAAGTGTTTTGAGATGTAGCTTCCAGGTACAATTTTCCCTTTTAATTGAGTTCCTCCATAGAGAGAATCCATACCCAGTATCTTTAGGCAAACTGAGTCTTGGTTTTATTGTAGAAAGCAAGATTACAGTTAGAGGATGTTTATTTCAGTTATTTTTACCAGACAGCAGATCAAGGTCACTGAGTAAGAGGGCACCAATAAAATACCAGGGTAGCTTGCATGGTTAGAAGGACTCACACTCCAAGTATGAGATTTCAGACCCCAGAGGCAGGCAGTGGGGATGGCAGAGATGGCGCATACAAAGTATGCTTTTGTCTGAGGAAATAAAAGCTAAGCAGTCTGTATGGAAATGAGTTTATGTGGCTGGGAGCTCATCCCCTGAAGGATTTATGGCTCCATATTAAATGCCATCGTCTTATCTTTTAAAACATTCTGTTTCTATGCTGAGGTTTTTCCCTTTTTCTTTTTTTCTTCTTTTTTTGTTTTTGATTTTAGAAATGCACTATTAAATTAAGTAGCTTGTTGTTCCATTTCTGTTGTTTAGTGAAAGCAAAGTCTTCTAAGATCTGCATTTCAGAAGGAAAGGACTGCATTTCATTCCCTCTGTGTGCCTTTCTCTGTAGGTTGTCTTCCCTAGGGTGGCTCAAGTTTGTAAGAATGATATGGGAGGGTCCCAGAGAGTCCTGGAGAAGCAGTGGACTTCTTTCCTGAAGGCTCGCCTGAACTGCTCAGTACCTGGAGACTCTCATTTTTATTTCAACATACTCCAGGCGGTTACAGATGTGATTCGCATTAATGGCCGTGACGTTGTCTTGGCAACCTTTTCCACACCTTATAACAGGTAACCATGCCCTAGCTGGGTTGACCTAATATATTCTTCCCAGCTCCCTTTTCCCTGGGGAAAAGATTTGCAACTGATGGAAAGACAGCTGTCACTATTTGTAGATAAAAAGCCTTACTTTGAGTTTTCATCAATGAACTAATTAGAATTTATGAACATTATTAAATTAAGGTTTTTAGGGAAGTAAGTTATGGCAATATCTTCTATTTAAATGACTGACATTAAATACTTTGTATGTGATTCCTTTCTGTAAACCAAATTTTATTGTTCTCTTTTCACACATGAAGAAAAAGCTTAAAACATTCCATTGCCTGAATCACATAGTCAGTGATAGAAGGGACAGGTTTGAAATTCAGTATCTTCCTCTGATCTCTTATAGGTTATCTGGCATTCCTGTTTCACTTGTAGTATTTCCCTGACTGAACTGTTTGTGTGTGTGTGTGTGTGTGTGTGTGTGTGTGTGTGAAAAGAGTGGGCATTATTAAAATGCTACATTGAGAAGTTGCTACAGTGAGAAATTTAGGGGCGAGGGGAACTCGCCAAGGGTTCCTTCCACCCAAGATTCCAGTTATCATCCCACTTGAGAATGTAAACCTCCAATGGTTCAAGCAGTTGGTTCATGGCCCAGATCCTAACCCCAGCACGAGTGCCTCTGGGAGGGGTTTAGTGAGGACCCATAAGCCACTAAACACTATCCCTAAAAATACTGTCTGTCGCTTCATTTCTATTTTATGTTTAGTTCATCAGAAATATTAATTAATTAAATGACGCATTAATAATTGATCTCAACACAGTGAAAATGCACGGAAATGATAGACTAGCAGAATTACCATCTTTCCCTGGCATCCAGCTCTCTATAAATCAACAAGGTTTCAGAGTCCCAACACTGTTGGAGGAAATGACCATAACTCTGGGTATAACCCCTGACCATGAGCTCTAAATGCATGCACCATGGTCTCCTGTCTGTCTACTATTTTAGAGCTTCCTTACAGAATATCCTCTTCTAAGAATACACTTAGGATTAGGCTTTTTACAAGGACTTTCATGAACCTCAGGAGCGCCTAGATGACAGGCATGAAAAATGATAAGAGTGGAAGATAGCGTCTAGAAAGACATGCCTAGGTATTGGGTAGCACCCAGAAGAGAGTGAACTGAAAGATGAATTCAAACTCCTCAATTACAAGGAGGGCAAGTGCCAAGGATTTCTCCCTGAAGATAAATGAAAGCAGGAGCTTATATTGCAGCAAGAAGTATTCGATTAGATTTAGGCAAGCTTTAATCATCTATAGGGATTTTTAGACTTCAGAACAGGGAAGATATAAAATATTTCAGGGTTTGAATATTCACATGTAAGATCCCATCTATCTAGGGTTTTTGGAAAACATGCTGTCTTGGTACATGGAAATGGAGGGGTTAGTGGAATTTAAAAATATATTTCTATTTTGGGGTTTTGTTTCACCAAAAGTTTGGGTTACTTTGTGATTATAATACCATAGTGAGTTCTCATGTATTTTCTTAAGTGGTCCTAAAATTATCTTATAATGATTATGCGGTGTCAGAAATATTATTTGTTCAGTCAGATCAGACAACCTAACTTGCCAGTCTACAAATGTGTTTACCATTGGCATCCTAACTCTCGTTCCATCCCTTTCCACTTCCTTCTCCACACAGGCAGGCTCAGTTATGCTAGACTGCTGCCAATCCTTGAAGGGTCCCTCTTTATGCTGGGGAAAAAGAACAAGCAAGCACCTTGGTCTAGCACACCAGCCTCAGCGTGGTCTGGCTCCCTTCCCTCCTCAGCCTGTTTCCTCCCATTTTTTTGTCACACAGTCTATACCACAGGCTTGCCCGACCTGAGGTCTGGTTCTAGAATGTTCCTTTCTCTGTAAAGTCCTCCAGCCTGACCAATGTCCACCCATCAAAACCCTGTAGAGGCGTCTTATGCCATGAGACCTTGTCCTGACTCATGCACAGCTCTCACTGGCTTGCTCTGCATTGATTGTTTTTATCTCCATCTTAAACTGTGGCCTACTAAAGGCAGGACCCTATTCTCTGTGGGGTTCACAGAATTTCTTTAACAAGCTCTTAATTCTCCCCAACAAACAAAGGGGGCTCAAGAGGCGATGAAGAAATGATGGGCTTTTCCCCCTTGAGTTTATTGTATTAGCGAGCCTTCTTTAAGATCGTTGATGCATTTGATTGGTCTCTTTACACTTATGATCCCTTTATTTATAATGCTCAGGTACGGACTTTAAATCCTACCTACCCGTGATAAGAGTTTCTTCAGAGTACGTTTTCTAAGGGGATGAATAGCAGTTATATGAGTAACACCTGGTGTGGAATGTCATTGCAGTATCCCCGGGTCTGCAGTCTGTGCCTATGACATGCTCGACATTGCCAATGTTTTTACTGGGAGGTTCAAGGAACAGAAGTCTCCTGATTCTACTTGGACACCAGTTCCAGACGAGCGCGTCCCTAAACCCAGGTATGTGCAAATATTTATTTAGTCAGCTATTTTTAACTCTGAAATGGTGAAACTGGCTTCTCTGATAGTGAGTATCCTGAAGACTACACCCTGGAGCCTTGCATCCCAAGCCAGGCAGACCCAAGAACAACAGGAAGACTCTCATGACGTGACATTTGCATTCATAATCCTTACCAGAACCCAGAGTAATCTTTAGTACCCACAATCCATGCCTTTAGTCTTCTGCTTAACCTTTGTAAATGTGGTTTGCCCAGTATAGTAAGTGATAGGAACCATCTGCTAGAGCTGGTCCCATTGGTCTATAGGTGGAAAATTTAAGGACCAGAGAGTAAACTGTATTGTGCAAGTTCATATAATTAGAGAGATACCTCTGCTGTGCCTCCCTCTCATTCATAGCAGTAGCAAAATTACAGTTATGTGGTGGCCATAAAGTAATTTTGTGGAGTCCGGCAGTGGGGGCACACACCTTTAATCCCAGCAATCAGGAGGCAGAAGCAGGCGGATCTCTGTGAGTTCAAGGCCAGCCTGGTCTACAAGAGCTAGTTCTAGGACAGGCTTCAAAGCTACAGAGAAACCCTGTCTCAAAAATCACCCAGAAAAATAAAATAAAATAAAATAAAATAAACAAATAATTTTATGGTTGAGGTCACCCCACCATGCACAAGGAGCTGTATTAAAGGATCCCAGCATTGGGAAGGTTGAGAACCTCTGCATCTAGAACCTTCAGCAAGGTGTCCTAGTTGGCTTTCTGTTGCTATGATAGACACCATGACCAAAAACAACTTAGGGAGAGAGTTTATCATTGTCTATCATCAAGGGAAGCCAAGGCAGGAAGCCAAGGCCGGAAGTTGACACAGAAACCATTAAGGCACATGGTTTACTGGGCTTGCCTCCTCCAGCTTGCTCTACCACCTTTCTGACACTGCCTGGGCTCACTTGCCTAGAGGTAGTACCATTCCCAGTGGGCAGGATCCTCCTACGTAATTACCAATTAAGAAAATGCCTCACAGAGAAGCCCACAGGCCAGAGTGATTAGAGACAGTCTCTCAGGTGAGGTTCTTTCTTCCCAGGTGTGTCTGGGTTTGTATCAAGTTGACAGATAGCATAAAGCAA
>LOEQ01000672.1:170782-183530 GCA_001685075.1 Bramus lutescens | reverse complement strand
CCCAACCCCACCCTTTGTCTCATTTTAGGCCAGGTTGTTGTGCCGGCTCTTCGTCTTTAGAAAGATATGCAACCTCCAATGAGCTTCCTGACGACACCCTGAACTTCATTAAGACACACCCACTCATGGATGAGGCAGTACCGTCCATCATCAACCGACCGTGGTTCCTGAGAACGATGGTCAGGTGGGTGTCAAGCCAACCACGTCCTAAATGGATTTCCTTGACTTTATCTTGTGTTCGTGGATTCTGTCAGTGGATCATGCTTTGAAATGCCACAAACATCTTCTGCTATCCTGGGCATTGATTCAGCTAGGAAATGTTGACGGGCTGGGTAGATGCCACCAAATCCCCATCGCTGCATTCCCAGCGAGAAGAGTGCCAGTATTTTCAGGCCAGTTCTCCATGTGCCAGCAATTAGAAGAAAGAAAAATACTTCCTTTCAGATTAGCTTGTTAATCCAATCTGTGCAGTGCAGAGGCGTGGTGAGGGAGGACCCGGGAGAAGAAGCGGTTATCTGCTTGGTTACACATGATTGGGTTGTGGCATGAAGGGACACTGTATGTAATGGCATGACAGCGTGAGGGAGTTATACCTTAGTATTTGTTATCTGAAGGGATGCCAACAGAGCAGTAGTAGCTGATTGGAGAGCTCTGATGGCATCCAATATCCTTTGTGATGGGAGCTTATTTTCAAATACTACAGCAGGCTTTTCGAAATTGTGGCAGTCAGTGACACAAAATAGTGAGTTTACCCCATTTCTAATCCCCTGACTTTTATTGAATTATAAAATTACTTGAGTGTAACCTAGCAGCCACAGCCTATTTCTCATAGGAAGACTGGTGTTTTCTTGTTCCTGTCTTGGTACTTAGGACAAATAAGTATCTGTGAAAGGTGAAATGACCAAAGAATTTCATAGAAAGAGGATACCCACTAGCGCTTCATTCTGAGCTTGTCCTTTGTTCCCTTACCGACCGTGGTTTGGCTTGCAGGTCCTGATGTTTGTGCTGTTCTGAGTCCTTCACCTTCAGGACCCTCTTTCCTCCTCTGTGTACAATCAGAACATTTTCTAATCTTGCCTTTCATTAACAAACACTTTGTGCCTCCTAGGAAAAGCACAGAGAATGGGATCCACTGCTTTCCTTCTCGATGTTGCAAAGAATGCTAAGCACAGTCACTTCTCATGCCTGTCCCCTCCGTTGGTGGTGCTGAGTGCTTTCATATGGTTATGGATATTTATTTACTATGGAATTTGGCCTCCACACACATAACTTCCTTCTCCCTGTTGGAGCTATCCGAATGTTCTGCATATGAAAACAAGGGACCAGAACGGCTGGAGAGCATTACTTACTTGCATATATTTTTCATGACATTGTTGTTACTAGAAAGCTGTGTCACAGTTGTTTGAAGTGGAAAGGGGACCTTTAATGACAGACTAACAAAAAAATCTTTTTCCCCCTCCCCCAAATGTGATTCTGTTATTTTAGATACCGCCTGACCAAAATTGCAGTAGACAACACCGCTGGGCCATATCAGAATCACACTGTGGTTTTCCTGGGATCCGAAAAGGGAATCATCTTGAAGTTCTTGGCCAGGATAGGAAGCAGTGGTTTCTTAAATGGCAGCGTTTTCCTGGAGGAGATGAATGTTTACAACCCAGAAAAGTGAGTCAAACTTTGGGTCCTTGCTTGGTGATTATTGGTCATGCTATTGTAGCCCTTTCTGTCCATGCAAAACCATGGCAGACAAGTTGGTTTATGAAGTTTTCAGTTACTTTTCACACCAACTCTGAAAAATACTGAGCATTAGTTTTTCCTTGCCATTAATGTTATCCTAAAGCCGCCCATGTAGGGTGTCCACATAAGGTATCTTAAATTATGAGGTCAGCATGTCAGCCCCAAAATGGTGTACAGGGGTGGTGCAGGAGAAAGGAAATCGTTCCTGAGAGTCTACTAATGGTTTCCTACTACCTCATAAAACCAGGTGCAGCTATGATGGCGTGGAAGACAAAAGGATTATGGGCATGCAGCTCGACAGAGCAAGTGGCTCACTGTATGTGGCATTCTCTACCTGCGTGATAAAGGTGCCTCTCGGCCGCTGCGAGCGACATGGCAAGTGTAAAAAGTATGTATTCATTGACAATTAGACAGTCCACAGTAGTTAGAAAGCAATCTTGGGTAGCTGACAGTCATCCTTTCCCCCCGCAGAACCTGTATCGCCTCCAGAGACCCATATTGTGGGTGGGTGAAGGAAAGTGGTTCCTGTGCCCATCTGTCACCCCTCAGCAGGTAAGGAGCCTGAGGTGCAGGGAGGCAAAGTGCCCTGATCCCTCTTCATGCTAGATGTCGGCTTGGCTGTGTTCCCTCAAACTGTCTGCACTTACCCTTCTGTGTGTGAGAATTCCAGCAACAGAACTGACAGGCGCCTTCTCCATCTCCAACTCAGTTCAGAGACTCAGGGTCACACGTGGCACAGTGTCCATGGGATAATCCCCTCTAGACTAGACTAGTTAAGAACACAAAAAGTATTCAAAAGTATTCCCTAGAGAGTGGTACATGAAGATGCACGCCTTAAGCATCATGGTTTGAGGACAGCAGAGAAAGGAGCCATGGGCTACCATTAGATTAGTGGATGGTTTGTCCAGCCTCGGCAAACTGAGTCTGGTAATTGACCAGACGAGGCTGAGAAGAAACAGCAGAGCATACGTTAACCCACGTGATCATGCTTCAAGCATGGTACTCACATCCAATAAAGCTATCTCCTATGCCGAACAAACCTTGACCTCATTGCTCATTGCACACACAAGCCATGTTTGGCAATTTCCCAATTGGTCCCCTAGATCAAGCTCCTCTGCTCTGCCTGTGAATTTTTTTTAACTTCATTGGTTGTGAAATCTAAAACAACATTTTGAAAAAATATTCAAAGCATGTCTCAGAGAAGTTGTGGACAGTGTCAGTGAGGTATCCAGGGCAGTCCAGCGCTCCCCTGCAGCAAAAGAACCTCCCCAGCCCCAGCTCCCTAAGCTGGGAGCATCCTTTCAGCTTTAAAAATAGCTGAACAAGTAGAAGAGCCAATTTGGTGACCACCATGCACATAATTTAAGAAATATTCTCTTGAACAAAGCTAATGATCACCATAAAAGATGACCTGGAAACCCTGGGGCCACAGATGACCCCCTTATGCATTATTAGCATGGCTTTGAAGGCCGCTCTGTGACTTTTGACAGAGTTGGAGTCTGGCATCTTTTTATGACATTCCTGGGGTAGAGCAGAAAGAATCAGTGAGGGGGTGCTGAGAAGGGGCTCATCAGTTAGTTGTCCTGTATTCAGCAACTGACCAGAGGTAACATGATTTCTGTGAACTGTTTTAAAGCGAATATCAGAACTCCAGAGACTTCCTTTCAAGTCTGCATCCATGTTTTGGTTTCCGGTGCCACAGGCCCTGCTCAACACATGTGGGGCTCTGCTGGGAGAGGGGGTTTGGGGACTGGGTGGATACTGGCTTTCATTATGAGACGAAATCCCTATCCACAGAGGATGAATTTAATTTCCATTATAGCCAAAGACATTAGAGGCTAAATTCGGATTATTAGATCAAGGTGCGACGTTCAAAGCAGTTTCCTTACGGGGTTCATGATACACTGTGGAGCAGCCACAGATCAGAATTTTCAATTACATTTTAGAAATAGAAGTGCAAAGTTCTCCCGAAAGACACGCTTTCCGTGAACAAATCTAGTGTGCTTGTTTTAAATTTCAAACTGAAGGGTGAGGACCAGGAATGAAGGAGAAAGAAAGGAGCGCTGAGGATCGGAAAGAACAGGGAGAATGCAAGCTCTCGGCCAGGGACCACCCTCTCACATGCTCACTGGCCAGGCATTCCTGTAAACACTGGTTATATGTGTTCTGTGGGCAAAGGAATAGGGAAAAGGGACTGGGGAAAGAAAGCACAGATAAGAGTAAAACAGGTCACGGAAAGGACCAGACCCTTCCATCTATACTTCACATATTGTTTATATGCGTGAACTTTAGCGTGGAAACTTATTGGATGTTTAAGTAGTGCTTAAGGAACACGAGTAAGGGAGGATAAGAACCCACAACTAATTAACTTCCTGCACAAGGGTTGAACTCTCTGCTACTGTAGCTTCTCTTTAAAGTTTCATGTAAAACTCATTTAGTAAGCTGCAGAGAGCTTCTTTTTCTTCCACACTGGCCACTCTCAACTTAGCAAACAGCTCACTCTTTCTTTTTTTTTTTTTTAAATGAAACTGAAGACTCATTTCTGAGTGATGGCTCATGGCATTGTTTGTTTCTTTTAAAAAAAGGCTGACTTTTGAACAGGACATAGAGCGTGGCAATACAGACGGCCTAGGAGACTGTCACAGTAAGTAACGGTTTTAAATCTCTCTCTGCTTACGGGTGAAGATGCCTTAGGTAGCTCTGTGACTTTTGACAGAGTTGGAGTTTGGCATCTTTTCATAAAAATCCTTGGGGTGGAGCAGAAAGAGTCAGTGAGAGGGGGTCTGGGAAAGGGCTCATCAGTTAGTTGTCCTGGCCAGAGGTAATGAGATTCTTATAAACTATCCTAAAGTTGCTATCAGATGGTCTAGAAGCATCACACCTCATTTAGAACTTGGTGCAGATGTCTCTGGACATACCAAAGGAAATGGTGTGGTGGAAGTCAACACTGCCAGGGTGATTGCTGTAAATGTGGCCAACTCTCCCATAACTTTAATGTGTTGAAAAAATCATCCTAGAGGATATTAATCATAGCAAAGCAGTAAGTTATGGCAGTGTTTCCATTACAAAAATGACAGTTTTGTTGTGTTTCATAATGTGCTGTTACGCTGCATGTTAGCCAAATGATCAAAAGCCTAATCATGGTACTCTAGCTTGCTAACTGAGTGCAACTGTCTTAGTGTTCTTAACATATTCTCCAATGAAAGTAATTAATTTTCAAAATTTGATTTATGTATATATTCCAATTATATATATATATATGGACTATGAAGCCATTTGAAATAGGAAACAAACATAAGAAATTAAGCCATGAGCATAAAGCGATTCTAAATGTCCTCTTTGTAGAAATTAATCTACATCATTCTCAGAGTTCATGTTACATACTATTAAGTGGCAACATTCTACTTAGAACCTTCTAGAAGAGATCTCAGAATGCTGTCCAGTTGTTTTATGATCTGAACACTATCAAGATTCTCCTGAAAATGGTTTAGTGTTGTGAACTTAAGTAATAATGCTATGCTCTTAGCAAAAATATGTTTGGCTTGTTACCTTTCTTAGAAAACAGAGTTGGAGTTTATTAATAGTTTTTAACACAGAATCTAAGCACTAGGGTTAAGAGAAAGCAAGGCATTCAGGAAGAAGCTAAGATAGATCTGAAAATGAAGGTGTGGGCATCTTAAGACTCAACCTGGTTGGTGACTTTTTTGAAAAACGTTCCCTGTGCAGAATTTTATGAAATCTGAAATCAAAAGGACACTGAAAAACAGCTCTTAAGGGAGCCAAACTGAGTGACTAATAGCATTTGACTCTATAGTAAAGCCCATGGATATAATTCTAAGTCTTTAAGTCATAAGAACTAAAATTTCAGACTAGGCTATCATTCAACTTTCTGTCATATGCTTTTATAAGAGATATAGAATAATCAAATAAAGAGGGCAATAATCAACCTTATCTACAAGTTCTTGACCCTATGTAATTTGAATGATTAGTACAATATGTGGCCAACATTTTCATTTATCATACCTTCTCATGGAATACTTATGCATCAAAATTGTGGTAGAAGATGTGTTATCACCCAAACATCTGTGCCATGTGTGCGATTATTCACCTGCATCAATAAAAGGGTTTAAAGTGTAATAATTGTACCTTAATTATGTGCCTTGTAGTTTCAGTTTTGGAAAGAGAGGGTGCTTGGGGGCAGGGTAGGGGGTATTACAGATACTTAAGTTAGCTTTAGAAAATATTTTTGTCACATTTTTGTTTTCTGGTGGTATAAGTCTCTGTAGAAAAATAGGAAGATAGATTTGGCTTGAATCGGGAAATATACGAAGGAGATGCTGATGGATTACTAGTGTGTGCTTAACACATATCTGTGTTCTCAGGCAGAGTAACCTAAGAGAACAAGTATATGTAAAGTAGAAAGTTCCAATTTAGTGATGTAGTTTTTATGCCCAAGGCCAGCTGTAAAGCCTGTTTCCTTCATGCTCCATCCTTTACCCCACTCAGGACAGAAGGTGAGACTATGCCTCTGTCTGCCCGCTGTCCTGAGGGCTTCTCCTCTCTGCCTGCTCCCACTAGAACAGGAACTATTTCTATCACACATACTTGTGTCTGTGTGTGTGTATTCAGAGGGCATTGGCATAATTGCTGCACTGACTTTGACAGGACTTTTAGAAAAGTCACAGAGGGTCCCTGTTGAACCAGTAATCTGACCTAGACATCAGCACACAAACCTACATATGTGGCCTCCCACATGTGTGTGTTTAGATTTTTAATTTCCTCACTAAAACTGCCAATGAGTTAAGAACATTACGGATTATGATACTGGACAGTTCTCTCAGTCCGTTCCTGGGGATGAAACCACATAGAGCACGAAGAAAAGTTCTTTCTTATAGATGTGGCCTGGTTACTTTATCCACAGCCATGCATCTTTGTTTCAAGTTGAGCATAGCTTTCTGACTCTCATATAATCACTGCAGTGACCATTTCTTCTTCTAACCCTTGGGTTTTCTGGGGACACACGCCAGTGGGAGAGACGTGGAGATAGAACGTTGAACTGAGCAGGAAGCAGAGTAGTTTCCAGTGTTAGGGCTTCCCCATTGGCCTAGTTCCCATTAGCTCATCCCCCTCACTGTGTAAGTCACACTAAGAATGTGTGGTTAAGTAACCATCTCCCTTCTTTTGTCTTTCAGATTCCTTCGTGGCCCTGAATGGTAAGGAAGATGCTACTGTCATAATTTTATGTTCATGGAAAACTTTGCACTAATCCACCTGAGTATTTTAAGCCTTAGATTTCTTTTTAATTCATTTTTATCCTCATTTTTTTATAGACATTTCAACTCCTCTACCAGATTATGAAATGTCTTTCAACACAGTGTATGGTCAGTTTATTGATATATCTATATATACATATCAATATTAATACTTAAAGTTACTCATCCTTTGGTAGTTTGTAGTTTTCATTCCTAATCATAGACCAGATTCTTTGTTACTTCAGGGCTCCAATTCACTAAACTTATTTCTAGATTTCACTATAGTTAAAAAAAATCACTCTGCCTATATGGGACGATTGATAAGGGAGAACAAGTCTTACATATTGAATCCACAGAATATGAAACATGCCAACATACAAGAATTTGGTTAATACACCTAATGGAGTCTCAAGTGAAAAGAAATTTCTTCTTAAATACGCTTGTGTATAAGGAGATTCAAGATATATAACAGGGACTCTAACTCATAGACGGTAGCCCCTCAATACCATCTCCCCAATCCTGTCAGTCAGGATAACCTTCCCCCATAGCGAAATTCCCATATAGGGCACAGACACCAGGGTCTTTGGAGGCGAACCTGTACAGTGTAGCATGAAGTCGACCAACAAAACTTAAACTCAGAATGAGTTTAGATATTTGCTTGACCACAGTTTTCAGTGTGATTTTTTTCAGAACGTATGCGAGGAAGTGTGAGGCCGTAGGCGTGATGTCCAAACAGGATTTCTCCCATTGTCCTCTGCCTGAAACATTCAGGCGCTGGTGGGAGGTCAGGAAGTGTCCGCACTTCTGCACATGCAAACCGAAATGCAGCTGTTCCCTCTTTGTTTTTTAAAATAAATGATTGAATGTGTTTTTCCAAACACAAGCTGAAAACATCTCTATGGTATCAAATTTAAGCTTTTGCATTTGATTTTGGACCACAAGTTCAACCATTTGTAGTTTGTGTGTGTGTTTGAGATATACAATATAGGAATAATTAAGGGGTAGTCTTTAAATATAAGAGTAGGTTAAAATGGAGGGAAAGATGAAAAGAAGAAAAACACAAGATTTAGGATGCAAAGAAGAGTTCAAGGTGTCTACAAATGTGCTCAATCGCTGTGTAAATTTTTAATCCGTGAGACCAAGTAGCATAAACCAGAAGGCTTAGTGAAGTCTTCAAGGCTGTCTTAAAAGCCAGAGCTGTGCAATACACTCCCCGTGGCCAGGCCTCCCTATAATGTGAGACAGGGTGGAACAGACAAGGCCACAGGATCTCTCCACCTTTGACATTCTCTCATCTATGATTCAAACCAGAATATTGAACAACACAGACCAGGAGAAAATTGCTCAAAAGGCAAATGTCATCTAGCTTAACCTTAACCTTCAGGAAGGAAACCACTTAGAACTTGTTCCTTTCCAATGTCAGACTTTGCCATCATTGCCTAAGCTGAAGAAATTTTACCAGATGTTGAGAAATCCAAACCTTGAAACCAATTGAGCCAGCAACCTTCCTAGCATTTATCAATTGTTCAAGACCAATTTTAACTCCCGGGGAATTCTTCGAACATATAATTAAGCTCTGGGATGCTCTTTATGGGCAAAATAATCATTCTTCAAGCAAGTGGATTTTTCATTCCCCCCCAAAGAACAGGCATTTATTAATTTCTCCCTATATTAATGGAAAAAATAAAACTTTCAAGGGTAATGCCCAGTAGTTGTGAACTTTTGAACTTCTGTAAGGAAGCAATGAAAAGTGGTGCTCTCCCTTTCGCTTATGACCCTGCTCGTTGCAGGTAGCTACTCAGTATGCAGTGGTGAGGTGGCTAATTGACCATCAAAATGAGTGATGATCCACCACACAGGCCAGGAAATTACTAAGAGGGCCTAAAGAGAGGCTTTCAAAGAAGGGAAATCACATTTTTTAAAAAAAGAAAA
This sequence comes from Bramus lutescens, assembly GCA_001685075.1. Lineage (NCBI taxonomy): Eukaryota > Metazoa > Chordata > Mammalia > Rodentia > Cricetidae > Bramus > Bramus lutescens. The sequence continues at coordinate 174,612 of LOEQ01000672.1, read as the reverse complement.
AGGCAAGAGCGATGCTCTAGACAGTACTTGCAGATTCTCATAACTGATGACTATCTTGGCATTAACTAAAAAAATATTTAATTAATTCACCCAACAACTCTTCATTGAGCAACATCTATATGCCAGCCAATGGATCAGGTGCTGGATTTGTAACCTCAGAGGAAGGACCAAATGGCTACTTTTCTGGGCATGAATACAGACAAGGAAGCCAGTGCAGAATGCACCTGCACAGTTAGTAGTTGTAGCCTCTGTACGCCATGCACTTCCTGACTGATTTAGACCCACAGAACAAACCACAAAGAGGAAATTTTCTTTCTCAGGTAAAAGGGTCATTTTAGCGCACTGTGCAAGTTTTCTGTTGGCTAATGCTGTGGGTAACACCGCTCACATATACAAGAACCCCTTTTAGTGAATTGAGTCCTGTTTTCTCTCTCTCTACCTCTCTGTATTGAATTAGTGTCTCCTTTATGTCTAATCGGCTACAATCATTGTTAACTGAGGAGTGGGAAGAGCCTCTAACCTCTAGAATCACAGAGATTTGTAGATGTAGAGAAACAACATGCTGCATAAAAATTAACTTTTTGAATATAGCTTTAGTTTTTTGTGCCTTTGAAGACTATCAGAGCATATGTTCTGTCCCATTGATCAAATATGACCTCTCCTCTTGGGCTGCATGATTACAGCAAATCTATTGACATGCAATTCCATACCCACAAGTCATTTTGGTCACAATGTCTCATAAACAGTGCAAATCATATAGCCTGTAAAATCAAGCTGTGAGAAAGACCATCCATGGCTTCCCAGCCGCTGCATTTAAGCATGGAGAATCCTAAGAATATTCACCTCGCTTGCTCATAGATGCTGCTGTTCTCCACACTCTCACCTGGCGGCTCTAAACTTTTCGAAGCCCAGGTATTTGCTCTTTGTTCAATTAATCACCAGCCCATGCTTTCTGTCCTTAAGCACAAGTTTAAAAGATTGCAGAGCTTTTTTTAAAAAAAAATAAATCAGATGCATAGTTTCTCTAGATTTACATACAGAGAATCGAGATGTGCTGCGTATTAGACTAACACTTCAGAGATACGAAGAGGCTGATTTCTCACATTTGTGTAAAGCATTTTCCTACCTAACTACCATCTGGTCCACATTAATTTCCTCTCGTAGCCCTAGCTTTCCATCACCAATGAGTTTTCCATGTATCTGTAGCATATGGTCCAGGAAATTTTTCTACAGCAAATGTGTCCCTTAGGCATATATTTCCCCTAGATTACCATATTAAGAAATGTTCTCACTAAACCATACTTATGGCATTACCATAAAAGTGCCCCTTGAACACAGTTAAATCGAAAGTGCTCAAAACGCCTATCAGTTCAGGTAGAAGAAATTCTTGCTACTTGAAGGGGAGCACGACCTCCCCTCCCCCCCCCACCACCACACGTATCACCACCACCACCTCTACCTCCACTTCCCTACCCACCTACAAAGCTATTTCAATTTATTTTCTTATGTTGGGTGCTGAGTTGTATTTTCTGCTGGCCATATTTTTTTGTCTTTATGTAGTCTTGAATTCAGGTGTGGAAATAAACATGTTTTAGACCCTAAGGTAAGCAGGAAGGAAATTCTTTTTTTTCCCCATTTCTCAGGCTGATTTTCTCAATCCTGTCCTCTTCTCAGCATCAGATGGGATGCAGAACTCAGAAACACAACGTCTAGAAAAATCAAACATTCCCCGAGTCTTAAGTGAGCATATTTTTAGCGGTGGGTTGTGAAGCAGACTATTTTCAACAAAACAGATGTGGGAACCACCCAGGTTCTGCTCTGAGAGAGGCTTTTTAAATGTTACTGAAGCTTTGTGGCAGCATTCAGGTGTGGTGCTTCTGAAGAAATCATTGCTTACATGAACCTCTTCCCCTGGCTTAGCTTTTCCCTGGCAGCAGAGGTTCAGGATTAACGCTATTTTTAAAATACATTGTTTGAAATTTGTAATCTTAACATCTCCGGCCTGGGACTCCAACTTCTAATAGTAACTGCAGATTAAAAAGAATAGAGAGAAATGGGATGTGTTTATCAATAGGATCTGTCTTTCTGGTGCCATTATTTTATTTATCATATATAAGATGATCATATCCTGAGGTTAGAATTATTAGAATTATCCTGAGTCTATTCTGCTTTGTGCCAAAGACACCGACAACACACATGCAGTAGCTATCTTGGCTTCTTTCCCAGGCTTACCTGGAACTTATTCTATATAGCCTTGGCTGGTCCCAAGCTCAGAGCAAATCTCCTGCCTCAGCCTCCCAAGTCTTGGGATTGCAGGCATGAGTATGACACTCAGTGATCTCTCTAAAAAGTGCTCAAGATGGTTTAATAGTCTACTCAAAAGTTTCATAGAGGCTGTATTTTATTTCTACCAGAGAGGATGGCTAATCAGGCTCCTTTAAATCATTTTGACAGCTGAAAGGATCCAATACAATCTGCACTTTTATTTTGCGGCAAGATGGAGAGTGAACTTCTAAATGTGCTCACAGGAAATATCTAGGGTGTCTGCCATGACTCCCAGTCACTCCTGTCTCCGATGCTGGGCCACATCTGAGATCGAAATCTACATTTTTCTAGTTTAACCTTCTCATCAGTGAGGCCACAAAGACAGTCTGAGTTATAAAACTGAGTTATGAAACTCAGAACCCAGTTTTAGATGCAGAAGGTGCATCCGTAACAACAAGCAGAGGAGGCAGCTTCCATGCCAAAGACATGGGAGTGGATCCCTTGGGAGAGAGAGCATCTCCCAGAATAGGGAATGCCCATGAGATTGAGCTGAAACTGAACACTAGATGCACTGTGGAGCCTTGCTGCGAAGGCCTTGAGATAGCCTAAGTTATTTGTAATGGGAAAGACCGTCCACTATCGCCGATGCCCCGTCAGTCACAAACCGTGTTCCTGGAGTGTCTTTCATGCTGCTGTAGGAAGCATTCTAGGGAAGGACACTAGTATGTCTTGAGCATCTATGGATCAGGCACTGTGACACTTTCCCTATTGTGCCATTTTATCTTCCCAAGGCTGTGAGGAAGGAGGTCACTGTCCCTGTCGTGTAGTAAAGGACAGGGTAAACTTGTGGCGGAGACAGTCTCTGGCCTTTCGTGCTTTAACTGCAGTTTCAGAGGCTCTTCTGCCTAGCACAGAGCAGTCCACCCCTACCAGCAAGCCTCGTCATTGCCGAGACATGCCCTTGGCCTCAGGGTCATCATGGGTGTCCTGTATCCTGGCCTCTGAACAAAGGGAATGCAGTGTGCGGTGATGTCTCCCTAACTGTATTTGTGATGAAAACAGGGCACTCCAGTTCCCTCTTACCCAGCACCACCACGTCAGATTCGGCATCCCGAGAGGGGTATGAGTCTAGGGGAGGCATGCTGGACTGGAACGACCTGCTCGAGGCACCCGGCAGCACAGACCCTTTGGGGGCTGTGTCCTCACATAACCACCAGGACAAGAAGGGTAAGGCCTTGGAAGTACCTCTTCGAGACCCCCCCTCTCCCCACCCCCTTTCGGGAGGGCTCTGCACCTGCTTCCAGCCGAATCCTAGCAGCGTTTGGAACCTCCTGTGTCCCTCCATTGAAAGCATCTCAGAAAAACTGCAACCCAGCCCTTGAGCCAGGCTCAGTCCCCAGTTGTCCCCTGACCTAGGGAGAAGCCACACAGATAGCACATCCTCAGGGCTTCCTCTCTGGCAGAGAGACAGGCTGACCTAGAGTAAATGCTTGCTCCTCAGATCCCTTGCCACTCCTCTGAACTCCTCTTAGTTTGATGCTATGCATTTTTTGACCCTCTTTCCC
>LOEQ01000672.1:152796-163967 GCA_001685075.1 Bramus lutescens | reverse complement strand
GAAAGAAAGAAAGAAAGAAAGAAAGAAAGAAAGAAAGAAAGAGAAAAGGAAAATAAAAAATTCTTCTGATAGTTTTATCACATTTGATTTCAGAAAATAATCGCTAAAATTTTCATATCCATCAGAAACATGGTATCGGTAATAGACACCCGCTGAAAGTTGCTCCAATTAGCACTGTTATCTGAGGAAGGTTCTTAAATAGAATTGCTGCCAAGCAGGACAGTTAATAACCTTGAGTTTTAAAGCTTATCTAGCGTGAAAGTTTTCATCAGCTGTCATATGATTCTCCCAGGTGTTTGGTCTCACTTTTGTGTTTGTTTGTTGGGGACTGAGACTGAGAAACCGCTAGAAAATCATGGTTCTGTAGTGGTGACAAGAGCCTTAGTCACAAAGAAAGACCAAAGGACAACTTTCTTAGGGCTGTGGAGAAGGCTCAGTCATTAAAGTGTATGGGCAGAAAAGCCTGAGAACATGAATTCCAGTCCTTAGAAAACACACAGACAACTAGACATGGTGGCTTGTGCCTGTAACCCTAGCACTGGACATGTGTGTTTGCACATGCACATGATAAATCGATGGCTTCCAGAGGAATGACACCTAAGGCTGTCCTCTGGTCTTTCCAAACACACATACACACACACACACACACACACACACACACCAAAAACCAAATAAAGAAAGGAAAAAACATAGAAGCGTTCCTTTGCTTATCCATTCAGTAAATATCCATGTACGGGATTTTGTTTGCTTGTTTGTCTTTTGGGATAGGGTTTCTTTGTGTTGCCCTGCTGTTCTGGAACTAGCTCTTGTAGGCCAGGACTGTCTTCAAACTCAGAGATCCACCTGCCTCTCCCTCCTGAGTGCTGGGATTAATTAAAGGCATGAGCCACCACTGTCCAGTGAAAATACAGACTTTGACAGGAATCTGCACAGAAGAAGTTTACAATTAGTGGTGAGATTCACAGCTAGCTTCTGGTGAGACAGAGGGAAGTATGTGCATGAGAAGTCAAGGATGAAAGGGAAGACAGCCCTGGTGGGATAAAGACAGGCCGTGGCTGGCTCCCAGTATGGTAGACTAGGGAAAGGCCTTGAAAAGCATTGAAGGAAATGTTGGATGTCAGTAACGGAAGAAGGGAAAGAATTTTTTGCGAGGAGAACAAATTGAAGGGACAAGTCACAAAGTTGTTCATGCACTGAGTGAGTCAGTAAAAGGCATGTCATGTGGGGTGATGAAAGTGAGCAAGAATATAAAGGCCTGGAATGTGAGCTGGGGTCAAATAAGAGCATGCTGCCCTAAGTGGCATGCTAAGTTGTCTCAGCTTTTCTGGCAGGCAGCAGGGGCAAGATGAAGGATGGCAGGAGACAGAGACCCGAGGAAAGCAAGGGAAGACAAAGGTAGATTAACCAATGATACATATACCAGCCTGCTTGATCACATGCAATTCTGGATTACAAATATTCTATGAATTTGCAGGAGGGATTTCTGTATCAAGTTTGGTCCTAACATGTCTTTTACTGCTTATTCCTGACATTTTCCTAGTAGATGCTCCTTGCCAATGTAAGCGCTTGACTCCAGGTAAAAGCCCTGACAAGCAGAACTCCAAACTAGGGCTTCTCTGTCCCTTTAGCGAGGCACCGGAATATGTGGTGTGTAACGTTTCACCCATGACAGAACTTCAAGTCATGAGAGGCTAAGAAAAAAGTGAAAATGTAATCCAATGTGCTATCCTTTAGCTTTGGAATAGTAGTAAATACTATTCTACTACTACCAGAAAGCGAATCTACTTGGGGTATCGAAGGACCCAGGAAAATGGTGCTGTGGACAGTTGACGCCTGGGCCTTGGGGTGGGAGATATGGGGTTTCCTGGGTACATTTGTCAGGGAGGACGCTTGGGCTGAGAATCCCATGCAGACTGTGCAGTTGTTCCTTCGGCTGTGCAGGCAAGGATGTAGATCTGATCTAATTAATTTTCTATCCTCTTGACAACCAGCTGAATTCATCTAAGGTCTTGATGAGATTATTGTGGAAAGGGTAGAGAGGGAAAAAAAAGTTAAATGTCAGCCATGCGAAAGCTATTTCATCTCCCTGCCTGCTTGAATCAGTACACCAATATTGGAATTTTCTAGAGACACCCACTAAACCCCATTATCCACATACCATTCATTTTTCTTCCAAAATGAAGGTCTTAAATTATGATTAAGGAAGCTTAAGCTTTTACTCAAAACAGTAGCTTGAGCCACGGTATTTTAAAGAAACGAAATTCGCTGTCCGATTGTTCTTGCCTTTCCTCTGTATCTGTGTTCTCAGGCCCTACAGTTCCCGACACGACACCTTACTCCACCCTTCCCCACACTCTCTCCTTTTTTTTCCCCCACTCTCTTTCCATCTTTTGTGCAAACACACACACAATGACAAAGTTTTCTGACAGCTTAATGGAACTTTCAAGGACTCCAGGGACCAGGCTAGGCATGATCTTATTAACGGAACATCTGGAGCAGCTATGCATTTGCTCTTTAATTGATTCAACTGCACTCTGTTCCCTTAGATTCTGTTGTGTCTTCCTAATGAAATTGTGAATAGTCAATTTAAGAGTTTGGGTCCCCTGTAAGGATGGAAAAACAATGCACGCTTGCTTTCAGCACCTACTCATTGCCTAGTTTTGTGTAGTTTGTTAGTTTTAAGGCTTTTAAGACAGCTCACTTCGCAGCCCTCCTTGTTCTGAAGGCAGCCTGGTCTGCAGAGGGCCGAGTAAAATGGGTGATTTCCTAAGGAGGGCTTCTCTTTGCCTAGGTACACATGAGAATGACCTCAAGCTCTGTAGGGCTTGTTCCCAAATGTATAGCACACACCACTGTCCCAGAGAGAAAGGACATGAAAGCCTGCGCTCTTCTGTTGGTACTGGGGAGATCCAGGCTGTTCAGAGTCATAGCAAAGATCTGCAAAGAGCACAGTCTGCCAGATGGACTGTCAGCAGCCCCGTGAACTTTATCAGACGTAAATATCTTTAGCTCTTTAAACCTTGGCAAGGCCCTGAAGCGAGTTTCTGAAACCTAGGTGGGTCAGCTCACATACGCTGGGCACACGTTAGATGGGACCTTCATCAGTGCCAGACAGCCCATTACAGACAATGTGAAGGTTGGTCATCTTCAATTAGTATCTCTTAATCTCTTATATGTCTACAGCTTGGGAGCTATCTGTGTGAAGCGGTTCATTTTTAAGGGAGTAATTGGAATTTTTAAAGTTCACATTTTTACATGGATGTGTTTCTTATCAAGTGCGCCTACCATTGCTTCAGTGGAGTCAGAGGCGGTTATTATGAATGGTATGGAAATAATAGGAGTTCCACGTGGACAGCCACTGACAATGCTTTATTCAGAGGGGAAAATGGTGTCAAGAAATTTATAGGGCTGTAAACTGTATAATACCTAACCTTTTAGACATATTAAAGTATGTCATTTGCAGTCTCCTTTAGCCTCTTGTTATCCATAAATAATAGATAACGCTGGACACAATCATCTGACATTCGTTAAGGTAATAAATATACCCCACGTGCTTATTGGCCTTGCACCCTGTGATTTAAAAGCACACAGCAGAAGTTTAATGTAACTTAAAATGTCATACATTTCTGTGGGTTTGCCTATTCGGTTCCCCTTAACAGACCTGAGGTGCCAAGGGCCATTGAGTGCACTGCCATGCTGGGCATTTTTGGTATCATAAAACTGTACCTTAGCATTGGAATGAAACATGAACTCGGGCTCCTCCTTTCCAGTTGAAAAAATATAAAGACAGAGAGCCTTCCTGGGTTCTTTTTCTTGTGTCTAGTCACATAGAGGTAGAGGGAAAGACTTTTTATATGACCCGAGCAATTTTCCGTGGTCATGGGTAGAGTTTAAGGAGATGATTTGGGATGCTGCTAGATGCGGCCGATTAAAGGAGGCAACTTTACTCGATTCTGGGCAGTCAGAAACATTCTCCTCTTCTGCCCCTGAGAACTAGGCATACCTGGGCTGATCCAATTTGGGACACATCTGAGTTATGTAATTCTGATCAATAACCAATGGCCCCTACTACAGAGATGGGCACATCATGTCTTCATGTTAGGGCCACTAGAGGCCATGGACATCTTCCCAGGAGCCATGGGATTAACAATTGGGTGGTTTTATGTGGTGTTCTGACTATAGTGGCATAATTTAAGGCACATGTAATATTTTTGTCAGGTATTTACAGGCTCGTGCCCCCCAGACACATACACATGAATAAAAATAATAAAAGTAAGCCTTTGAAAAGATGAGAGAAATTTGTGCCAGGAAAAGATACGATAGATTTGGTTATTTTCCAATGAAATAGCATCACTTTTGTATTCTTGGTCAGAACATTAGTGTTAATGAGAGTGAATAAATGGCACATGTCACTTACAGATTGGCACTTTGAACACCAAGGCACAATTGGTTCCTTTATTTACATTTTTCATAAACCATTTTTGGAAATCCATTGCCTCGGATGTGTCTGCACTAGGGCTTCAGAGCTACATCATGTAGATTTGTTTTCTAAAACATTGCAGATGACATTTAAGGCAGGGTTCAGACATGTTAGTGAACTCAAGAATGACCAGTGTCAGATCCAGTTGAGATCTGATACAGAGGAGGGTCTAGGCTGGACCCAAGTTGTGTCTTTAACAAGTTCAAGGTGATGCTGATGCTGGCTGGCATTGACTCATGACACTGCTCAAGTTGCTGAGGGGGTCTCTTGGACGCTCATTTGCTAAGACTCGGGGCTGTATGTTTTCATCTTGTATCTCTCCACTCTTAACTAATACAGTTGGGTTGCACCAAAGTGTGCTCTACAGTACTCTATCTTGGAACCTATTCAAGATAGGCAATTCATCCTGCAGGAATTCTAGAAATACTGCTGCGTGTGTTTCCTCAACAGACCAATGCTTTCCATGTGTTCATCTGCTTAGCCCATTTCATCCTTCCAGCCCATGTCGCTGGGGCTAATGGAGAGATATGCCCACAGGCCACACAGTGGTAACTCATAGAACCCAGTTCTTTAAGGCCTCATAGTTAATGTTCGTAGGTGCTGCCTCTCAGTTTCCTCTCAGAGGCTGGAATATATTAAATCTTCCCTCTGATTTATGTTTACTTTGTTGAGAAAACTCAAAGCACTACACATAATCCAAATGAAGAATTACCTGAATTTCCCAGTGCTATAAGGAGACCCAAACCCCCCTTTCACAGTCTGATACTTCATTATAAGGCAGAGGAAGAAGACAGGATGAGGCGGTTGGTCTGATTTCAGGGATCGTGTAGATGTTAAAGATCACAATCTCTCTTAGAAAGAAAACTGTAGGGCAGGAAAATAAACCTTGAAAATTGTGCAAATGGAGCATAAGAAATGGCTCAGCTGTTAAGAGTATATACAGCTCTTCAGGGAACCAGAGTTCAGTTCCCAACACCCACATCAGGCAGCTTCACACTGCTCAAAACTCTAGCCCGAAGTGGGAATCTAATGCCTTTACCTTCCACTGACCCCAGGATGAATGTGTACATACATACCCCTATTCACACACACACACACACACACAAACACACACCACACACACAATTAAGAATAATAAAATTAATTTTGTGCAAAAAACCTTTTTAAATCTAAAATAATCACTAAACTTATAGGGATAATAACTTCTAAGGCGTGAGCCCACAAACCAACATTCCAAGGCGCGGCGTTAAAAATTATTCCACTGTGACTGTCTATCCGACAAAGACACTAGTCTACTGTCTAAATGTGCAGTCCCACTGGCAAGGTCACGTCTAAAACAGCAGAGCCTCAGAGGATGCGTGAACCAAGCACAGGGGAAAATGAAGCTGAATGAGTTTCACGCTTGCTCTCCTTTCTCTTCCCATGAAGGCATCCCAACCAAAATTGTATTCATTTCAGAAGTGATAGAACTGGCGGCGGGTTCATCCGCAGTCGACCGCAGCAAGCACTGTTTCGGTGTGTGAGTCCTAACTACTATCTAGCCAGGATAGCAGGCTGCCCATACTCAGGCATGGTGAGTCACTAACTTTAGACATCTCGAAGACTGCCGCTCCTCATGATGCCTAATCTATATCACGCCGGAGTGGGGGATGAAATAAAAGGAAAGTTTGAGTTATAAATTCTGAGCCCAATTCCAGGGCTGCTGGCATTTTCAGTCTGTCCCAAACCATCTGGTTAACGTTAGGCCCTAGGACAAGAAGAACACAGTTTCCTGCCAAGATAACCACAGAAAGCTCCATTTCATTTTCAGTGTGGTCATCCCTACAGACTGGGGTGTGGCCCCGAGGAGAGATTGTGTGCAGTTGAGGCTTTCCTGCCGCTTGCTTCTCTCTCTTCGTGGGGATTACAGTGGGCTCTGTGTGGTTAGCCCTGGTGCTGCTGGCTCTCACTTGAACCATTCATTCAGATTGCCTTGGAGGGCTCTGAGCCTGGCAGTTTGTTGCAATAAGATTTTCAAACAAGAAAAATTGGGTTGTTAGATTCTATTCACTCAAGTTGTTATGATGATTTCAAGGAAATTACAGGCTTGTCTTACTATAAAGCAGAGCCGAGAGTCTATTTTTAGGGGATTCGACTCTGGGGCTTTTTTTGGGGGGTTGCCATCGTTCTTAGTTCTTATATCCAACACAAACCCCCTCTGGCTCAACGATGGAGGAAATGTCCATCCTCCCTTTTGCCTTTGCATATTTCTCTAAAGGACAGAGAAAAGCTTTGTTGTCTTTGTGGTCCCTGGGTCCGCTCTGCACAGATGCCTATTAATCACTTCGCTATGGAGACAGACACATCCATCATACCACCGCAGCTCCCAAACAGGCAGCCCGCTGAACGAGGGTGAGAGGCTAAAGTACTCACTTAACCATTTCGAGTTTCCCGGCTGCCTGCATCTTAGATCAGGAGAGAGGTCATTGGAGGGGTTGGAGTGGGCTCAGGTTTTCAGCTTAATAAGCAGAACTGCTTTTATCTCTCTGTCTGTTCTGATCAGTCCTATAGTATCTCCCAGGTCTTTGCGTAAGTTGCAGGTAATATGTACACTTGAAGACAGAGCGTTTTAATTTTTAAAAGGAATGATGATAATAATATGATAGCTGTGCTTTTGATGCTTTTGGCTCTGGTTTCTTCGTAAGCCAGTAGTTTTTCAGTAATGAATTCAATATAAAACAAAGCAAGTTTAGAGTCAGCTTCCCTTGACAAGAGGAAAGAACTTTCCCTCTAAAACTGCCAGATTTTCTAAACACCTTTCTGTAGTCATTCAAGGCTGTTCAAACCCTTCTCCCAAACGCTTGTCATTTCTATTTACCTTGTTCTCCTCCAGCTGTATTCCTTCACCCAAGCATTTGTTTACAGTTGGTTTAACAGATCCCTGTTGGACATTGTTCTTCCTGGGACTAAGGGATGAATTCATTTCTCTTAGGCCAGCCTTGCTTAGGAAGATGAGCATCAAGGGTGCATCTTGCCAGTGATGATTACAGGAGAGAGGAGCACAGCCCCAGATTACAGGTAGAAGGTAGTACGTGCCCAGTGTGAGGAGTTCTTCTCCATCAGAGCTCAGACTCTAATAATGGAGCCACATGTGGGAGAAGGTGGGAGAAGTTCCCAGACAGAGGGGGCAAAGGTTTATGAAACTCCAGTGCCAGAGGACAGTGCAGCAGGGTGGGCCACATTGAAGTGGAAGGACCAGAAGGGAGTTAGCATCTTCCCTATTGCTGAATACAGCTGTCACCTTCCATTTGTCCCATTTTTTTTTCTGCATTTCTACAGCGCTACATGTCTTTAAGGCTCAGCTCAATTTCATCTCCTTGTTAAAGCTTTTGGTCAGCCTTGGAGTAGGATGTTTCATTTCTATACTTCGGGTGGAGTTAAGTGCAAGGTCTGTCTTCTTCCTGGCTTGTGCCTCAGTTACGTCTCCCAGCGGTGTGCAGGAAATGTATGATAAAGGCAGCCACAAAGATGCTAATTATCAGGAGGATGGAAAGAAAGACCTCAAGAGAATCTCAGCCTAACCCCAGTTAGGAGATAACACCCTGTCTGGACTATGTTGTCCTAGAGCCCGGTGCACAGGAGAGGCAGGTACAGAGGAATCATAAGCAGAGCTACCTACCAAAGCCACTCTACTAAGCAGAGGACTGGGCTTCTGACATGTCAGAATTCATGTGCAAGGTCATTATGGGACAATTCAGAACTGTATCGGGCTCCTTTTGATTTTACAATCTATAATTGCTCTGATTTTGAATCGTGTGTTGCAGAGCCTGGGGGCAGTATCATTCATAATCTTTCCGTCATTCCTTTGGCCTCCAATTCCCTTACTGAGGCCTCCAGGCAACCTGAAAACTCTCCCTTCAAAAAGAAAAAAGCACAGAGAACCTACCTTCCTTAGTTCTGCCAATTTAAGGCATGGTTTCAGAGAGCTCTGTATGCCTTTGTGATCCTTGCTTCCTGCAGTAGGAAGGTGGAAATGAAGACCCACTTAGCACCTTATGACTGGTGAGAAATGGCTGGTGGTTAATGAATCAATGCAAAGCAGTTTTCAGATGCTGTTTTCATTCCTAATGCCCCACTTTCAACTGGTGAGAACAGAGGTCCCAGGGATGGGTAAAAAGCATGTCGCTGGCCCAGAGTGGAGAAGTCTATTCTTTTCCTCCTGGCATGTGGGGGCACTTGGGCAGGTGAGACTGTCATGTCTCCAGGTTTCCATGCAGTAGCCGAAGCAATGGATGTTCATTCCAGCTCCAGCCTGTGGTTCTTCGCCCTTTGCAGAGATTCATTTGTTTCAAATTAAACAGTCTCACTGGAGCATCAGTTGATACAAATCACCCTGTCACCCTCATAGGCTCCTTTGGAATTATCCCAGAGCCAATTTCTTTCCATTTATTTTAGTTTCTCCTCTTATTGTTTTGAGCAAATGCCTGGGTACCTTTCTAGATAGATCTCTCTCACTTTATTTGTCTGATGGTTGTTACTATCAAAATGATCAAAATTGAAGATCGTTTCTTTCTCAGACTTCCAAATCAAGGTTATATAGTCACTCCAAATATGTATCTCAAGGTTTAGAAATGTATTTTAAAATGTCCCTAATGTACTGAAAACCCGTATGTTCCATAGTTAGTCACTTATTAAACTACATAAGTCTGAGTCCTAGGGAAGGCCAGGGTGACAAGTGCAAATAGCATGGTGACTGCTTCAAGGAGCTGAGAATGGAATTGTTAGTCCACAGGGCACCTCACTGTCCTTGCTGGGGTTTGCCAAATATTTTTTTAGCCCTGTTTTAATTATTTCAAAGTTAGGGTTCTACAAGCTATCCTGAAATAAAAACATTCTCTTCTATTGCCTTGAGTCTCCTCTCATCTCTTTGGCCACATTTGGACAGCATACAGAGCAGGAAGGATGTGTCTGCCTACCTCCCTGGGGAGAGGGATAACTGGAAGACTCAGTTGCTGTGACTTTCTGTCATCAGAGAGCCACCAACCCACCGCTTACTTACCTTTTGTGGATTCTTCTGACATTCAGTGTTGACTCCACATTAGAGACGGAAAACTAAGGTATTAAGCCACTGTCCAAAATGTCATGAGTCATGGTCATGGGTGAGGACCCATGATCCAGACCCTTTGAGGTCTTATATAGTGCTGCTTGAATCAGGCCCCCTTCAACATGGCTAGATTGCGAAGTTAATTTGATCATTGCCATGAATACTCCTTTATTGATTTTCATGATATACACCGAAATCTTTAAGTTTGGAAGATATTTCCAAAAATAAAATCCCCTTTCCCAGCTTCACTTTCTATTTAACATCTGATCTGTTTTGAACATGGGGCTTAGGGTTTCTGAATTTGTCTAAATAGATGAGCAAAGAGTCCCACTCCAACTCCTAAAAGATGAAGAGATACAGAAATGTTTTTGTTTGGTTTTGGTTTTGGTACTGTTTACACAGCAAAATGAGAAAATCGTCACACCATTTTCCTGAGACGTCATACCCTACCTTACCTGACTTGTTAACAACCAGAAATCTGAACTCAAATGTCATCAGCTAAAGAAGTCTTTACTGGTGAAAGAGTAAGTGTTTTCTATGGAGTGTCAGACAAGAAGAGTATTAGGAGCTGAAATTATGGATAAGAAGCAATGGTTAAATGTGGTAACTACACAGAACTCCCAATGAAGTAAATGCGTTATTCTAGCCTTGTTGTACTGAAGTCACGCTCCCTGCATGGTGGGGAGGTCATGTCAACAGGCAAGGGGTTGGCTGGTAGGGGTTGAACTCATTTTGAGATGAGAGACCACCGTCTTCCACAAAAGGACAACCTGCAGAAGGAGGGGCGGGCACGGTGGTGCTTTGTATAAGGGCTGTGTGGTCGCACAGTTGTGTGACTAATGGCACACGGCTAGTTAGGATGCTCTGTTTAGAAGATGGCTTTCTTTTTTGCAAGTCTTCAGAACAAAGACCATTGTTTCCTGGGACTAGCCTTCTAACTCACTAGTTTGCCCATCTAGACTTACGTGGTGAAGGGAGCAGCTTCCTTGTGTTCCTCTCACTCATCACCAAGCTTGCTGTCCTGGAAGAAAACACACTGCACCTGGTGATTGTGTCATTCGGGAGAAGATGTTAAATGGGGAGTTCTTTTGATATCTGGTCTCAGCACTCAGCTTTAGTTCTTGTACCTTCTAAACTAGGGGTTCTCAACCTGTGGGTTATAACCCATTTGAGGTCATGACAAGGGTCACCCAAGACCATTCTACATGTCATGCATTTACATTTACATTACAACCCATAACAGTAGCAAAATTACAGTTCTGAAATAACAACGGTTGGGGGTCACCACAACATGAAGAACTGTATTAAAGGGTCACAGCGTGAGGAAGGTTGAAAATCTAGACAAAGAACCATTTATTTAAGTTCTAGAACACTGAATTCCATTGTAGGCAGCTTCCTCTAATAATTAGACACTTCTTGGGAAGATAATCCCCAATAAATATGAGCACCTAAAGGAACTCTGGGAAACGCCTACTGAGGTGAGAACGTCCACCCACCATCTTCTATGGATGGGAGTCTTGCCGTGGCTAGAACCGTGGAGCTCACCACACCAACGAGAAAGAAAGAAAGAGAGAGAGAGAGAGAGAGAGAGAGAGAGAGAGAGAGAGA
>LOEQ01000672.1:127063-141237 GCA_001685075.1 Bramus lutescens | reverse complement strand
GTGTGTGTGTGTGTGAGACAAAATGATCTATTGAAGGTTGGTGTAGGTGTCAGCTGATTTGAATTCTTATTGGTGTTTAATTTTACTTAAGAACCAAAGATTTATTCTACTCTGTTTCCAGGGTGAAGAGAAAGCCTGTGATCACATTTCTTGCTTTAGGAAAAAAAGATAATGTGTTAGACGTATATGTATGAATAGAAACAGGTATATAGTCATATTTCCTCTGACTGTGTAATTTAAACAGTGTAAGTCAGTAGGGAAGGGCTGTAATTGCAGCCAAAGTAAGTGAGGTGAAAATTACTAGGTGCTGGAGCATCTGCATCTCATTTTAATTAAGTGACTATAATAGCAAGATCAAAAACTTTTTCTTGTCACTCAATCTGTTGGGCTTTCTAATCAAGATGCCAAAGGGATCATTTTGTCCTCGGGAAAGAGTTACCCCAAAACAATCCCCTCTCTTGTTATTTGGCCAGGGCAACAGATAGATTTAGGCCCAGGGACACAGCTCGGCGCATGTGTGTGTGTGTGTGTGTGTGTGTGTGTGTACACTCACACGTGTGCTGTGGTGGGGGATGGGTAGGGGATACGAGGGGAAAGAAATGATCCGAGCCCCACCCTCAGAGCCTCTTAAGAGCAGTCATTCTTAATTTAGTAGCTTGGCACTTTCCTTCACAGGGCAAGGCAGCTCAGAGGAGAGCTGGCCCTGTTCTCTGTGGGTCACCTTTGGGAACAGTAGTTCAAAATTATGGCCTGTTCTTTTCCGAAACTGAAAAATGGATTTGGTGATGCATCCCTGTCCACCCTCTAGGAGTGCAGAAGTAAAACCAGGCAAGGGCTGAAAGAGTTCTTGAAACTCAAAACCCTACTCTATCTCCCTTTCCCCGGTGTGGCTAACAAAAGGAGAATCCCAGCCCTCAATACCTCTACATCATCAAATTAAATGACTTTGAGTTCCCATCTTGCTGATAATGAAAGTCTCTCTCTGTTCCCTCACTCTGGCTGTTTCTTATCTAAAAACAGAAGTAACTAGTGCTGCCTGGCTAAGCAAGTCATGCTACCCTGCCTAGATAGCTCAAGAGTTCTGTTTCTATTTCACTGTTGTGGCAGTCTGGCCATGTGATGTCTACATGGTGGCCTGGGGGCAGGAAATCCTGCCATGCAGCTCCTCTTGTCCATTCCCAGATACTCTAAACAAACCTGCCTCGTCTGCTGCCCAGGGCTCTACTGTACTGGGTTAGATAAACTGTAGCCTCTGAGTAGGATGCTCAGGCCTTGAGAATGGGGCCTGAAGTCCCTCCAGGGAACCATCTGTAAATTCACTCACTGCCTTTGGGCCAGGACTCTTACATTCTGTGCGCCAGGTCAGGATGCCTGGTAACCTTGGATGCCAATCTGTTTTGGTGGCTAGCACTTTAAACTGACTTTGTTCACAGCTGTATATCTCAAAGGCATCTTCAATGTTGCTCTGCCCCAGGCCTAAAGTGCTTCATTTTCTACTGCAAAATGGCCTAGAAGAACTACCCACTGCATCCCAAATCTGTCTCTCTCTCTCATATCCCAAGAGTTCATGACTTTCCTTGCATGAGAAAAACTCTAAAGCATTAAACCAAAACTACTAGTCATGTATTATGTCATAATATTGAAAGGCCTAATTCAATGCTTGCACTTTAGAGAAGAATAAATGCAGACAGGAGTGTTTGCTCAATTATGCACTGCTTCTTTGTAGCGGATGTGGGGGAGAAAGGCAGGTGACCCAAATTATGATCTTGTTGAATGAGACCATGTTATACTATAGAATGCTAACTTCTGATGAAAGTAATTCCAGAACACAGAGGTTAGGAAAAAAAAAACTAGATAGAAATGTATTTCACTCTCCTATAATAGCTCTACAGCATATGGTCCAAGGTCAGTGGGACAGCTTTTTAGTCAATGTGTGGCTTCCGTATCTAGACTCAAGTTCTTCTACATTCTGACAATTTCATAAAATTTCTGACAATTTCAATAAAGTTCGGACAAATTCTCAGCCAGTGCAAATGGAAAAAGATCCAACTAGTTACCTCTCAGCCATTGCAAAGACTAATCGCATGGATGGCCTGAAGCACTTTTGTTCACATCCCACAGGAAGGGGTGTGTGCCAGCTAAGGTCTACCTTGGGCTTTTGAAACCTCAAAGCCCACCCCCAGTGCCAGACTTTCTTCAACAAGGCCACACCTCCTAATCCTTCTAAGTAGTGCCACTCCCTGATGACTAAGCACTCAAACACATGAATCTATGGGGCCATTCTTATTCAATCCACTACATTCCACTCCCTGACCCCCTGACTTTTCTTCTCCTTGAACACTTAGCTCTCTTTCTCTTCCTGGTGCTCCTTTTCTCCTCAAACTGTACATTTTGTAATTTTCCTTGCTCAGCTTTCTCCTTTACAAACAGATCAGTGTAAAAGGTACCCACTAATAACCATATGACAGAGTCTTAAAATCTCCTCTGCTAAAGGCAAACCTCTTCAATTTAGCCACAGGCAGATATTTTGGACCAGGGTAGAAAGCAGCCACAATCTTTGCCAAAATATCCTAAGAATGGTCTCTAGGCCACTTACTAATGTTCTTCTCCTCTGAAACCCCTTGAACCAGCCTGTCACAGTCTGCATTGCTCTCATCACCCCTGTCTTCCATTCACGTACTGCTATGGCCTATTAAGCCCTATTAAGTTGAGCAAAGCCCTCAACTGCTTTCCTAATCCCAAATCTCAAAACCCACATTCTGCCAACAAGCAGCATGGTCAGGCCTGTTGCAACTATACCCTGATCCCTGGTACCAACTTCTGTCTTAGTCAGTGTCCTATCACTATGAAGAGACACCATGACAAGACACCCTTATAAAGGAAAGCCTGAAATTGTGGCTTGTTTGCTATTTCAAAGGTTTAGCTTATTTTCATCATGTTGAAGAGCATGGAGTCATGCAGGCAGACATGGTGGTGGAGAAGTAGCCTGAGAATTAATTCTATATCCATCTCTATAGGCAGCAGGAAGAGAGCCACTAAGCCTGGCTTACACTCTTGAAACCTCAAAGCCCACTTCTAGTGACCTATTTCCTCAAACAAGACCACACCTACCCCAACAAGGCCATACCTTCAAGTTCTTAGTTGTGCCACTCCCTGATAACTAAATATTCAAATATATGAGTTTATGGGGAATGGTGGCATCCTTATTCAAACCATTACAGAGTATATCCCAGGGACATACTGAACATCAAAGGAGACACAGAAATGTGGATTTCAGGTTGTTCTCATCTCACTTCTATTGCTGTGATGAGAGATAAAAAGCATCTTAGGTGAGAAAGAGGTTTATTTAGCTTACCAGTTCCAGTTTAGAGTCCATGATTTCAATGAGGTGAAAACAAGAATTCAAACAGCTAGGGGCATCAACTCCACAGTCAAGTGCAAAGAGGTAATATAGGCAGCCTTTCTTGCTTTGTACGAAATGGTGCCACCAATTACGGGAGTGGGTTTTTCCACCTCAATTAGTATTCAAGACAATCCCTCACAGACACACACACACACACACACACACACACACCACGTCAAGTGGCTTTGGATAATTCCTCTTGAAGACTCTCCTTCCAATGAGTCTAGGTTATATCAAGTTGACAGGTAAAACTAAATAGCACAGATGTGCTAAAATCCAATGGGATGTATCATTTTTTTAAACATTGGCAATGAAACGTTTTGATGTAGGTTCAGAAACTGCAAAGCTAAAAGAAAACAGGAAAAACAGCTCCTTGACATTAGTGTTAGCAATGATTTTTTTTTCATGAAACCTGGGCAACAAAAGCAAATATATGAATGAAACAGCATCAAACTAAGAAGATTCTATACAGCAAGGGAACCAAATAACACAAGGCAAAGTCATCTAATGGATGGAGGATAAAATAATATTTGCAAATCATATAGCTAGTAGGGGCATTGAATTCCAAAATACACAAGGAATTCACAAAACTTAGTGGAGAAAAGCAAACAAGCTGGTTAAAAACAGGCAATGGACTTGAACAGGCCTCCTAAAGAAGGCATACTAGTGTCCAGTAGATGTACAAAAGGTGATCATCTTCCATAAGCACCAAGAAGTGAAACTCAAAACCACAGTGAGAAGTTACATCACACCTTGTTTATTTTTCTCTTTTTCACAAAAGCCAATCTATGCAAATAGCTTAATAATTTATCAAAGAATGAAAAGATAAAAGAAAGTGCAGTAGGGACTGGAGAGATGACTTAGCAGTTAAGAGCACTGACTGCTCTTCCAGAGGTCCAGAGTTCAATTCCCAGCAACCACATGGCGGCTCACAACCATCCATAATGAGATCTGGTGCCCTCTTCTGGCCTGCAGGTGTATATGTAGGCAGAATACTGTGTACATAATACATAAATAAATCTTTTTTAAAAAGAAAAGAACGTACAGTGTATATCCTTACAGAGGACTATTATTTTGTAACAACATGGGTAAATTCAAAGTACATTGTGCTAAATAAATCATCAAAGAGTGATAATAGTCTTACTAGTGCGTGGAACAAAGTTGAACTCACAGAAATGGGGCTCAGAATGACAGTTGTTAGGAACTAAGAGAGGAAATGGACAGATGTTGGTCAAAGGGTATAAACTTTTAGTTCTAAAATGAACAAGTTGTGGGGATCTAATAGACACCCTAGGCATTACAAATATGCTAATTAATTTGATCATGGTAATCACTACTATATATATGCAGATATATCAAATAGTCATGCATCAAATAATCATACACTGGATTTAAGTTCATTATTTATCCTTAAATTTTCAAAAGAACATTTTGAATTAAAAGAGGGAGAATGGATAGCATTAGAAGTCACCTATCTGTCACCTTTTGTATATATAAGGTCATATGATTCTTATTGTGCACTGTGAAGATACAGTAGCTAACAAGGGCAGAGACTGCACAGGCAGGCCCCTCTCCCCAGTAAGCCTCCCCTGAACTCCCTGGCTGTGGCTGCACTCCTGGCTCTCAGAGCACCACCTGAGAGTCTAGAACCTTCTAAGGCCCATCACAAAGCCTTGTTCACCCTTGTGCTACAAGCATATTAAGAGTGATAATTTTGTATTTCTCAGTTTTACGAGCCCACAGTCTACACCAAGCCTAGCAAATTGTAGGTGTACAGTAATCATTTGCTAAACGGAGAGCTCGTTAGCAGACAGTAGGAGCTGAGTCTCCATGCTCCACCAAGGCAAAATGACTGCTAGTGGCTGCTGTAGGCACAATGATCACTGTGGCATAAATTGCACACTCATTGCGCTGGCACAAGCCTAGATTTTTTTTTTTTGTAGCAGGCCGTTTGATCCTCCCAAGAATCGTATCAGGTAGGCAGTCTTTGCTATTTCTATTTAAAACATAAAGCAAGTCTAGTATGGAAACTTAAAGGATTTCCTCATACACACCAAGCTAGTAATTAGTAGATCTGGAGTGCGCATTTAGGTGACCCGTAGCCACCAAGGCTTTCAGTCACCATGTCTCATTAGGTGGGATGAGGACCCTTTTAAACATGATCAAGGGTGACTAGCAGAAACCAAGCGGCCGCCTGCACGGTAGGAACCAGTGATTAGCGACATGAGGGAGTCAGACGAATCCCTCTGCAGCTCTCTTCCAACAATACACGGTGGCAACGTGCAGCCAATCCTGCAGCTCGTCCATATGTGCACACCCACGCCAGTCCTGCTGAGACGTGCATCCTGTTTTTCAAAGGGCTTTAGCGTCGGAGATAAAGTTAGTAGCTGAAATTCCAAGGGCTTCAAACAAAATAACAAAACCTTCCAATCGCCTCATATCTGACCCTCACCACATCCCCTCTCCAGGGCCCATTTGGGTCCAAAGTCCCTCACAATGACAGGAGAACGTGCACAGGGAATGGGGAACGATTCAGAGTTGACACACGACGGCATAGCCGGTGTCTGGGGGCATTCCAACCAGAGCAGCTTCACAACTACACAGACACGTCATTTGTGGGGGCTAAATACGTGCTTACAGATCGTAGCCGGGAATAAAAGACAGGCATGGGGCCCAAGATGGAGAGTTTGTTAATGCTCTGTGAAGCAATGCTAAGAATCTCCTAAAGCTACCTTAGGAGATTATTTTAAAAGCAACCTGGATGTATTGATGGCAGGGGTTGGGTGGGGGTGAGGTGGAGGGTGGNCATAATTTAGACTGGGAAAAGACAACAAGATTTGATTTCACAGCCGCTTCAGCAATAACAGCATAATCTTATCCGTTTCCAGCAAATACAATCTGAAACATCCAACCACCGTAAAGGTGCATCGCTTTCACTATGGCAAACTGCAGATTAAGCTTTTCTTAATGCTGTTCAAATTGCCTGTGAAGCAACCTTTTATGAGATATGATGGCTCAAACAATTTTGCAAAGAGCAGAAGACAAAGAATACATTTTACACCAAACTGGTTTCCTAGGAAACCCAGAGAAATGTAATGCCATATCTCCTAGAGGTGGTTCAAGGACCAGGGCGCCTCTTATTTTTTTTTTCCAGCGGTGTTTAACATCTGCCTTTTCCTCTCTCAGCAGTGGGAAAGTAGATGGACTGAGTAAACTCAACCAGCAGCCCCACTGTCCTTTCATTAATTGACCTGCCTGTTCCACACAAAAGAAATAGACGTAAGCTACCATTACTCTCGGAAGCAATTGGAAGTAAGAAATTAAGAAAAATTTATACCATTTTGCTTTACCATTAAAAAAAAAATCCCCAAACCTCAACTAAGAAATTAACGGGGAAAAAAGTCAACCCACTCTCCTAAAAAATCGCATCTAAATTAGCCTGCCTCCAAGTCTCTAAATACCATTTATTTTAATTTTATTTTTGTTTTGGCTCTTCTTCCACCCCTGTGATGTGCCGACATATGCAGACTGACAGAGAAGTGCTGAATTAGCAGGCTTATAATTTTCCCAGTTCATGTGCAAGGCCACCAGTGGGTAGAGGGAGCAGAGAAGTTCGGGATGTGGAGTGGGAGAAACTGTCCCCTAAGAACTTTTTAAGGGGCAAGATGTTAGGGATGACGTCTCTGGTGGCCGCGATTTCCTCCGTTCTAACTGGTGTCGAAAGGATATCACGTAAGAAGCCTGGGGGAACATCTGGGCTGTGTGGGAAGGAGTTAAATTACATTTTAAAATAAATAGGGAATCCAGTCTTCAAGCTTCAGTTACTCAAAAATTTGGGATGAAAAGCAAAATGATGTTTTCAAGAAGTTTTGGAACTTTGGGGGCAGTGAGGGAAGGATGTAAGCACCCCTTGTTCTGGGTGCACCCACTTCCTCCAGCCTGAGACTCAGAGAAGACACCAGATGAAGGGGATGGATAGTAATAGTGAGCGGCCACCTCTGTTTGTGTGTGTGTCTGTGTGCCAGTGTGGGTGTCTGCCAGTGTATGTATGTAAGTGTATGTGTGTGTTGCATGTGAATGTGAGCATGTGTATGTGTATGAGTGCATTGTGTGTGTGACTGTGTGTGTGAGTGTGTGAACATGTGTAAAGTGGAAGACAGAAGCGTATCCTGTCCTCCTCTATCACCCTCCCCACCCCACCTTTTTTTTAAGACAGTATCAGTCACATTGCCCACAGATTGGCTACCATGGCTGGCCCACCGGCTCTGGGAATTCCCGTTTCTACCCCGACACTGGGCTTACAAGTGCAATGCCACACTTGGCTCTTTCACTGACGTTGGGAATCTGTGCAAGCCCTTTATCCACTGAGACACCTTCCTAGCTCCTCCTTCCTTCTTCCTATCTGTGCAGGGAGTCTACACGAGTGAAACACCGAGGAGAAGAAACCTCTTCCCGTTGAACACAATACCAGTTTCTGTGCATTCAGGACCTCCGTGGGAGAGAATTGGTATGACAGTCATTGTAGTCATCAAGATACATTTATCAACTACCTTTATGGATGAGACACTGTATGAGGAATTGTGCAGGACAAGAAAAGGGGCCTTTCACCAAGATAGGAATTAAGAAATGCCAAAGCAACCGAAGCCTGTTGACATAAGCAATGGGCCCTAAGAGTACATGAAGCCCAGGCTTCTGCTAAAGGACATAGCGGGACATGGAGAGACCCCAGTTCCCAACCCACATGGTTTTACTGTGAGATGTATTAGATTTAAATGGACATAGGAGATTTCATCCACAGATGGGGGATTCCGTTTCAGAAACAGCCTATGGAAAAAAATGGAGAAGCAATGAGGGCATCCTTCCTGCTGGCCAGGGTCTAAAAAGAGAATAAGGGGTAGAGCTCAGAGGTAGAACACTTGTCCAGCATGTACAGGATCCTGGATACATTCACCTAGTCTGAATACATCATTCCAATGTATGAGTCCTTGGAAGCCCAGGTCCAAGGTGTGCAGCTGGAGGCTGCTGTGCATCTGGAGATGGTACGATCCCTGTATTCTAGGGAAGGACTGGGGTTAAGTGTGGTTGGAAGAGAAAAGTGTATACTGGTATGCAAGGTGGTGAGACTGGCAGTGGTGGTTTCTGCACGAACCCTCTTCCTAAATAGGCAGGGCTACAGTGAACCTTATTCAGCTAGGTTACCCTGACAGATTGCTGTCACATGAGTCTCTCTCCATGCAGGTCTGAAGTGACCACCTCACAGAGGCAAGATATGTGTTCAAAGCACAGCCCGCTGTGAACCAAACACTTGGCAGACACTGCCAGGAATGCCTTTCAGACGTATTACTGGGAACCGGAGCCCTGGATCTGTAGCTGCTGTGCCCTGGAGCCATAGCCTTTCAGCCTGAACAGATCACAGTTTACATACAGCCTGCACGTGGACAGGCTCTTTCTGCTCCCAGGTGCCATCCAAGGGCACAAGAGGGAGTATAGCTGGATGCCGGCGTTCACTTCACCTGAGCAGCTGGGCAAAGTCACTAAACTTTTCTGTTTCTATTTCTTTACCTCAGTCGGTCATTCCTCTACCTTGCCTTGTCAAGTGATCAGAGACTAACCCCCTGAAATAGTCACAGGACCCGGGGATCCCATCCAGCACCTTCAGGGAGCACTAGGTGTTCATCAGTTATCTGGAAATGCGTACAAACTCATTGAGCTTGCTCTAACATCTTGACTGGGTGTAGAAGACCATTAGCCTGATTGACAGTGTGGTAAGCAGTCTCTAGGACCTGAATGTGTTTAAACAAATGCGACATTCTACGTGGCTAATGTGACTCAATAGGTGTTCTGTGTATTTTTATGCTTTAATGGTAAAATTAAAATATATTTTCCCAGAATATCAGAGTACCAGCTGTCAAGTGGGGAGGAAAAAAAAACACACACAAATTGTATTCATAGATGAGGGAATGTGGGATGCCTGGGTGCAGCAGGTAGAAAATGGAGTTTTAATAATACAGAGTTCCCCTTGGCTAAACCTCTCTCTCATTGTTTTGACGTTAGGATCACACGGATTGTAGCCAAATTCTAGCGGTCAAAACAAACAAGTGCGTTTTCCTGAAAATGTCTGCTAGAAAAATTTGAAATTGACTCATTTAGTCAGTAAACACTCTGCAGATCATGCTTCGTGTGCTGTTCAAGGGGATGGAGAAAATGAGAAAGTCAAAAGACGAGCCTGCCACAGTAGGCCACATGTTCATGCATGGCTCACAGTTGAGAGAGAGGAGGGTCCCCCAGCACAGGCTGCAGGACTAGATGGAGCCTGAGAAAGCATCTTCAGGGCTGGGAAGATCCCTTGGTCAGCAAAATCATTGCCAAACAAGCACAAGTACCTGGATTTGGATCCCTGGCACTAAGTCAAGCATGGTGGTATGCACATGTAATGCCAACAATGAGGAGGCAGAGTTGGTAGGATCTCAGGGCTTGCTGGCCAACCAGTCTGATCAAATTAGAGAACTCCAGGCTCATTGAGAGACCCTGTTTCAAAAACTGAAGATGAAGTGCTGGTTATACAGATTGATGGCCGGAGTTCCATCCCCAGAATTTACAATGGGAGGAGAGAATTAACTCCCCAAAGTTATCCTCTCACGCCCACATCCACACATGGCACACACGTGCCTGCAGTCACACACACACACACACACCATACATCTGCATCATACACACCCCTCCATGATAACAGTAAATGAAACTAATTAAAAAGTGAGGTGGAGAGTCCTTGATGAAGATACCTAGCTACCTAGCATCAACTTCTGGCCTCCACAGACAACACCATCACACATGTGCACACATAAAAACATGTATATACACTACATGCATGCCAGGTAACATAGAGGTGCTCCCAACTTAAAAGATGAGTAATGATTAGCTGTGGAAATAGTATTTGGTTGGTGGGTATCACACTGAATTTTTCTATGGTTGTAACAAAATATTCTGATAAATGCAGCTTAAGCGACAAAAGCTTTGTTCGGGTTCCCTGTTCAAATGACAGTAGTGCATCACAGTGAGGACGCTTGAAGTACCTGATCACATTGTCGCTATAGACACGAAGAGACTGGCAGATGCTCCTGCTCAGGAGACCTAAGCATGTTGGAGGAGGTGTGTCACCAGGGTGGGCTTGGAGGTTTCAAAAGCCCATCCCATTCCCAGTCAGAGCTCTTCCTCTCCCCTTCTCTCTCTCTCTGCCTTACACTTGTGGATCAGAGGTGAGCACTCAGCTACTGCCCTAGCACCATGCCTGCCTGCCTGCTGCTCCTCACTGTGATGACCATGAATTCTAACCCTCTGGAACCATGAGCTCGAAATTAAATGATTTCTTTTAGAAAGTGCCTTGTTCAGGGTTTTGTCACAGCAAAGGAAAAGTAATTAAGTAAGAAAAGAGCACAGTCTAACTATAGGGCGAGTCTGTCCACCTCAGCTGACCTAAGTAGTTCTTCACGAGTATGCCTAAGGGGGGAACCTCCCACAATGGGATGGACCCTTCTATATCAGTTAGCAATCAAGAAAATACCATATAGACCCACATAACAGAGGCAGTTCCTCAACTGAGGTTCCCCTTTCCCAGATGTATTAAGCTGGCAGCCAAGATTAGCCTCCATAGGTGACTTAGAGTATCCCACAAGAAAGAGCAAATCCATGTGAGTGAAAATCCAGGCTCCGTGAATGTGTCTCCTGTGAGAATAGTTCTAAGATAGACATGTTTTTTCAGATGCTAAGGTCCCCAAAGTCAGCTAACATTATCCAGTCTCTATGTATATGTAATGGTTTTTCTCTCATACAGGAAAACACACACACACACACACAGACACACACACACACACAGAGACAGAGAGACAGAGAGAGAGACAGAGACAGAGACAGAGAGGGAGAGAGAGAGAAATCACTGCTGATAGTGTGATAGAAGTCACTCTTACCTTCTTTGACTTTCTTGTGATTTAAGTATAAGCTCTATGAGCACTCCAACCATATATTGTAAAATATATTATTTGTATTATTTATTACCCAAGATAATAGTATATTTCATAATATTGTAATATCATGAATATAGAGCATCATATATTTAGTCAACCAGGCTATACTATATAAACCCTAACTTATACTTTAAAATGACATTGTACTTATTTTTTGGGTTTCTAAAATATGGGTTAAAATGCCAAAGGGCATGTGTATTTCAGTAGTAATAGTTATTTCTTGAATATGTTCCTATAATTTACAGTAAAATCAGTAACAGGTAAATTACTCTTCTCATGTCCTGATATCCCAGGCAGGACCTCCATCTCTTTAAGTTTGGCCAGTCTTGTGGGTAAAAAGGCTTTTTTAATTTTCACCTTTTTTAGTAAGTTTACATTTGCTTATGAAAACAGAAGAGGAATTTTTCCTCTTGTTTCTTCACTGACTTTCTCCATTTCTTTATCTCAATTTTATACAAGAGGTTGTTCTTGCCCTGTCTTCCATGCACACACAAGTTGTTGTAACCCTCTGTATTACCTAAGTCTATTTCCCGCTGGCCCGCCACACCAGTGTGGTGACGTTGACCTCTGTCACCTCAGCTGAGCTACCACTCCCCTTTTTGAAATCCTCTTCCCTGTGTGATTCTGGGAAGACACGGTTCAGGAAAGGTCTGGAAGTTGGTCACGACACAGCTGAGCTTTGAAGGTTGCTGTGGGGTGCGAGGTGTTGTGCCAACTCCCGTGGCTTCTCCGTCCCTGTCGTGGGTCCGGACGACGACCCTGTCTGAGGAGCAGGCCTGTTGCACGCTGGCATCTGTGTTGCACACTGGCATCTGTATTGTGTTGCACAGCATCCGTAAAGTTCCCCCACAGCCTCAAGGGTGGAGGGGGAGAGAACAAATTTGGCCCCATTACTTCCCTCCACTGTCCTCTTTCTGCCAGCTACAGGTCCTCGTTACTGACTGTGATCCAGACAGACCTCTACTGTCAAACAAACCCTCACTTGGTTTCCAGAAGATCTCACTGCTGAACACCGCCTAAGTCCCACACTTAATCCTTTATATGGTGGTTTTCTAACTTCGCTGCTATGGACATTGGAAGTAGCAGACTCTTGGTGGTGGGGGCTGCCCTGTGCATCACAAGATGTTAGCAACATCCTGTTGTCTCTGCCATGATGTTTAGTACCACCTACATCCTAGTTGTGACTATAGAAATACTGTCCAGGACAAACATCCAAATGACCCCTGGGAGAAAGCCATACCCATTGGAAAGTGCTCCATCTTACTGAGCATTAGTTTTGCTTCTGTGGTCACCCAGGGAGATCACCACGTTTATTATATGTTTTAATTTTTTTTTCTTAGATTCTTTCCCCCCTAATTATTCTATCCACTGATCAATAGGTGCATTTATGTCAATACTATGCTTTTAAAAACTGTAGTAGTTTCCAAGCAAGTAAAAGCACGCTCCCCTGCTCTTTCTTTTGATCATCTTAGATTTGCCACAGATTTGCTTAATTACATAACAGCATCTCCCTTAAGCCAGTCAATAAAGAATACATTTTTAAGCCCAAGTTCAGGATCCACTTGAAATTGTGTGGTCAGAGATGGTATGTTGGTGGTCATTTTGTGTCTTTAACATTTTTTCAAATTATCCTGCCTTTTCAGCATCCTCTCTGAGAGCCTTAAAGTACCTGGCAGGCATTGGGACATTATTGTCCACAGCATAGGTAAAAGCAAAGCATGTATAGTACCACATCCTGACATTTGCAAGAGATCCTGAAGCAGGGCATAGGCAAAGATTCTGTTCCTGGGTCTCATCTGGACTGATCAAAGAGAAACAGACCTTGTCAACTCCTAAATGTGACCCAGAATTCAGGGTGTACATCTGCAGGGGTGAGGGACTGTGGGGAGCGGGAGCACACAGCCGTGGCAGGGAGAAGCTGCCTGCTGGAGCAGGCAGGGAGGCATCATTAGCGTGCTACATCACATGTTCATCTCATGTATTATTTATTCCCCACCTGCTCCCAAAAGGATGTCACACAGGGAAAGCACAGATATGAAAGACCCTAGCAGCTCTACAACTCCTGTCAGAAGGCAGGAGGCAAGGAGATGAGGTGATGCGGGGAAGGAGGCTTTCCAGTTTATCTGTAAAATTTCCATCTTTCTCTCTCACACACATATACACACAGAAAGAGATACACAGAGAGACAGACACAGAGACACACAGAGAGATGGAGAGACAGAAGCAGATAAAGACAGATACAGACAGAGACCCACAGAGAGCACACTGATATTCAGCTGTCTTTAACGTGCAGACCATCAGGGACAGCATGAACAGCCTCCCAGGAACTGACTCCTTCAGCCAGGAGAGAGCTGGGTTTGGTTTTGTTTGGGCTTTTTGAGGTTTGTTTGTTTTTGCTGTTTGTTTGTTTTTAAACTACCCATTTTCTGCTGTCCAAGGGAAACTTACCCTTCCAGAACTGTTCATTTTATCTATCAGCTATCTGCTTGCCACACTTGGTGCTGAGAGTTTACCAGTGACAATTAAGAACCCAACACTAGGGCTGGGTGGTGGTGGCACACATCTTTAAACCCAGCACTTGGGAGGCAGGGGCAGGTGGATCTCTGCGAGTTCCAGCCAGGCTAGTCTATAGGATGAGTTCCAGGACAGCCAGGGCTACACAAAGAAACACTATCTCAGAAGAAGAAGAAGAAGACGAAGAAGAAGAAGAAGAAGAAGAAGAAGAAGACGAAGAAGAAGAAGAAGAAGAA
>LOEQ01000672.1:96900-124189 GCA_001685075.1 Bramus lutescens | reverse complement strand
AATAAATAAATAAATAAATAAATAAATAAATAAATAAATAAATAAATAAATCTGTTTTTAGATGACTGCGGCCTCAAAATGTAGGCGGTGATCATCGGTTGTGACCTGCTGTTTGATATAGAAAGTCTACTCATAGGGCTCTGTGGCCATGCTTGTTGATCTTTTCAAGGCCAGAATGATTTGTTCTTCCTCTGTGAACCAATCTTTCAGTCTTCCACAGTTTTCTCCCCTACAGATGGTGCTCAGGCCGAGGTTACCTATGGTCACTTACTCAGATTTCCCAGAATCCTTTAACAGATGTGTCCTCAGAATTTTAAACTCAACTCAAAAAATCCAGATCTAGTAGGTGTGCTGCATAACCTGTAACCAAACCCTTTGAAAACTGAGGCAAGAGGATTGTGAATTCAGTCAGCTGTGCTGTGAGTTGCTGTCTCAGAAAGAAAAATGGTTGAGAAAGGGAGAAAGAGACAAGGAGGGAGTGAGTGAGGGAATAAAGAGGAGACATGACAGGTAAGAAGGTCTCAGCATGAGCAAGCCACTCACTTTGCTCTCTCTGCACTCACCCCTACTCTCTCTGCCCTTTCCTCTACTATGACACCACACTGTGCCCTCTCTGACCTCACCTTTACTCAGATATCACACAGTGCTCTCTGACCTCACCCCTACTATAACACCAGATTGTGCTCTCTCTGCCCTCACCCCTACTCTGAAACCACACAGTGCTCTCTTCCTCATCCCGACTCTGATATCACACTGTGGTCTCTCTGCCCTCATCCCTACTCAAACACCACACAGTGCTCTCTGCCCTCACCCCTACTCTCTCTGTCCTCATCCCTACTCCCTCTGACCTCACCCCTACTCTGACACCACACAGTGCTCTCTGCCCTCACTCCTACTCAGACACCACACAGTACTCTCTCTGCCCTCACCCCTACTCTCTCTGTCCTCATCCCTACTTTCTCTGACCTCACCCCTACTCTGACACCACAGTGCTCTCTGCCCTCACCCCTACTCTGACACCGCACTGTGCTCTCTGCCCTCACTCCTACTCTGACACCACACTGTGCTCTCTCTGCCCTCACCCCTACTCAGATACCACACAGCAGAGCTGACCACAGTGTTGCCAAGTCTCTCTGTGCTGTCCTTGCGCAGTGGAGAAAACCCTGGAGGGGCCTGGAGGGAAAGTGTCTCCCCTTTTCCCCATCAGATGACTCTGACTCTTGGGTGTTCATCTCCTGTACAGAAAGGAAGAACCAAAATTAAATGTGACACGTGGAAGCACCAGAACTCAGTAAAACTCCATTTTGATACCCTAGGTTTCCTGTCTTTCTATGAGCATTTGTATCTACACAAAGTTCCATGTTGTTATTTTAGATGTTTGTCATAAAGCAGGCCTTCCAAACTGCTTAAGCAAGGGCCCCCACAAAACTTGGCTCTCTCCCCAAGCACATTACAAACAAAGGAAAGAAAAATAAAACAAGGGAATGTGAAGACATGAATTCTCTGAACAAAATGAAAATCATGATTTCGATATTTGGAAAAGAGGAGGTTTGCAATCCAGACATTGTCTCTGTACCTTTTTGTTTTTTAAATCCCACAGGAGGATGTCTCTCACTACCTAATGGGGGCCGACACAAAGCAAGAATATGCCTACGTTGGCTCAGAACCCCTCGGGCTTGGGAAAGTGCTGTAGACTGCTCACAGCAGCCCAGTGGGAAGGGCTGGGTGCTGCCTCCAATGGATCAGGAAGCAGGTGCTTCCTCTCTGGAAGGCCCTCTTCCAGATCTTCCCCAGAAGGAGCCACTCTGAACTCAGCAGGACGCTCCGCTGGACGGACAAGAAGGCATCCAAAGGCTGACACAGTAGGCAAGCCGGATGCAAGGGATTTATTTAGCTAACATCACTCCTTGCCCCATGCAAGGGTTGAGGTACAAGAACAAAGTCTTGGAGCTGAGGCCCTCAGGACTCATCCAACATATGCAGTGCTTTGTTCTTGACCAGAGCAGGTGCTACATTGTGCTGTGACCAGAGGAAATAAAAGAATACAGAAAGCACTCTAAACTGATTAGTTATGATATCAGGTGGGAAGACATCATTGAATTGAGGGTTTACAAGAATTTTAGCAACAGTACGAAGTATTTAGAAGTAGTGACAGCAACAATAACAACAAAAACTCAAAAGAATTCAAAAACCAAACCCAGCAAGGTTGGAAGGTTTCTGGGAGAGCTTGCCCATGTCGCGTGGGGTGAACCACTGCAGTGTTGGTTATGAAATCATGAAGTAGGCACTCCTTTCTGTGTGCTGACAGTCACACGGTGCAACCAAACAGCCCCTGTAATCATTAAGCTCACGTTTCAGACTGGGTATTATACCTGGGGGTTCTTCATGTACATATGAAGTTTTCTGTTCTTATCAACACAATCATTCAGTCAGGCAAAACTAAAGCTTTTCATTTTTTTTCCTACCCTTGTCCTGTAGCACCCAAGTATTGAATTAGGCTACCTTTGATTGTACTGTGTTATAATGTCTGGGGGGTTTTTGTTTGTTTATTTTTTGAGACAGAGTTTCTCTGTGTAGCCCTGGCTGTCCTGAAACTCACTCAGTAGACCAGGCTGATCTCAAACTCACAGAGATCCATCTGCCTCTGCCTCCTGAGTGTTGGGATTAAAGGCATGCAACACCGCCCTGCAGAACGTCTTTTTTCAAAAAGCTCCTTGGTATGCTGACTCGAGTTTCATTTAAAAATCTTCAATGAGTTTTGTCTTAGGATCGGAATAAAATTGGAAGCATTTTTGAAATAGTCCTAAAGATCCTTTTTTCATTTTAGAAGCCATATTTATATAAAGCAGGTTTTCAGCATTGAAAATTATAAAATCAAACTACCCATCAACCCTAAAAACAACCATTGATGACCCTGTGTATTCTGTAGCATCAACTAGTCAGTCAAGGTTTAGTTCTTTATGTGACAACAAACAAACATGCCTGCCTCATCTGTATGCAAATTTGGTTTTCTCTTTAGTAAATTATATGTATAACAAAGAATTGTTTTAAAATAAATTTCTTTCTTTCTGATTTCTTATCTGTAAATGTTTGATTTGTAGACCAAAATAGGAAAATACCCCACCTAAATACCAGGGCTAATATAAATAATTTCTTGGGGGTGAAAAGGTATTGCCAGCTGAAGAAACCTTGCTATAAGTGGGCATTGCTTTGTACCTGACGCCTAGGCTTGAGAGCAGAGCTGGGACAAATTAGTAGTTCTCATACAGCACCTCAGCCCTTCCCTTAGCTCAGTGCGGTGACTGGTGAACCAGTGCCTACCTGCCCTGGGCTTCCAGGGTCTCCCAACTCTCCAGCCCTCTCTTCTATTTTCTTTCTTTCTTTCTTTCTTTCTTTCTTTCTTTCTTTCTTTCTCTTTCGTTCATTCGTTCTTTCTTTCTTCCTTTCTTTGTTATTAATTTATTCTCTCATATATTACATCCTGACCACAGTTTCCCCTCCCTCCTCACCTTTCAGTTCCTGCCCAGCCCCACCCCCATCCACTTTTCCTCCATTTCCCTTCAGAAAAGGGCAGGCCTCCCAGGGCCATCAACCAATCATGGCATATCAAGTTGCAATGAGCCTAGGCACCTCTCCTCGTATTAAGGCTGGACAAGGCAACTCAGTAGGAAGAAAAGCATCCCAAGAGCAGACACAGCCCCTGCTCTCTCTTCCGGTTTCACATCCCTATCTCTCTGGACATATACCTTCCCATGGGCCTAGCCCATGGGCCCAGTGGAGAGAAGTCTGGGGTGGTACAAGATGGTAACCCTGTCCTCTGCTTTCCTTCGCTGGCTGTGAAGCAGAGAGCGTGGGTCTGGTCTCATGCTTGGCTAGGGTCCACTTCAGTGTCTCCACCTCTGACGATGTTTCAAGTTACCTTATGAGTTCTCAAGAGCAAGCACACACATCCAGTAATAACCCACTTTCTTTTAAAGTGAAGTTTGCACCGAGTGCTTGTTTGTTCTGTTGACAATAGTTTGACTGGACTCAGAGAAACAATAACCCTGACACTAGTCCCTCAAGAAAATGGGAAGCTGTGCTGCCTCCAAACAGCTTCACTCAGATATGAAATCCTTCATTGTCTAAATAAAGATGGAGAGGCTTCAGTGTATGACACCACAGAATGCTTTCAGGGCTTAGCCAAAGAATAAAGTTCTAGTTCCTTCTGGTAACTCCAAGAGCTGATGGAGGAAAAGGGAGAAACAAAAAAAGAAAAAAAATTACAATACCTGAGTGATCAGAGAGGAGCTCTAGACTGTTACTTCCTCTGTTGTTTAATCCATGTGAGATTTATTATAACGTGTGAAAGCTAGAAGCTAGCTACCAGCAATTGCTACAATCATGCTCTATTAACTTAGAGGCGTACAACTAAAGCATTCCTTTCTCACTTGTGTATCTGCAGATCACCTGGACATCGGCTGGACATCAGCTGGGCTCTGCTGGAACAGAGTCTGGGCAGCAGGCAGGGTCCTGATCGGCTCCGCATGTCTCTCAGCCTCTGGGCACCAGCAGCTTTTTGAGTCTTGTCCTCCCCACGAGAAAGAGTGAGAAAGCAAGAGAAAAGGCTCAGCTGTAAAACACAGTTTAAGACCCCACTCACGACCTGTAAACACTTCAAAGGCTCGAGTAGGCCCCGAAGGTAGCCAAGCTCAAAGTGAATCAAGTTGCCAGACCCAATACCGTTGGGGTAGAAAAATATACTCTGCCTCTAGTGGAAGCAAGTTGAAAGTTCCCTGGTAGACTCTTCCCAGAGCCTAAAGGTCTGAAAATAGGCAGCCCTCAGCCCCAGGGAGCGGGAGAGGGCAAGGAGAAACTGGCAAAAGAAGTAGTGTTTTGAGGTACTTTTTTTATATCGCACATTTCCTCGTTTTCTTTGAACTTATTCTCATATCTTATGGATGGAAAGCTGATATCCATGTGGGAAAGCTGGCCTGCCACTGATGCAGGATTTGTTCCTGGCTTTAATGGACTCCAAAATGGTGCCACCTGATCTAGGACCTGAGACAGCAACTGCTGGTGCCATGTCCTGTCTTTCCTAGCTACCTGTGGCTACTGAGGAAGAAAAGGGGGTGACTACCCTGTAATCTCTTCGAAGGGCCACCAGTAGGGACATTACACTTGAGGTAATAATTGCGATCCAGTGGTCCGTGATCTTCATTATTGGGCTGTAGTTTTGCTATTTGCTTATGCCCCAAGTTCTTTTAGGCATTTAAAATAGTAGTAGGCTGTGTGATTCGTACTATGCCAAGCTCGAGACCATACTATAATAAAGCCAGGAGCCACTTTCAAGAGTAATATAAAGAAAGGGCTTGGGTTCTATATGTTTGAAGTGCTTTCTCGCGTTTTCTTAATGTGTGCTCACCCAGAAGGTAAATACAGTATAAGGCGATACTGGAAACAAGGTGTGAACCCTGAGCATCAAATTTTAGATAAACAAGAAAGTTCTTCTGAAAAACAAAACAGAATGCAGTGTGTGGATCTGATTGCAGATCAGTGGTGCTGAGTAAATATTTGTCAGAAGAATGAATTCATTAAGTAGGATTTTCTACCTGTGTTGAGCAGTTGTATGCACCATGTCCACAAATGCTTGAACCTTGGAGGATGCTGTTAGGATTCTCTAAAGCCACAAACACTCCTCCACTCAGATAAAAGACTCTGAGGTTGACTCCACCTGGCCCTTTACGCCTTCTGGAATCCATGATACCAAATACAATGTCAAGGAGGGTCTCTTGCTTTATGTGTTCCTTCCCAGAATGATCCCCCTTTGAGTACAGAAAAACTCTGTGAGGTAAGGGAGGCCCTGTTAGAGCTTCCCCGGGCATCAGTCCTTGGGAGATCAGCCCCAGCATTGCAATTCTGAAGCACAGAGCCTGTGGCTTCGTGTTAATGGTTCATTCACAAAATGTATACTCCTTAGTTGATTCCCCAGTTCTCTGGTAATGTTGTGGCAAGAATCAAAACACCAGGAGACAAGATGTCAAAAAGGCTTTCAGAGGCTGAATTCATGCATTCCCAATCTGTGTTGAATTACAAGAATGCACGCTATTAGCATCTTACAAGGGAGGAAGGCGTCCTTCGGGCACACAATGCTCCCTGCTCTGGACCCTCCAGTCTCCTGTCCCCAAGACAGCATTGGAGAAATGTACCCTAGCCAGTTCCCATTGTGTGTTAGCACCCAAATTCCAAATCCCTGGGTGCTATCAGGATGACAGTATTGCAAAACTCCAGGTGACACACTCAGAGAATGTGGAAGCTGCATAATGCTCAGCTCCAGAGTATGAACAGGGCTCCAGGGGCAACTCCAAGGGTAAATAGCAACCGGTAGCTGGTAGCAAACCAGGCAAGCACATCATGATGTATCCACTGAAATGACCTTGGGAATGTCACTGAATTTCTCGCCATTTCAGCTCACACCACTCACTTTGCCAGCTCTAGAACAGGGTTCCAGTATTCTCTGAATCTGTCCATTGAGAAGCATCATTGGAATCCCTTTGAGTCTGGGCTCTATGTCAGCATGGCTTGTAACAACAGAGCAGATGCTAAGTTTGAAAATCCAAAACAGTTTAGTACCTGCCTCTTGGGATGTTTACTCTTGGGACTCTGATACTATGCTGTGATGCAACCCAAGTAGCTGCTGGAGAGGCTCCAATGAGACAGTCAGTACCAGATAGCCAGATAAGGGAGCCATATTGGAAGCTCATTCTCCAGCCCCCGAACTAATTGCTTCAGAGATGAGCCTTCCCCGTGGCACACTTCCCATAATGAAAACCCTTGGGGTAATTTAATAAGTGGGTATCTGTGAAGGGAAGCCTTTATGTTGTAGTCACAGTACCCGGGCAATCAGATAGGAGTGGCCTTGGACAGTGAACAGTCTCAGCAACCCAGAAGGAGTCAAATCAGCTTCACTTTGTATTATTCCGAGGAGCACAAGCAGCAAAGTCCCTCGTGCCAAGTCAGCAGCTGGCCCATGTTCAGAGGAGAGGAGGTAGCTGCGACAGACATGGACCAGAGGAGACAGGTGGAAGAAGGGAGCCCAGAGAAGGGGCCAACAGAATGCTGCAGTTTATCAAGACTGGGGGCTAAAGGTGACCCTGGGAGGCTGTCTGAGACCCTTCCTCCAGACATATACATGAAGAATATTGATTTCATTTTAAAGTTCTACGAGGAAACAAATAACAAATGTCAGTGTTTAGCAGTGAGCGTGAATTATTCTGCATTCTCTGTCAGGAAATTATAAACCAAGTCCCTCTGGTTTCCTCTTTGGCCTATATTTTTGGGTTATGTTGGCAGATAAATTAGGAGACAAATTAGAATGTCTAAAGGGAAAGCAATTTAGTGGAGTTGGCTAGGAAAGAGAATCCAGGCAAAGAGAGAGCCAGAGGGACAGGCAGGCACCAGAGATGGGGGTAGAGAAAAAGACCAAGCTACTGTGTATGCTATTCATCCATAGCCACAGTACACATGGCCCAGGGTGTTGCCATCCTTGCAAGGGGCCATTTGTTATCTTTTAAGAAGTACTTTTCCTATTTTATAAACAGTAGGCACATGATTATCCCAGTTTCAATTTGGTGGTAGAGATCCATAAATTACTTGGCTCGTCAAGGTGCAGATATCAGCAAAGTGATATTTCTGAGCCAAACTCAGAGGCAGACACTTTCTCTTTTGTCACACAGTACTAGTTCTGTAATGACAGGGAATTGCTCTTTCCTCTTCTACTACCCAGAAGCCACTAAGAAGCTGAGGAGAGATGGGCAAGGCTGAATATACGGTAGAAACCAAGACAATGATGCAGTTGGTGCCATGGCCACCATATTAGTAGCATATAACATCAAAACACTAGTCAACTCATTAGAATAGAAAGGAGGTGTACTGTATCCTGGGGACACCGGGTAAGTCTGCCCATTCAGCCATGCCTGGATGCAATCCTACCCTTCTGAGAGCAGTCTCACACCAATTTGGCATGCAACCCAAGCTGTTAACTGGCCAATGTGTAGGAAGAAAATGTCCTGAGGTGACCAAAGCAAGGAAAGGACATGCTAAATAGTCCCACTGCTTTCCCAAATGCCAGGAAGAGCCCCACCACAGCAGGGGCTCTCTTGTTCTCCCAGCACCTAGCCATCAGACTTCTTTGGAACAGAAAAGGTCACTAAATGGACAAGTCCTGACCAAACATACTCTCTGCTAATGCTTTTTGTACTCATTCCTCATCCCTCCAATCATGAACACAGGGGAGTATACTTTGGAAAGATCTCAGAAGGTCAAGGTCAATAAGGAATGCAGGTTCCTTAAAGCTCAGCAAGCAGCAAGTGGCAAAGTTGGCTCTCAGAGGAAGCTACTTGGTCTCCGAAGACAGGGCCCAAGGAAGGGCATTGGGAGAGACAGTCGTCAACATCAGTTTGTGAAAAACAGCTACAGTTGGTGCTACTGTGGTCTTAGTTTATATAGTTAACCTGTGATCAGCCATTACAGATGGTACTAGTGGGGACTGCTTTAGTTTACATAAACTATGATCAGCCATATATCCTGATAAAGAGTTTTGAAAATACAGTTGCTATTCATAACCAAGCTTGCTTGTTGTCTCAGGGAGTACAGCACCCATCCCAGAGAGAAAACTGCCTATTTACAAGAGGACAACCTGTGTGCTGTCCTTATCCAGTGCCAGGGAGGAGGACCATGCAGTGTTAGAGTCCCTGAGTCCCAAGAGTGTTGAAGAGTAGGAACAGCTCTCCATTCCCGTGAACAATGATCAACTAAGTGTGCCGCTCCCAGTGGCTTCAAAGTGCTGCCTAAATATTTTGTGTTTCTGCTGTCATGTCCTGACTTAAGGGCATTGTGAAGAAATGCCTGCTTTCCTGGACTACATTTCTTCAGTGTGTCCAGTTCCATAGCTTTGCCTTGCTCCCCCACCCCATAGATCATTGGCTAAATACAGAAACACTACAGTCTGATTTATAAAAAAAAAATAGTGTTCACACAGGTGGGCTTATAATATCTTCCCTAACTACATTCAAAGAACAATTTGTCACCATATGTAAGAGCCACAGTGGTGATATGTCTTGTGTGGTTCTAATACATGGTGCATATGTAGGCTTCATGTGGTAGGGCATAGGATATGAGGTTAACATGTTTGTAGCTTTATTAACTTTTTGACCACAATTTCCTATTAAAGAGATTTCTGTTACTTTTTTTTGATGTCTGCTCTGGTAGTAAAGATCATAAAAATAAGCCACATAAAGATGGAATGTGCACAGAGAATCTGGACTATGAATAATATTGTGTTTTCTTTTTTCACTGGAGAGAGACATTTGATTATGGGAACTGCTAAGAAGGGTATCTTGATTTCAAGACATGGGACTAAGGATTTGTTGCTTTGGAAAAGAGGTCCTGCTTTTGTTTCCACAGAAGTTGAGAACCTGTGGATTCATTCCAGACTAATATGGTTTGATGGACCAAGATCTCCCCCAAAAGGTGGCTGTGTGCAACCCCAAAAACACTTTGCCCAACAAACAGCAGGAAGAAGTTTAGAGAGAACTAAGCCAAAGTCTCTAAATGATTGCTTGCTGAAGGTTGTGGGTTCGGGAAGCAGCTTGGGGAAGCCATTGGGACACTAGAGGATGTCTGGGATGGAGAGTGCCTGGCATAGGGCAGAGGAAATCCAAAGGGGGAAAAAAGGCCCCATTTGGATTCCTGAGCGGCTTGTGCATCCTGTGGACAGTTCTCCTGACCACCAGCCATGGCTGACAGCTGTTGGGTGAACAAGATGATTGCCACCATGGTCCAGGTTCCAGGCTTGGTGCCTATCCCAGTGAATCAGCTGGTGCTGAGCCATCCCCACTGGGACTTAGGGATCACTGTGGGTATAATGGCTGCTATTGTCACCACTGTGGCCTCCACAGCAGCCAGAATTGCCATCAGTCAGACGGCTTCTGTGACTATTTTGTACAGTGTATATCACTGTATATCATTTACGTGGAAGTGAGAATGTCTGCTAGGGCATTTTCCAATTTATTGCTATCATATTTGTGCTATGCCCATGCCAGTCTAGAACCTTGGTCTAATTATGTAGAAAAGGAGGAGCTCTTGGGGACTGCAGACCCTCAAACACTGAATTTCCTGTGACCCCTTGCCTGCTGGAGTAAACAACTTGTTTTCCTATGCTTGCAGCTACTCTGAGCACAAGACCCTCATGAGTTCCTGATGGCAGGGGAGTGGTTGATGATGGGTTTGCAGCTGAAAAGTCCTGAGAGCTAGGCCATGGCCATTAGTCAAGGAGAGCCTTATATAAGCTGTCCTGGAACACAATAAAAGGGGCATTCTTGTTTCAAGTATTACCCATGTCTCTGCCTGCCTGCCTGCCTGCCTGTCTGTCTGTCTGTCTCTGTCTATGTCTGTCTGTCTGTCTCTGCCTGTCTCTGTCTATGTCTGTCTGTCTGTCTCTGTGTGTGTGTGTTTGTGTGTGTGTGTGTGTGTTTCAATCTCCAGACCCTTGCTCAACTCACAAACTGTCATGTGGTAGACAGGCAGTATGGTACAAGGCAGGAGACCTTGGCTATACTCTCAGGGAAGCTAGCTCCTTGCTCATCCTCTGGATGCATAGAGTGCCATAGGTAAGGCTAGGGCAGGGAAAATTAGACTTCCACAGGTGGTCAAGGCTTAGATTGCCATCCTTCTATTGTGAAATAGTTAACTATGTAAACGTGTGTAACATTTGTTTATGCTGAGTTACATTTGTTTATGTTGCATTTTTTTAATTATGAAAAATGTGTTGCTGTTTCACCTTGGCTGCCTAAGGCACCTGATTGATCTAATAAATCTGAATGGCCAGTAGCCAGGCAGGAAGGGATAGGTGGGGTTGATGGAAAGAGAGAATAAATAGGAGCAGAAATCAAGGAATGAGAGAAGGAGGAAAAGAAAAGAGAATGAGGAATAAAAGCAGGAAAGGTCTGGGGCAAGAAGCCAAGCAGCTGCCAGACAGACAGACATAAGAGGCAGTGAAAGTAAAATATGCAGAAGGAAAGAGTAGTAAAAAGCCCCAAGGCAAAAGATAGATAAAGAGAAACAGGCTAATTTAAGTTAAAAGCATGAGCCAGAAATGAGCCTAAGCTAGGCTGAGCATTCGTAACTAACAAGACTTCTCTGTGTCATGATTTGGGAGCTGGTTGGTGGCCCCAAAAGAAAAAGTCTTATACAGCCTTCTCTGCCAGGCTTCTCCCAGAGACCTCTCCCTTGCTACGGGATACTCTTTCAACTTCCTTCCCATGGGTGTACTCTCCAGCTCACAGGCCTGTCTCTCAAGCAGCGTGCGGATGACTGGTTAAGAATCAGGTCACATGCTTGGAGGTCATTCTGGACCTGTGCAGGTTAAACAGTGAACACAGTCACAGTCCAGAGAAGTAGATTTGAGGGAAGACAGGCAACATTTATGGTTTTTTTTATAAATCACTTATTATAGAATGAACTTATTACCGTGCCAAGAAAGAGGCAGAATGATGAAACATTTCCAGAAAGCTCATCTTCCTGAGAGCATCAAGATAGGTAAGACTTACCTGTGAGCCACAACTCTTCCTTGTCAAAATCTGAATTTATCTGCCTTCTTTCTTTTATAAAATTTTTTTATTCATTGATTCTTAAGGTGTATGTTTTGCCTGCATGTATGTACATGTATCCTGTGTGCACCTAGTTCCTGTGCAGGCAAGAAGAGGGTGTCAGATCCCATGGAACTGTGGAACAGGGTTATAGATGATTGTCAGCCATGGTGTGAATACTGGGAACTGAACCTGGATCTTCTGAAAGACTGACAAGTGCCATGGAGCCATCTCCCAGACCTTCTGTTGCCTTTCCTATTACACAGCTGTCTTCCAATAAATCAAGACACCTAGCTAGTGGTTTCTATGGGTTCTGAATGTGCCCCAGGTCATATACAGAAAAGAAGACCATCTTTGGAGTGGTACATCCATTATAGCCCAGGGGGTCAGGAAAGTCACAAATTGTAGCCAAAACAACTGGCTTGTCCGTGAACTCAAAACTTAGCAGAAAGGGGAAATGGTGACTTGCCAGTTCTGCAACCACAGGCCAAAGATAGGCACAGACACAGTAGAGAACACAGGTGGCCTCCTTTCTCCACTGCCACACATCACTGTCTGCTTTGGGCATCTGTCCCAGTTGCAAGGCCTCACAAGGGCAGTCCATTCTGCTCACCTGTGCACCTTGAAAGGGGGTGGGGGTGGGGTTTGCTATTGCGGCATACTGTATCATTATGAACTAAAGCACTAGCCAATTAGTGAAGTGTGCGTTTAAATGACTTGTTTATGATGCATAATTGATTGAGTCTTGTGTACACAACTTTCCTGAGTCACACAGCAAAAGGCCTCAGAAGACAACGGAGCTTCTTTGGCACTTGGCAACCTTGCCATCCGCTGTCCTGAAGCCCGTTCCACCAAGAACGTGTCAGTCCTGACAACTCTCAGGCTTTCAAAGCAAAAGTCACTGCCTCTCATTTTCGGGGAGGCTGGGAAAGTCCTTGCCTTTCATTGCCAACTCGGAAGGGAAAGACAGAGTAAACAGCAGGTATGGGAAATGGAGCCTGCCCTCCTAGAGTTAGTAGAGCAGAAAGGAGCTGCTGGCTGAGGAACCACAGCAGCAAGGGTGAAGGGCAAGTTCTCTGCCACAGCCTGGGCCTCCAGCCATAGCTCCAGGCAGGACTAAACACCTGGGAGTTCTGCTCACCTGGTTCCTATCATGAGCTCACTGACGGCCCACGCCACTCCTGTGTTTGTAGCAAGGCAGCTAAACAGACAAAATAAAAGTCTGGCACGTTCAATGTGTGGTGTGTGTGTGTGTATGTGTGTGCTGTACTCATCCATAAATCCTGCCTTATGAAGGACCATAGTCTAGGTGGATTAAAAATATAAATGTATTCTCTGGCAATTCTGAAGGCTGGAAGAGTAGGATCAAAGTATAATCAGGGCTGGGTTCTCCCAAGGCTTCTTGTCCTGACTTGTAACTTGCCATCTTCTCCTGTGTCCTTATACGGCTTTCCCTGCGTGTGTACCTTCGTCTTGATCTCTTCTATAAGGACACAAGGCACATTAGATTGAGACCTAGCCTCATGAACTCAATTTAAAGGAGGTATCTTTTTAAATGTCTCTAAATGTCATTACAGAATCTGGGATTAGGACTCTTCACCATGGGAATTTTACATGTGAGCCTCCACGCGTGGGTTAGGCTCCGAGCACTCTCTACACAGCACATGACTTCTGCTCATCCCATGAATGTCTCACCTGGGCATCTGTCTGTGTATCATGCAGAATATGAACAGCAATTAGATAAGAAAGAAGACAGAGAAAAGGTCCAGTCCAGCTACCTGCTCATGGAGAGAGATGGCTGTTTTTGTATCCCATGATCATGTTTAATATCGGTCTAGAAAAGGGTCTCACTTCTTAAGTTTAATTTACCAGATATCTCATATATTTATTCTCTCTCTCCCTCCCCCACTTCTGTGTCTGTGGTGTGATTAATAAATCTTTTCTCTCCTCTGCATTTTCTTTCCCCCTTCTCTCTCTCTCTTTCCCTTTCTTTTGTTTCTGCCTTTAACTTTTTAAAATCACATTTATTTATTTACTTAATGGTGCGGGGGGACTCAGGATAACTTTGGGAGAGTCAGTTCTCTCTTCTTATCATGTAGGTTCTAGGGATGAAACTTGGGTTCTTAGGCTGGCTTGGCTGCAGGTACCTTTACTGGCTGAACCATCTCAACAGCTTTGCCTTTGTTCTTCTAATTTGCAATAAAAGAACAATTTTATTGCTAAATGCCTTAACTTCTCTAGGCTTCTTACCTGAGAAATGAAGAAAAACAAGTTCCTTTCACCGAAGAGCATGCCTGGCTCCAATGAACAGCCTAGACACAAGGAAGCACAGCTAAACTTTCAGAGATGAGAGAGACCTCCAGAAATGTCTTGCCTTTACAACCAGGGACAGGCACTTCAGTGACATGGCTGGGCTGGGGAATGGGCCCCATCACACCTATACTAGAGGGCAGCAACGTCATCATTGCTAGGACACTGCAGCCAGGAAGTGTTTGTGGCTGGCATAGAGCAAGGCCTGAGACAGTGGGGTGCCAGACGATATTGTTCTTTCTCACTGTGGACCGTTTTCCCCACCTGCTGGAAAATGCCCAGGCCAACCCCATGGAGAGAGCAAGATACAAAAAGTATATTTTAAGTATGTAAAATATCTAGTTTGCTGCAAGAATTCCAACTTGAAA
This sequence comes from Bramus lutescens, assembly GCA_001685075.1. Taxonomy (NCBI): domain Eukaryota; kingdom Metazoa; phylum Chordata; class Mammalia; order Rodentia; family Cricetidae; genus Bramus; species Bramus lutescens. The sequence continues at coordinate 109,884 of LOEQ01000672.1, read as the reverse complement.
TTCAATTAAAAATAAATTGCTCTTTCTCCTCTCCACTTGGGTGTGAATTATACAGAAGAGAAGATGGTTGTTGTCCCCTCCCCTCCCTGCTGCCTGTCCTCTACCTATTCATGTTGATCATCAGCTGCTGTTAGACCCTGCAGGGCCTGGAGATGGAGAAGGAAGAAGTGAGGGTAAAAGCATAGCTGTGTGGCATAGCCCGCCAGGTTGGACAGGATTCCAGGAACCGCTCAATTCATTGCTCTGTAGTACATTATTTCCCTGAAACAACCGAGCTGAAATGGGCATCTTCTCCTCTCCTCTGTTCCCTGCCTTCAGGACTCCTTGGGCTCTGCTGGATCTCATCTTCCCTCCAGTTATTCGTATGGGTGTGTCCACGGTTGCTTTCTTTTGCTTTGACGGACACCATGACAAAAACAAAAGCAGCTTGTTGAGGCAAGGGTTTGTTTCATCTTAAACTTCCAAGATCAAAACCCATCACGGAGGTCAGGCCAGGGACTGAAGGAAGGAACCAAAGTAGGAGCCATGGAGGAGCACTGTTTACTGGCTTGCTCTCTGTGGCTTACTCACCCTGCTTTCTCATACAACAAGGGTCTACTAGCCTGAGGGTGGTGCCACCCACAGTGGGCTAGACCCTCCTCCACCAGTTAGCAATCAAGAAAATTCCCTGACAGACATGCTCGCAGGTCAATATGATGGAGGCGGTTCTTTCACGGAGGGTCCTTCTTCCCTGGTGTGGCAAGCTGACCCCAAGATTAGCCACCACAAGGTGGTTCTAACAGTTCATTATCTAGTTCACCTCCTGCCCACTCTTGATGGTCACCTTTGTCATTAGCTCTCATGATGTTGTCTCCACTCTCCTCAGGCTGATACAGTAGATGCACTTTTTCAGGTGTGACCTAACCTACATATTCTAAGCAACAAAGGTCAATGACTTCAAATAATTCATTCAAAGCTCTTCTTCCTTTGAACAATTAGAAAGAAGGAAGTCATCCTCTAAATTTTATGGTTTTAACTCAGGACCTTGGAGACTGCTAATTCTGATTCCTCTCAGTCTCTGGGGCCTCAGCTGAAATTAAGATATAATGGACCCTGGTGATGGCCAATCTATTTATCAACCCGGCAAGAGGGAGCCCCTCTTGAAGAATTGTCCCCATCATGCTGACCTATGGACATGACTGCAAGGGCAATTTTCTTGATTGCTGATTGATGGAGAAGGACCCAGCCCACTGTGAGAGATACCATCCCTAGGGAGGTGGGTCTGGGCTGTATAAGGTCACTGAACTTGAGATTGGAAGTAAATATATAGCATTTCTCAGTGGGTTCTGTTTCAAGCTCCTGCTTTGGCTTCCTTCAATGATGGATCGTAACCTAGAAGATGAAATAAACCCTTTCCTCCACTAGTTGCTATTGGTCATGTGTTTATCACAGCAACAGAAAAACTAGAACAGATTCCCTGTTGACATTTTATCCTATGCCTCTCTGAATTTTCTGGTTCTGTCTCTTACGGTCAGTGGACTGTTCTTTGTGGGATATTTTCAATCCCATCTGGGGGTCTTTCTCCAGCTCCTCTCTCCGTCTAGGAAGCAACATAGTCAGTCCACGGTGGCCCTAGAGTTGAAATCACTCGCCTTTCTGCAGAAGTTCCTGCAGAAGAAAACCTCAGCTGCACCTGTTAGGATGTCCAATCACTTTTACAGGTAACTTGTATTATTAGTTAAATTGCAACACAAACTGCTAGCACAAACATCTTTGAAGTCAAATTCCAAATGGGGCCCCCAACATGTTAAGTGGGTTGCCCAAGATGGCAAGAGCTCAGAGTGTCACTGGTCTGTAGACCTTGCAAGCTTCTTTCTAAACTCATTATCATCTGTTAAAATCTTTCTTCCGTTTCTCACACAGCAGCTGAGATGTCTGTGCATTCATATTAGGCAGAATAAAAACATTTCTAGAATTCATTTCCAGCTCTAAGGAGGTGTTAAATTTGGAATATTTCACTGATCATTTTCCTCCAGCAGCAATAATTGTTTTTGAAGAACTTGACACATATTTTCACCAGGGCTCAGAGTTACTGAGTGGGCAGGAAGCAAGGAGGAACTGAATTCCAAGAGCTGAATTTGCATTGTGCTGTGTGCCTCCGAACACCCCAGCCCATTAACAATAATGATAGGTGTGCTCTGAGCTCTTTCTCGGTACCTGGAATCTATCCTATCTTTGGGGATCCATTCTGATCCTCGGGCCCTCTGCAAGCCCAACCTCTACAGCATTTCCTTTGTAATTTATAAAAGTGTGTGTTGCGCCTGGTTGCCTCGGAAAATTTAGAATACTTTAAAAGCCTTTGACACCAGCTTTAAATTAAAGCTCCCCAAATCCCTCACTTGATGAGTGTAATTAAACTCCGACCCACACAGGTGAGTCCTTCAGCACATCCTAGGGATCAGAAGGCTGGGTTCAGTCTGTGGTGAGCGCATTCCCTGAGTCTGGAGGGAGTGGATGATCATCCTGCAGGCAGCAGGGTAAACGCAGGGCAGACTTGCATTTATAAATAGAGCTTGACAGAGCCCTAGCCTTCTAAGACACTCTACATGCTTGAGATCATCTCGTTCATCTTACAGCACTGTCAGGTTTCCTGTTTGGCGCTTCTGGCTGCAAGCTCTGAACTAGCTTGTCCCTACACTCCAGCTTTTCAGAAAGACAAAGGAACCAAACTTCTCCCAGGGATGGGGTCATATTTGCTCAGATGGGAGAGCTTTCCCATGCCCCTCACTTGAGGCTGAACCTGAAAATCTGCAAATAAATAAATAAATAGCAGCAACAATGACTTCCCATGAAACCTCTTTATTTTCTAAGATCAGTCATGTTTAAACCCCGTTCTGTGAACCTTGGAATGCCATACAAAGCACTGAACTTGGAATTGCATAGAATCCAATCTCATTTAAATCTTAACTGTATCAGCCACTGAGTGAATGCCTCCAACAAATAGTATCACCTTATGGCCTCAAGTTCAGTGGTAGGTAGATACCTATTGTCTAATCTGCAGCAGCTGTCCTAATAAGTAGAATCGGTAACACATGTGACTTTGCCTGGCATAGGACTCGGCACTATCGGTGTGGGAAGTGAAAAGACTGCCAAACCTTGCCAAGACATGGTAAGATGGTTTTAAAATTTTTTCTGTCTCTGAAAATGGTCTGTCAGTTACTCTAGGCCTTAGCCAAAGTTGGTTGCCCCAACCTTGCAAATGAGACTTTGGGTGATTGCCCAGGTAGCCGGTTGTCTCTGTCATTTCTTGCACCTCTTAGAAGTTGCTTGATTGTGCTTCCTGTTTACTCAAGCAATATTATTTCCCTTCTCGGGTCTTTGATAGTGTTAAAGACTAGAGAGTCATAGTTACTTTTCTTTCACGACTTAGCCAAGCCATTTTTAATATAAAACTTCGACTCCAAGGATAGGATAACTATTTTAACATTTTGCATATGATTTTTGCTTGATGTTGTTCATGCTGGTTGTAATTCTAATTTTTATATATGTTTTTTTTCTCTTCTTTTCCCTGGACAATGCTTGATATTTGTTCTTATTGTATATAGTTTTGTATTAGGCTTAGAACTCTCTTATTTTTTAACAAAAGGGGGAGGTGCTGTAGGAACTCCTTCAGCCAATAGCCTTTAAGATACTGGCCCACTTTGGGCATGATTTCATGCAGTATTATAAATGCAGACAAAAAGCATACATGGGCCTCTTGGCTACTGGATTCGGTTCCAGTTCCCCGTTCATAAAGAGGACTGCTGATCACTGCTTTTTCTGTGAGTCTACCCCTAAATAAATAAACCTTTATTATACTCCATTCTGGGCTAGCATAGGACTATTTTATTATAAATGGCCCCATACTATTATGAGCTTTCATGGCTGTGCTTCCTCCATGGTACTAGCTGGGTAAATTCATCTGATGCTGAACACTTGGTACTTTTCCCAGGGTGGGATATTATTCTGTTCTTCTACTATTTCCCAACCTAAATTATGAAGGTTGCTCTAACAGGTAAATATATCCTGGTAAATATATCCTTATGCTTCAAGATAATAAAATGTTAGTATTCTATGAAAATACAAACAATGAGCTTATACAGTAAAGAAACATGTTTTTAGGATCTAAATGAGCTACAGTGTGTTAGCTGTGTGCCTGGTGGGACTGGAATGGACTCTTAAGGTGCATATCCAATATAGTAGCCTTTAGGCTATTTAGCTCAAAACTGAATGTAAACAGTCCTGTCTCTAAGGTATGTATCTCAGATATTGAAGCCTTTAGAGATCTCTTTAATTTCTTTATTTCTCCCTTAACCCAGTGGTAACTGCACAGACAGCTGTTCAGTTTCTGTGAGTTTGTAGATTTTCTGTTGTTAGAGTTTTATCAGGTTTGTGTTTTTTTTTTTTTCTTGCATGTGTTGAGGCTTGCTTTTCTGGCAGTGTATATGGTCAATTCTGGAGAAGTTTCCATGAGGTGCTGAGAAGACAGTATCTTCTTCTGTGTTTGGATGGAATACACTGTAGATATCTGTTAGGTTCATTTGAACCATAAAATCTGTTAGTTCTGTTATTTCTCTGTTTAGTTTCTGTCTGGATGACCTGTCCATTGGTGAGAGTACGTATTGATGTCACTATTATTGTGTGGGGTTTGGTGTGGAATTTAGCTTTAGTAATGTTTCTTTTACAAATGTGGGTGCCCTTACATTTGGGGCATAGATGTTCAGGAGCCAGAGGTGTCAAGGACACCACAATCAAACCTAAAGAAAGAATCAACTAACCTGGGCTCATAGGGGATCAAAGACAGAAGCGATAATCAGGGAGCCTGCAAGGGACTGACCTAGGCACTCTGAATATATGTTACAATTGTGTAACTTGTTCTTCTTATGGGACTCCTAACAGTGGGGAAAGGGGCTGTTTCTGAGTCTTTTACTGGCTCTTGGGACCCTACTCCTCAGACTGGGTCACCTCGCCCAGCCTTAATACATAGGGAAAGTGCTTAACCTTATTGCATCTTGATATGCCCTGTTTTGTTGATAACCTTAGGAAACCTGCTCTTTCCAGGAGAGAAACAGAAAAAGAGTGGATGGGGGAAGGGGGAACAGAAGGGAGGGAGAGACTAGAAGGAGAGCAGGAAGGGGAAACTTCAGCCAGGATGCAAAATAAATAATAAATATCTTATTAAGCAATTGAGACTGATTACACATTGAAATAATAATATTCAGAAGTTGGAAAAATAAAAATTAACCAAAGTTAATCTCCCTGACTTCTTTTATGCTTTTAATGTGGCTACTATAAAATTAAAAATTACCTTTGTGGTTTTCATTACATTTAAACTGGCTGGCACTACCTTAAAGGTTTCCATTGTGTCCACTGCAGGAGGTACGTACACATCTGGATTGGTTCAAACAAACTGTTTGAGGAACACAGTCTCTCAGAACCTCAGAATTTAAGCCCTAGTGTGTGGATCCAGCCCAAAGTAGCCGGATCAGGAAAATGCTCCTGAGCCTACCCTGAGTCAAAAGCCAGACGTGCAGAGGGACTGGAGAGCATCTGAAGATACCAGGCATTAGTTTTTGTGTATATAACTGCAGCTACATGTTCAATTAATGTTATTCTCAGTATGTTTCTCCATACCTTGGTGATGCATTTTTCTTTTTGTAAGGTGACAAGAATGACCACAAGACGGCCTAGCCTTATGTCATATTAGTTGGCCAACCTTAGCAAAACTGAAAATATTCTTCTTGGTCATTCCAGTAAAAGCCATGGGTTGGGTAGCATTGATCTGATTTCAACCACAGTGTCTAGTATGGACTTAATGTCCAGTATGGCCCTAATGACCTTAATTCTCAATGTCCCTAGGGCTGAGGAGAAAGGTCAACTCCAGGGAAAACACAGAGTGTAAGTGGGAAAGAGAAGCTGTCACTTGAAGATAGGAACTTGGGCAGCTGACAGATGCAAACAGCAAACGTCCACTCTGGGCATCCAGCCAGGGAAGTAGAAAAACTAAGACAGTTTGCATTTTTGATTTCTACACCAAAGGTTTGTATAGACCCAATACAATTCCATTGATGTGCTCCCCTTTCTAACATTACATTAATCAGTATTAATATGGTGAATTTAGGGTTCAAGCATGAATTTGCCCTGCCTTCCTAGGTAAATTATTTGCTAAAAATAAACACATGTAAACAATATCATTTTCTGTACCTGACAGCAAATGAAACATCAGCTTTGTTTTATTAGGATTGGTCAAGAAAATCGTTTGTGGCCTAATTTGTTCCGACACTAGAGAAAGCTCTATTTTGATAAACTCCTGATACAGGATTACAAAGTGTCACTTGCTCCCTTCATGCCCAGTGAGACAACATTAAGAGTCAGCTGCCAATAGATGCAAATATTTCCGTCGGCGCTTTCTGGAGTCCTGTCAACCTCTCAAAATTAATTCCAAGAATACAAAGAGCCTAATATGATTTGTGGAATTGACATGGTTGTTAATTTGTCTGACAAGAGATCAAAAGCATAAACAGAATGATTAATGCGAAGTTTGGGATTTTTCTTTTGTTTACTTGTACAAGAAAGAAAAAACTTTTTTTTTTTTTTTTTTTTACCAAAGACAGGATAGCTACATTTTTAAAACTCTGGATCCCTGCTGCTCATATGTTTGAAGCATCTATGGCGGAAGAGTTGACTCATTCTAGAAGTGGACCCTCCCAAGTTCCATCACTGGATACTTGGGACGCAGAACATACATCACTAAGAGGCACAGGGGCTCTGCCACAGAAAAGGGCTCCCGGAACTCTCAACATTGGCTTTGTGGGACTTTAAGGAACTGGTGCCCATGCTCTGTGTTGCCTAAATTGTAGCAAAACCATTGGGCCTTTGGGGGCCTGCTGGAGTGTGTCTGGATTATTCACAGTAGAAGGCTGCTTTGTGTCACTGAGAACAAAGGGTTTTGTTGATGTAATCTTAAAGAGATTTTTTTTTTCAGTTAAATCTTTGTATTCACACAAACTTCCTAAGAAAGATGGGTTCCTCTAACTTTACCAATGAGAGGCCTTGGATAGTATGTGGCTTCCCCAAGGTTACTAGTTTAATAACCAAACTAGACTGGATCCAATTTTATCTCTTACCAGCCCTTATACACTTCTGGCCCAGGGCCAAACATTGAATGAAGGCCTCTTTGAAAGTTAATAAACTTCTACACATCCACCAATCCATCATCTTTCCATCTATCCAACAACTCTGCCCCAGTTGCTCTCATCTCCTATAGAAGAAGAGAATGAAGTCACTCTCGGAGGGATGACCATTACAGAGGAGCACAGTAAAGGGACCAATCTCAACTCTGGGATCGTGCTTTCAGGAAACGCTACCACCCCAGGTGTGAGTCTCAAAGGGTGTCACAGCCAGCATGGGACAACAGCTGGAAGGATGGGGATGCTCTGCACAGAAGGAAGGCTTTGTGCTAGTTCAGTGCGGAAACTCTGAGTGAGGGCTTTCAAATGAATTTCCTATCATTTATCTTTTTATCAAAAGATTTAATCACTTTCCGCTCTCCTGACACCAAGGGATAATGAGCTGATTCTAACCCTACCGATACAATGCACAATAGAAACAGCTGAGAGACTACTTGGCCTTTGAAATGAATGATTTTATTGTAGAAGCATCCCTAAAAACACAGTTAAAGAAACGTTTAAAGAAGAAATTCAATCCCCCCTCTAATCCCATGTGCAGCCACTCGGTCCTTCTGATGCCTGTGGGTCTCTGTGTGAATGCCCCGATGAAATATGCCAAGTAATATTAGATGTCATCTCAGAGCTTCAGTACGCTTTGACATGTGATGGACCTGTGGTTTTTGGAGAAGAAAGCAGCCCCTTCATGAGTTTCCACTTCATCTCTAGAGCATAAAATGTACTCAGAAACAGTGCTCGCTGAGCATCTGGGTGGCTTAAGCCTTACTCTGGAAACAGAAAGCCCCCGTGCATCCCTGGAGGGCAAAGTCTCTATCATGTCCCTTGATGCCTCCGTTAGCAAGCCTCTTTAAACAGAGCCTTTATGTGATGGCTGCTGTGTCAAATGGCAAGAGCAGCCTGAAACCTGAGCCACTGGGCGAGCTGTGGGTAGTTTCTTCTTGTTCCTCTGGCCTGGCACTGAAGCATTTTCTTCAAAAGAGCTTCCGGCTCCTTCAGCCTTCCATTTCTGTCCTCTTCCCCAGGTCAAAGTCAGGGACCTCACGTTTCCTCATACCTCTTCATCCTCAAAGGGGGAGTTCTTTGTAGTTCAGCAATCACTTCATCCCATGGAAGGCTCACCTCTGATGCCACCGCTTACACTGCAAATCTCTAAATGAGCCATGAGGATGGACTTAGGTGCTTGCAGGCAAGCAAAAAGGTTTAGAGGTAGGCAGATGCTCCTTAAAGCACCACCCGTGCTGTTCCATGCATGCACTCAGAGCCTGGGCGAATCCTAGGCTCAACCCTGCAACAGCACTGAATCAGGATGACAGAGCACCAAGACCTCCACCTACTGCTGATGTCGTTGATTAAGGACCACACTGTGAGGACTACCGTCCAGGACCTCTTTAATAAATTCACCCTCCTGGTGAATCCTGCCCAGGGTCTAGCAGGACCATAAGAGACAGTTTACTTGTTTTTGATATCTTGTTCTCAGAGCACCCAGCAAGACAGTAATTTCTCAGCCTCACCCCCTCTCCAGAGCCCTCCTCTTCTCCTTCGTCAGTGTCTTCTCTTCTTCTCCTCTTGCACACATAATCGTTCAGTGCACGGGATTCCGCTGATCTGTTTCAACATACTGCTTTCATAAAGATGACAGCTGTGCAAGTCTGAAGCCCTGTTTTCGGAAATCATATCGCTAGAGTACCACATTTTTCACAAAACAAGAATTAATATGAACTCTGGGGAGAAGAATCCATCAGGAGTCGCATAATTCCAAGACTGGCAGAGGTCCTTGGAAACAGTTCCCATGCTCCTCACACGCCAGGCTACACGGACGCCTGCCATTCTTTTTCAGAGTCTGTGGTCAATACATCTATGGTTTGCATATATCAAGTGTTAAATAGTATCTTGGTGACTACTTTACTAATAGTTAAATTCTAGCAAATACAATTGACTAAGCCTTAAATGTCTGTTAGGGCATCATCTTTCTAAAAGATCCCAAATGCTCACAAAAAGGCCAATGAAAATCTACTCCAAATTGCATTTCTCTGCAAGGGCAGTCCAAGTGGTACAGTGCCAAACAAAGCCCGCCCACTCTCCCCCATGTCCCTATTAATGGAGGGAGAGGTTCTGCAAAATAATAAAGATAATGCTAAGAAAACAAAAAGCTACATTACAGAAAAAAGACAACACGGGAATTATAGATTTATGTTCCCCAGAATACAGTCTGACTTTGTAGTTTTTGTGATGGGAAAATTTGTCTTGAATTATGCAATCTTAAGTAAAGCATTCCTCGCGTAAAATATGACCCCATGCCTATGGGAAAATTCTAGCCCTCGGGTCCTGGAAGTCCCAAATATTCCCTGATGTGTTCAATGGAATTTCTCTCCTAGAGAACCCATCCCCTCACAGGGGGAGCATGCTGCTCTGTCTCCCTTTATCCCCAGAAGCCCCACATACTAAATTCCTCACTGAAGATATTCACCCACAGGGCAATCCCAATCTCATTACCAATGGTGATAATTCTTTCTTTCTCTCTCTCTCTCTCTCTCTCTCTCTCTCTCTCCCCACAATTCTTCCAGATGAGCCTGTGCACTCCCTTTTATCTTTCCCCAATCTTAAGTAGGTTTTGTTGTATATCTTGTGGTCCGTTCTCACACTCGTTAAGTAACAATAGTCACTTACGGGTAAAAATGGTTGACTGCTGGCAGTATCATATGGTTATAAATTATGCTTATAAATGAAGGTGTCAGAGCCTCTGAAGTCACCTGTGGTGAGAGTAAGTGAAGCCAAGAGGCAGGAGAGCTCTGTCTTTCCCAAGCCCTGGAGTAGAGTGGGGAGTGGCTTTCAGAATTCTCTCCCTCCAGGTAATCAATGCATGGGACCACTCCTGTGAACTGCTTCCATGTCAGAGGGCCTCTTGACACTCTCGTCAAGATTTATTTTCAGATGCATCCTGAGGGCAAGGGCAAAATCTTAGTTCTCTGTGCATCTGGCCCCAATAAATAATCTCTGAATTAAAGTGGAAGCCTCATTAGATCAGAGAAAGGCCAATTAAAAACTAAAGTCTCCTCATTTGTAGAGTAAGATAACACAGCAGTCCTATGGAAAGTTCTGTGGGGATCTCTAAGAGGACAAAATAGGATACAGTGTTTGCTAAAATCATTTGGTCTCAAAATGTGTTGTTTTCATGCAGCATCAAGCAAAATTATTGCTTCCCAGAATGCCTGCTGGCTGATGAGAGACAAGTAGGGCTGGACCAGTATAAGCTGTCTATGAGCAGGAAGTTCATAGTGTAAACTGGGTTTCTATTTTTAAAAGAAATATTAAAATACTTTAGAGAAAAACGAACTGTTTCCAAAGACCTGGGACTTATTTCAGAAACACCAAATCCATATAAATAATTGATATGATATTAATAATAGATTAATTATTCATTGAAATAGGTTCCCTAAAGATATGACTGAGGAGAGTCTAGATCAGCCCAGTTGGCAATGGATATTTGAGAGCAAAATTGCTTCAAATACATTCATTCAAGCTTTTCAATAATTCAAACTGATTCCACCATTTTATTCTGTACTTTAAAGATCTTAATCTATCCATTTAATTCAAATTATATGAAAGGTATCAAAATATATGAAACATATCATGCTTAGTGTCATGGATGTACAAAGATGAATCAGGTAGGAAAAATTGCCTTTAAGGCTATTTCTACATGCAGAGGCACTAAGCTAGGAACATGAAAGTCAATGAATATTCTTCAAAATAGAAAATGTTAAGTAGGCTTTGAAAGAAAGAGACAATGCCAAGGATTACCAAGCAAGAGTGCTGCCTCCAGCAGGGGCTGAAGAAAGACTTCAGAAAGAGGGGAACAGGGAAAATGTTGCTGTGTGCATCACCTGCTGAGGGAGTGAAGAGCCAGTGGGAAGAGCATCCCATGAAGGTTCCATGGATTGTGTTTGACCACTTAAGTAAGAATCATGTTTGCATAGTCCGGGTTAAGCTCAAGTTTAGGATATGATTTTGCAAGTGTTAAAAGGAGGCTGTGACCATGAGTATGAGCAAAGTTCCAATTGTCAACCCAAGAATTAAGATGGGATTAAGAGATTTTCATGAAAGTTCTTGCTGTAAAAAGCAAAAAAAAAAAAAAAATTCCTGGATGTAAACACACAGCATTTCTTCAGGTAGAGTAGAGCACCCCTTGAGTTCAGGCTAGTGTTATTTTTTTTTCTGTTTTTCTTTTTTAGCACATAAAAAAAAATGAATGAGGCTGTGCTATCTCAGTGTAAGGACGTTGAAACATGTCCTAGTAATATCACATCACCCTCACCATTGTGGTGACTGACTCCAAAGAAGAGTTGTGTGTGAGGAGTACATGAACAAATCAAAAATAAAACAATGTGGTACACAGGCTATGAACACATTCTCTTGTTGTTTCGAGACAGGCTTTTTCTGTGTACTTCTGGTGGTTTTGGAGCTCACTCCACAGACCAGGCTAGCCTTAAACTTTGAGATTGGCCTGCCTCTGCCTCCCGAGTGCTGGGATTAAAGGTATTGACTACCCACGCTTAGCCATTCTTTGGATAAGCAATATAATTATAATCACATTTATAATTAAATACTTACCATGCTACAGCACTTATTTTCACATCAACACTATGCGTTATACTGCTAATGTTCGTGACTAAACTTAGACTCAGAATGGTCAATAAGGCATAAAGGAAGCAAAATTACAACTGAAGCAGAACCTCAATTTTAGTCCAGATCCTTTTGACCCTGAGCCTCCTCCTTTACCTTTAAAACTATAGCATTTGCTGGGAGAGGGAGGCTAGCACTCCGTTGGCATATTTCATGGGGCCTCTTTGAAACTCAAAGGCAAGAGTACCTGTATGTGTTGGTTAAGGATTGGGGCAATCCAGGAGCTGTGCAAAGCACAGCATCTTCTAAAACGAGACTTGGAACAACTGGCTGGACAATGGTATTTAAGACGTGGTCAAAGGATGTGGCAGTGGAAGAAGCAAGAAGAGTAAAGGATGGACGCCCTGGGCTCTTGGTTTTGCCTAACAGTCCTAACTCTGGTCCTAATTGTGACCTAAACCTTGCCCCTTCTGTGGCTGTCCCTGACATACAATTCATAGGTGAAGGCTAGGCCTGGAATTATGCTGCGGTGTCACACAGAGGCCAAGTACTGATGCTGACAACCCTTAGGCTAGGCTACCACCAGCCACATTGCCAAGCAAGAGCTTTGGTTGGCATCCATAAAGCTCATTCTGCCACTAAGGAGGAAGTGTACTAAAGATGGAGCAAAGGCTTCCTTTCTTTGTTAGCAATAGGAGTCTATGGCTGCTCACAGTCTGTGTGATTAGTCAGTTCAGAGACACCAACTTCAAGTCTATAAGGGTCCCCTATTATCATAGGCCAAATGCTGTCAGTGTTACAGGATTTATCTTCTTGTTGACAAACCCTGGTTGTCTAGAGCAGGTCCACCCAGCTTTGTTGACTCCTCTGTAACAAGAACCCCACACTAAGTCCAAGATTAAGGCACTGTTTCTCTATCTTGGCCTCTCGAACCCAGGCCAAGAGTCTTGGGCACCAGAGAAGTAGACTTACTAAGAAAACAACAAACATTTGATTTGAATTGCCAGCATAAATAAATAAAGAGAAGAGAAATGGCAATTATCCAGAAGAGCGTCTTTGCATTCTGCTTGACTTTTGAGACAGTGAGAAGCTGAAGTTTGGGACCTGTAGTGATGAGGGGAGCGGGCCTGCTTTTTGTCTGGCCGGCTCCGGCACGGCT